>CM038795.1:209002677-209165209 GCA_021764765.1 Vicia sativa | reverse complement strand
CACATGGGAGGCAGGGAGGCTTCTGGTCATCTTCTCAGTTATCTTGATCATCAACACAAAATCAATGAGAACAGGCAAGCCCTGGTCACTAATTGGGTTACTAGTCCAATGGTGGCATTATCTTGTCCTAAAACGGACTGTAACCATGGATTAAAGCTTCACATTTCATGACTGGAGTTTGGTGATTGTGATAAAAAGCTTATGAATCAATCTAACACCGCTCTAATGAACCTCTCGGGGAACACGTTAGAATTGTTGTTTAGATTAAAACACAATAAAAGCATAATACCAATTCATGGAAAATGTGGAGGTGTGTATGGGTTTAATTCATTAAGCCTGGTTCTGGGCATATCTTAGCCACAATACCTTAGGAACACGTTTATGTGCTGGAGTTGAAAGAGCTGAAACTTTGAAACCGGTTTGCAAGTTCTCTTGAATTTTTGGAAAATTTAGGGTTCTGTGAGGCAAAGAGTTTCGTGTGAGGCTTTCAAATCGTCCCTTTGTCTTGTGAAAGTGTTAAGTATATATAGAGGAGTGGAAATAGGTCAAGACTTTAAGAAAATATATTCTTTAAATGGAGAATATTTGATTGGAAATTTGTGTAATGATCTTTCCAAACTTGGCTCAATTTTTCCCTTAATCTTCTTGCGAAATTGACTCTTACGGATTCCTTGGTCCTCAAGACATGCATAAATCAAGCCCACTTTGCATTAATAATCCTCGCGTTTATTTAATTAAATTTGAATTTAAGCCATTTAATTAAAAATAAATAAATAAAAAGGACAAGAGGCATGGCATGAAATAGAAGTCATGGATAATCTTATAATCAGTTTGGATCATAAAATCTTAGGCCCATTTGAAAAGTATTTGCTTTGCTAGGCAATTTTCTTTGCACCTCCTCAAAAATGCTCAACTTGCACAACTTGTATCTTGCTCAATTTTAACATTTTTGGGTGTTCTCGGATTTTAGAAAGATAAAGATGTCTTCTAAACATCCCTTTGGTTTCATCTTCATTGAAGTTTCCATGCTCATGAACACTTCTTTGCAAAAGATGACTTTTTGTTGACTTTTAAAGGACACCATAATGTTTTGACCCATAACATCCAAATGAAGCATTTCCATTAGCTTGTGAGACATAGGCTTGTGAGGCGAAAGAACAGGAAAAGACCTTTGTTAGATTAAAGTAAGGGAGATGGTTATGAAAAGGGAAGTATTAGCACCCTTTCAATCCGTGATTATTCGGGCTCTTAATTGCTTTAGCTCACTTTAATTGTTTGTGCGTGTGAAAAGATTTTTGAAAAGAGAATTTCCTTCGACTTCGTAATGATTCATGCTGGAATGTATACGAAGTGTTTGGAAATGTTTTGTTTTGGAAAAGGACTTTGTAATAATTCTTATTGGAATGTATACAAAGTGTTTTGAAAAGATTTTGAGAAAGTGTGAGGTGTAAAAGATATTTTAATTTGAGCAAGCAAAGAGACTTATTACCTACTCGAGCAGTCGTTTCGTGTTATTTGCTTTCCTTTAGAATAAAGCTATCCATACCATTAGTTGGTAGGTAACTTTATTCGTTGGATATAAAGGACATTCGAGGGACATCGGATGGTCATAGAAGGCAACTTGTAGGGATATCTAGCATGGTAGGATCATCATTTTCGTAGACAACAATCGGAGATCATGTATTTATAGGCAACATTGAGGGACTATGATCTTTTTAAGTCGAAGGGACTATGATGATATTTGAGTGAAACAGCGTGCTAAGATATCCCCTACGTTGGGAACTTGACCATTTATAAAACGAGAGAATGGTAAGGTGCATGTATGAGAATGTATTACTTCGGATATTTATCTTGCGTTTAGTGATCTATATTGATTTTTCATTGCCATACCAGCCTGATTTAATAAGTTGCAGAGAAAGTAAATTGTGGAAATGTAAAGGGTCCTACTATTATATGGCTTTAGGCAGATACATAATAGGAGGTCTGAGGAAAGTAAATCACGGAAAATAAAATCTACGCTATTACATGAAAATAAACTTGCAACTATACATCTTTTAAATTTAAAATGCAAGAAAATAAATAGCGAGGAAAATGATTTACATTGAAAAACTAAGTCCTAGTATTTTGGTATTTTTGAAAATTGAGTTTATGTGGAAACAACCTAATTACGATTGATTTTAATTAATTAAGAAAAATTGAATACTAACCTAAATTCAATTAATTAAATTAGTTAAAGAAAGTATTTGTGAAATTACCTAATTAACCTAATTACTAATTTAATTAATTAATTATTTTTAAGAAAAGAAAAGCATAAAATAAATGAAAAAAAACCAAAAAGCAGGCTTAAAAGCTATCCGAGCTAGGGCTTAGGAGAAAGCTGGGCATCCAGAAACTTGAGTTTTGGTGTGTATTCTGCTGAGCGTGTCCAGAAGTTGTGGTGTATGCATCACGAGAGTCCGAAGCTAGAGCTTGGAGGTTCTCTTCTGAAAGGCACCCAAAAGCTGAGCTTCAATTATGTTATGGTCTTTGGAATGATCCAAAGTTGGAGCTTACGGGATGTCTGCGGTGGAAAGGGTCCGAGCTTGAGCTTCGGAGACTCTAGATCAGGATCCGGAGCTTTGGGACTTCTCATCAGGGCCATCAAAGCTGGAGCTTACGAGTTACATTTGGGGACCAGTGAGCTTCTGGTGCTTGAGACCTAGAAATTTGGAGCTTTTGGTCTTGGGAAGCCCAGGGAGCTGGGCGTTACGGAGATCTGGAAACCTGCAAAGCAAATAGTGAAAATAAAAGAGCAAAAGGTGGGTTTGTCGATCAACCCCACCTTGGAAGCGTTTGTCGATCAACCCTTGTGAAATCCTCAAGTATTTATGAGATGAATATTTGTCGAGCGTGATATAGTTTTCCGGCTTGTTTAGCGAATCTATGATCATTGCACGAGAATAATTTGTATGGTCATTAGAATAGTTCTCCGTCTTGTTTGGTATTAATCTTTGACCTTCTATTTGAAAATAGCTTTCACCTATTGGGAAATAAATCTTGATAGGATATGGTTAGTCCTATCTGATTATGATGCATGCGGTATATGGCATGTGATACATGCACATTTATGATTTTAAAGTAATGTATGAATGTAGATGTTGTGGTATTTCAAAACATATCCATCTTGAAGAAGATAGGAACATTCTGCTTTGAGTTCTTTGATGTACCTTGGGGATGAGGTTGTTGAAAACCACAGGTGGGGAAAAGAAATGTGAATTCCTCGATGCACTATTTGACCAAGTTTCAGTCCGGATATTGTCGTCGGGGATGCTCCGCTGGATCTTGTGCATAGACCTTGCGTGGGTGATTACATTGTCCATAGACCTGCTGGGACAACATGATATGGAATAACTTATTCTTGGAGACTGGCGTCTGGGTGGCTAGGGGATCCTCGGGGACTAACATGATGAATGCGGGAGGATCCTTTGCTCGGGAGACTGACATGATGAAAGTAGAAGATCACTTTCGGGATAGCGTGATGAAGTTGAAGATCACTGCTCGGGGACCGGCGTGATGAAGTTAAAGTTGAAGTTGATGTAGGGATCCTTTGCTCGGGGTGGCGTGATAAATGTAGAGGATCATTTGGGGGTGACGTGATGAAGTTGAAGCCGATGTGGTAGCAGGGATCCTTTGCTCGGGGACTAATGTGATGAGGTTTAGCGATATAGATGATAGGATCCTTTGCTCGGGGACTAATGTGATGATATTTGAAGTATTGGAATCTTGTTGGGAGGAGATGATAATGTAGTACTTTGTTGGAGAAGATTTACCTTTGTAGGGAGGCGATGGTTACGTGGGGATTGTGATCCTCGAGCGTATTTCTTGTGAAAGTGACTCGTGGGGGATGTATTGGTGACTTTAGTCGTAATCTCAATTCTGGAGCATGTAGTAACTACTTTTTTGTTCGCTTTTCATGTGTTCGTGAGCGGATGTTTATTATCGAGATGCATATAACCATTCAAAGCAATCATTGGACTTTATGCAATCAAAACAATAAAATTGAAATTGGAAAAGGAAAGAATTGAATTAATTTGAAAAGTGGACTATAGTGGAAGTTTGTATACAAGAGACAAATATCCTAGTAAGAGGAAATTATCAAAATAGTAAAAGTTATGCGGAAGCAATCTGTGAGTTTCAACTATGCTATTGCTCATATATTTTCGACTATCTCATCTCTTTCTTTATCGAGGAAAGTGATTGAAATGATTTGCGCCATTCAGATCTTGAATGATGATAGTAGTGTAGTCTGTAAGTAGGTGATCTGGACGAGACATAGTCGTACGCTTAAATCCCTAACTTTTTCCTAGACCGCCCTTTCGGGTTTTGATCTAGGGATACCCTTTTTGCCCACCGTCTTTTGGGTTTTCGACTTGTCGGGTGTACATTCTTTTTTGTATATATATCCTTAATTTTTACCCAAACCTTTTTGGTTCGCCAGGATGCCCTTATTTTTGCCTAGGCCAGTCAACCTAGCAGGTCTCATTTATGCGTAGTATTTTTTGACTATGTCTGCGTTCATAGGGTGCGAGAAGTCTTCTTCATCCATAGTGCTTAGTATCATAGCTCCGTCGGAAAATACTGCTTTGACTACATATGATCCCTCATAGGTGGGAGTCCATTTGCCCTAGGGTCTCTTGTGGAAGAATGATGCGCTTGACTACTAGGTCACCGACTTGGTAAATTAGGTGCTTGACTTTCTTGTTGAATGCTCTGATCATTCGCTTCTGGTATATCTGTCCATGGAAGATGGATGCAAGCCGTTTTTCGACGATCAGGTTGATTTGGTCAAGGAGGGTCTAGACCCATTTGTCTAAATCTAACTCTATGTGGAGGACTCGGTTGAGGTATTTGAACCTCGATTGGTAGGACTTCTTCCATACCATATACAAGAGGGAAGGGGGTTTCCCTTGTAGATGTTCGTACTGTAGTGAGATAACCGTGGAGAGCAAACTAAAACATCTCGTGCCAATCCTTATAAGTCACTATCATCCTCTGTATGATCTTCTTGAGATTCTTGTTGGCTTCCAATGCGTTCAAGCCGATATGGAGAAGAGTTGTGATGTTTGATCTTGAGCTGTCTGAGTTCGGTGATCAATTTGTTATTGAGATTAGTACCATTGTTCGTGTGATCCTTTCGGGACACCGTACCCGACATATGAGATTATGTGATGAACCAAGCTACAACATTCTTGGTAACAGATTCGAATGAGGCTGCTTCTACATTTGGTAAAGTAATCAATTGCAACAAGGATGAAACAATGTCTATTGAGGCGGTAGTTTGATTTCTCCAATCATGTCAATGCCCCATATTGCGAAGGCCACGGAGCGGTTAGAACATTCAATGGGATGGAGAGTCGTGCCTCTGTCTATGTATATCTAGCATTTGTGACAGATCGAACATAAGCGGTATGTCCAGTTCCATGGTGGACCAATAGTAACACTGCTCTTATAATCTTCTTAGCCATGTATGTCCATTGGAGTGGGTGCCAAATGCACCTTCATGTAATTCTTCCATGATGCATTACACTTTGTTCGATCACACGGAGTAAGCACAAGTCGTGATTGCGCTTGTATAAGATGTCGTTCTTGAGAAAAATTTGGAGGCGAATCTTCTTAAGAACTTCTTATCGTTGTGATGCCCCTGTATTCCACGAGTTTGAGATACCTCTTCACTTCGTAGAACCAAGGTTTCTCTTACGCCTTGATTAAGCTCATAGTAGTATCTTGGTTTGTCGAACCTTTCAATGATGACTTGGGAGCTTCGTTGTCCCATCTAACCTTGAACATAGATGACATGGTAGCCAATGCGTACGCTAAATAATTCTCTTCTCGTGGAATGAGATCGAAGTGATTTCTTTGAAGTAAGGGATCGGACTCATGCCCGATATGGAATGAGATTCGGATGCTTATTACCTTACTGCCTACTCCTTACGGTGATCACTAAAGTGAGTCTCCATACACTTGCAAGAATTTGATCCTCAGTCAATAGCGACTTTGATACCCATGATGCACGCCGTGTTCGGCCATGTTGTTGGTGCAATCAAACAAAGTGCGGAGGTGGCGTGTCCGCTTGTAGGAGATGTAATAATGGCGCTAATGCCATTGAAGTCGTTGAGTCCATCAAGACCATGGTCCATCGGATCTAGTTCGAGGTCCTTAATACGGTCACAGTTCTTTGCAATCGATGACTAACATAATATCCTCGTCTGGAAACTCAGTATAGGCTGGTAGTCATCTACGGTGAGCAAATGATCGACTACTATACTTCCTTTGATCGCCTTTTGAGTATTATCTTGGATGTCGATTCGGTCAAGATCATTTCCATCTTTCAATTCTTGGAGAAGCGGGTTTCTCGAATATGTATTTTATTGGATCCATCTTGGAGATCAACAAGGTAGTGTGAGTCAACATATCTTTGTCTTAGTCGTTGACGACCTAAAGCCATACGCAAGTTTTCTCAAAGTATGGTATCTTGTTTCACAGTCGGTAAACTTTTGCTAAGGTAGTATATTGCATACTCTTTTCGACCAGACTCGTCATGTTTCCCCAACACACACCCCATTGAGTTCTCTAATACTGTCAAGCACATGATAAGAGGTCTTCCCTTGGCAGGTGGTATCAGAATAGGAGGATTTTGTAGGTACTCCTTGATTTTTTCAAAAGCTGTTTGGCAATCTTCGTTCCATTCCATTACTTGATCTTTCCTCGATGTGAAGATTGGCTCACAATTGATTAGATGTGCAATGAATCTGGCAATGTAGTTCAATTGTCCCAAGAAACCTCTAACTTCCTTCTCGGTATGGGGAGCTGACATTTCTTGAATGGCTTTAACCTTTGCAGGGTCAACTTAAATACCTTTACCACTGACAACAAATCGAGGAGTTCGGATCGACTCCAAGGTGCACTTGTTAGGATTAAGTCAGTACGTACTTCTTCAGTCTATCAAATAGCTTTACGCAAATGATCGAGATGTTCTTCTTCAGTTTGTGATCGAGCAATCATTTCATCGACATAGACCTCTATCTCGTGATGGATCATGTCATGGAATAAATCTACCATAACACGTTGATAGGTGGCGATACGTTCTTCATTCGAGCGGCATGACTTTGTAGCGAAAAGTTCCCCACTATGTAGCAGTAGTCTTCTCCATGTCTTGAGGAGCCATTTGATCGATTGTAACCGGAGAAACCATCCATGAAAGAAAACCTTGTGTTGGCGGTGTTATCAACGAGCGTCAATATGAGGAAGTGGGAAATCATCTTTCGGACTTGCTCTGTTCAGATCTCTATAGTCCACACACAGTCGCACTTTATCCTTCTTAGGTAGGGAACCATGTTCGCAACCCATTGTGGATAAGTAATGGCTAGGAAGCGGGATTGAGCATTTCTTGACTTTGATTTTCTCAGACATCTCAGGGCGCATACGATGAACCTTTTGCTTTAAAGGGAGAAAACCTTCTTTCGTTGGTAGTCGGTGTACCACAATGTCAATGTCTAGCCCTGGCATGTCCTCGTAGGACCAAGCAAAAATCTCGATGTAGTCTTGACATCGGACCAATCTCTCTTTGACCATTTTCAAGACCTGCTCCTATCTTGATTTCCTTTCTGTCTTCGTTGGTACCTAGATTCACAACCTCGAGTGGCTCCTCGTCGTGTGGCTGTATAACCTATTCTTCCTGTTGTAGTAGTCTAGCAAGTTCTCCTGGCACTTTACAATCTTCCTCACCTTCGTCTTTGGATTGGTAGATCGGATTATCAAAGTCATATTTAGCAATAGCAAAGCTGTTATCAACGAGATTTTGAGTGAACACATGGTGTATTATGTGGGTGTGTGTAGAGCATAGCTTTTGAATGGAGAAAACATAAAAGAAGAAGCACAATATTTAAATTCAAAGTCCAATAATTTATTGAATGAAAATATGCAAATGACAAATAATAACCCTCACACATTTTGTGGTTCCACAGCCAAAAGGTAGGATTAAGTTCGTTGTTCAAAACACAAAAGCGAAAAGCATAACGAAAAAGCAATTACTCCTATCTAAAGGAGATTGGTGTGGCGTCTTGATCTTCAATTCTGATCCGTCGTCAATTTGGGAAGATCCATTTGTTGATATCGAAGTCGCCGTCGTAAAGTCTTCTATAGCATGGACTCCATTTTGTTGATGTGGAAAGGAAATTTGGGCGCACGTTCGCAGCGTATCATCTTCGACCTTTGATAGTGAAGCCTAAACGGTTTTGTCAGTTTGAATGGAAATCGGGGAGCGACCCCAGCGGTACAACCTCGTTCTTCATCGCAGACTTTGGCGTCTTTCGGTGAAACCATCTTGGTGGAACTCTAGTAACCGGGGAGTGACAGGAGAGTCAGCAGGCATGACTCGTGGAATTTCTTGAAAGCTTGATATGGGTTTGACAAATTCTCCTTCCATTTCAATGTGGATATTGCGGATGGCTTACCATATATTCTTCACATACGTAATAAACTTCCCTTCATTGGGTACTTCAACGATGCGGGGGTAGAGGTAACAACGCCTGCCCCATGTATCCAAGGGCATTCGGTAGGCAAGAGTAAAATGGACGAATGTCCATGACAAAAGTAGAGTCAAAAGTCAGGCACCGACTTCAAGCGGCAGGATGAGCTCTCCAATCTTGTTCTTTTCGAACCATCAAAGCTCTTATGATTATGTCAGGTTCATGACCACTTCTTCAGCATTAAGTCGGTCGAAAGTGCTCTGGTGACAATGTAGTGCCATTGCATTCGATGGAGATGTGTAAGGCCTTGTTGTGATTCCTTCCGCCAGGAGTTAAATCAGCATCAGAGAAACTTAAACCATTATTGGCGGTCAGGCTAGCAATACAACCTTTAAATTGATCAACAATAGTGTCTTGCGGTATGTGAGCATTATTCAGAAACTTTACCAAGGCTTTAGCATGAGCCTCAGAGCACAACAACAGAGCTAGCATGGATATCTTAGACGGAGTTTGTCCCAATTGTTCCACAACATTGTAGTTGCTCTTCTTGATGATCTTGTTTCCTCCATTTCTTGCTTGGAGGTATCTTGACCTTCCTTTGGTACTATCTGCGAGGGATGAGTTCTTGGTTCTTTCCATATCGTTTGAGGAACTTGTTCAATAGAATGCGAACTGGTGTAGTAGTATCCTTTGGAGGTATCTCTGGAGAAAATACTCTTCAGTTCTGGTTACTTTACTTGATGTGGCAATGTTTGCGGTATCGGGATTGGTGCTTCAATGCAATGTCTAACGGTCAAAGGTTCTTGCTTGATGCCATGATAGTAAACTTTAGCTCCATGATTCCAAGGTATAGCTTGGTGGGAGGAATGGCATTGATGACGAGAGTAATAATGAGAGGTTCCGCTCTAGGCGCGGGATCGGAGGTGATCCTTATTGTGTTCACATTAGCATACTCTTACGGGAAATCGTCTACCCATCCGGTTGCCTTGGCGTCTTTGATAGGAATCTTGTAACTTCGGGCGGTATATTTCACCATGAAATCAAACTTTCCTTGGCTTCCCAAAATTCCCGGACTTACGGTATAGCTTCATCTATATCTTCGATCTTCAGATTTTTAGAAATATCTTCGCATAGATTCTCCACAGACGGAGGTTTCAGAAATAAAACTTCTCGGTTGTCCATCATGCGTTGAATACGCCTCTTCAACCAAGCATATCTGTCAGATTCAGATGCACACCAACGACAGTTATCAGAGCATCCTGGAAATACTTCGGCTTGCAGCAAATCCTTCTTGATAGTCATTAGAGGAATAGTCAAATTGTTCACATCATAAACATAGGAGTCATCGTCAATAGCATTGGAACTTTTACCATGGTCAGACATTGGTGCATTGATCACATTCGGAGTTTCGACGGGAGGGTCGAACTCAATTTCTCTGGCTTCAATCATGTCTTGAATTTTGTTCTTCAGAGCCCAACAATTGTTGGTGTCGTGCCAAGGGCTGTTGGAGTGGTATGCACACCTAGCATTAGGATTGTACTTTGGAGAGGAAGTATTGACGTGTTGAGGAGGATCCCTTAAAGTAACCAGCTCTGCTTTCAACATGTGTTGTAGTGCTTGCGACAACGACATGTTGATCTTTGTAAACTGTCTTCGTGGGGAATTCTGGATACGCGCGTTGTCTCGTTGAGGTTGTGCTGGTGTAGGATTGGAGATCACAACTGCCCCCATAGATTGAGTGCGGTCAGCTTTGTCACGGCTCTTCTGACCATATACAACATTGGCTTCTTTCTTACCACCAAAATATCTCTTCGCCGCATTTGAAGATGACTCTACTTGTATTTTTCCGCTCTTGATTCCAGCTTCGATATGTTCGCTTGTCAATATCAGCTCGGTGAATCCGACTAAAGAGTTTCCAATTAGGTGATTGAAGAATGGGTCTGTCAGTGTTCCCATAAACATGTCAACCAATTACCTATTGGAAAAGGGTGGTTGAACTCTGCCTGCTAGATCTCTCCATTTCTGGGCATATTCTTTGAACTTCTCGTCACGACCTATAGACATGCTCTGTAGTTGCATACGGGTGGGTGCCAATTCAGCATTGTACTGGTACTGCTTATAGTAAGCATCTGCTAAATCATTCTAGGTATGAATGTGAGTACTCTCTAGCTGATAATACCACTCCAACTGAGTTCCGGATAAATTCTCTTGAAAGAAATGGATCCATAATTTCCTGTCTTTAGTATGCGGATGGATCTTCTGAATATAGGACTTCAGATGTAGCTTCAGACCAGAGATGCCATCATATTTGGAAAAGGTAGGAACTTTGAACTTGCGGGAATTACAACACCAGGAACCAGACTCAGAGCATCAAAGTTCAGCCCGGACATCTTCAGATTTTCCACAGCATTCAGACGGTCTTCAAGTTGTTTGTATTTTTCGTTGTCAGGAGGATACTGCTCACTCACATAGTCTTCTTCTTCTTCGTTTTCAGACTCATGATGGCTTCCTTCATTGTTCTTGACACTTTCCTCAGTTTCACCGCTCTTGTCTGGGAGTTCAAATTGTTTGACCACCTTGACTGGACCCTTGTGATTTCTTCCCATGTTGAGGATACCAATGGTCTTCTTCTTTCTGGTGATGAGCTTCTACAGGTCTTTCTGGCCTTGGACCAAGTTGGTGAACATCTCCTAAAATTGAGTATTATGAGCCTGGAGATCTTTGACAGTCCGTTCAAGAGCCATTTCTGCTTAAATAAATAGCGAGAGAATAAGAAACCGGTCTTCAATGTACCTGTTATGAAATGTTATGCCTTGATATGCGATGTTATGCAATGCAATGTTTTCAAGGACCTTAGGAATTTAAATTTGTTAAACAGACCAAACAAACTTTTATTAGTTTACTTTTAGCAGTACAAAAGAAAGTTTAAACAAATAAAAAATTCCTAGAGCTTAGGTCTCCATAGGCGCTTCCTCTTTGTGTTGAAGTAGGTATTGATGCTTCGCTCCTCGAAGTAGCTTTGTCAATTCTAATACCTTCTTCTCGTTTGCATAGCACTGAGCTTCAAGGTATCCATTTCTTCTTTAAAATGAATCCGGGATCTCTTCAAGTCTTGAAAATAGTAGGCATATACGGATGGAGAATGGTATAGGGTTTGTCACCTATAGCAACGGGTTCCATAAGCTTTGGTGAAACGATTATAGCGACATCATGAGGTTTTGAGCTCGAGCTCGCACCTATCTGAGGTAAGGTTCCCAAGGAATGGAATTTTTGTGCCCCAAGGTCTTGGTATCAGTCTTCTTTACCATGCCAGCGTGCACAAATCTTCGACGATAGTTTTGGAGATCATTGTTGTAGCCAAACACAATGTCTTGAAGAAGAATATCATGAGGACCATCTCTTGAGCATATAAACGTGTAGAGCTAGAAGGGGTTGTAAGTGATACCTGCCCTTATCTGAGGAGTGGTACATTAGGGAACAACACTCAATGAAAGTGAAGTCCTTTGGAGGAAAAAGACACCAACGAATATCCGAGTGAGAGACAACATTAGACTTTGAGACCACTTCAATCTTTGCTCGTTCTTCATTAATGATTGAGAAGGTGTGAAATAAACCACACAGAAAATAGCGGTATGCAACACATGAGAGTTTCTTGTCTTTTGATGGTACAGTGTGGAGGAGATGGAGAATATCCCCAAGTAAGGTAGGCACGGGATTACAGTGAGGAATATCTTGATGGTGTTCACATCTAGGCGGTCGGATTAGGAAATAGCACAAAACCATAGATTAGCAAGGCCAAAATGTCTTGAATGCATGAAACTCATAGCCTTTAGGACTTCTCGAGGCTTTCTTTATCATAAACTTAACAAGCAAACCCTTAACTCCGCTTCTTGTTTCCCAATTAGCTTCAATGTTTGATCGCTTTAGATGTAACAGCGTGATGTCTTCGTATTTGAATTTTTGAACCGATGAATGGCATCGATCAAGGATAGGTATCCCAAGTAGCTTAGAACTCTTCCAATGTAGGCACCAACTGATAATCAGAATGTAAAGCAATAATGTTTCGGATCGAAGAAGCGGAATCGACATGCATCATATCTTCTTCAAAAGGAATAACTAAGTCAAGCGGATAACCATATCTTTTGATGGGCGAGCATAATCGGGACACGAAACTAATTCTTTGAGTTGAGAAGGTATTCCCATGAAATTGATTGGATAGTCTTTGAAGCCATAACTCCTACAAAATAGAGCAAAGATAAATACCTAGGTCCTTGAAATAGTTAGAAATGATATGATGTTATGATGCTATGATGTCACGATGTCATGTTTAAACAAGCGGACAAGCACAAGCAATTCACACAATAGCCCTAGGTTTAAGGCTTGCATGAGGTATAAGTGTCACCCTACCGGAGTTTAAGTTGGTTCAACCTGTCCTATAATAATGCTGGGTTCTAGGAATCTCATATCATTGATCTTTCTGTAGGCTTTATTTCAACTACCAAGTGGTCGATCAAAACATCCCGATCGAATCTTAATGGCGTAGCATCGAGTATCAACCAACCTCGTCGCATCGAAGCCGGCCATCTCACTACTTTCTAATGGCTAAGATGAGTCAATTAGGGTTCTAAAAGTTGAGTTAGTGCTTGTGACACCAGAGGCGCCAAATAATTTCCTCAGTGAACATGAGGAGCATCGGGACATCAAAGTGTCGCTAACGTAGCCATTATGTCCATTTTAATTTATCGCCTAATGGTCGCGATTTATTTCTACTTAAAAGAAACCGGATCCAAGTATAGGATCCCCACAAATATAATACCCAAGCAACCCTTAAGAATAAAGCATACAAGTCAAACAATTAAAGTGATCTAGACCCTAAGGTAACCTCTCTTTAGGGTAATCCCAGTGAGTCACCGGTTCGTCACGGTGGAAAAGCGACTTGTTTGTTTTCGTTTGATCGTAAATATTTCGGATAGCAAAGTCGCCACCGAATTTTCTTTTATCCAATTAGGAAGGCGAAAAGACGAGAAAAAGACCTTCGTTAGATTGAGTAAGGAGGTGGTTATGAAAAGGGAAGGTGTTAACACTTTCCATCGTAGTTATCTAGGGCTCTTAATTTCTTAGCTCACTTTAATTGCTTTTTGTGTGTGAAAAGATTTTGAAAAGACATTTCACTTTGACTTTGTAATGATTCACGTTGGAATGTATACGAAGTGTTTGGAAATGTTTTGTTTTGGAAAGAACTTTGTAATTCACCTTTGGAATGTATACAAAGTGTTAAGTAAATGTTTTGAAAGTGTGAGGTGTGAAGAGCATTTTGATTGAGCAAGCAATTAGAGACTTATTACCTACTCGACGATCGTTTACGTGTTTGCTTTCCTTTAGAATAAGGTTATCCGTACCATTGGTTGATAGGTAACCTTATTCGTTGGATGTAAAACACATTTCGAAGGGACGTCGTATGGTCATAGAAAGCAACTTGCAAGGATATCTTAGCATATTTGTAGGGACGACCATCATTTTAGTAGGCAACAACAGAGACTAGATCATGTATTCGTAGAGCAGCGTCGAGGGTCATCGATGGACTATGATCTTTTATTGAAGGACTATGTGATATGTTTGTAGAAAGCGTGCTAAGATATCCCTACGTTCGAGGACATGACCCTTTGTTCGTGAAATAAGAGGATACCCTAAGGGGGTGCATGTGTGGAATATGTGTTGTATTGAGATATTTTATCTTGCATTAGTGATCTAGATTGATTTATATCTTGCAAACACTCCTAGTTACTAAGTTTAATAGGTGCGGAAAATAAGTGCGGAAATGTAAAGTGCGGAAAGTAAATCTGCTATTACATGGCTTTGGGATGGATACATAATAGGAGTGCGGAAAGTAAGCAGGAATGTAAATCTACGCTATTACAGAATAAAAAAACTTTGCGACCTACACATCCTTTCTAGAATTTAAATGCAAAAAGAAATAAAATAGAAGAAAAATTGTCTAAGTGAATACCTAAATCCTCATTGCAAAAAGGAAAATATTTTGGTATTTTTGGAGATTAACTTTAATGTAAAAGTCCTAGTTCTAATTGATTTTAATTAATAAAAGAAACTTAATTTAAATTATTAACCTAAATTAAACTAATTGAATTAATTGATTAAGAAAAATATAGAGAAAATTATTTGTGAAATTAATCCTAATTAAGCTAATTTTAAACCTAATTACTACTTAATTAATTAATTGAAATTAACCAAAATATGAAAATAAAATAATCAGAAGAAAACATAAAAGGAAAAAAGTTTTTGTCGAGCTTGACAAGTTGGCGTAGTTGTTCCTACGTATGGCGCACCTTGGGCATCCAGTGGAGCTTGGAGGGAATCACTGAGGGGCCTAGAAGCTAGAGTTTATGGAGGTGAAACTTAGGAGGTCCAGTAGGTGCATCTAGGTCAGAGCTGGAGCTTCTGGAGGATCTGGTGCTAGGGACGTCCAGAAGCTAGAGCTTCTGGAGGATCTGGTGTTGGGGACGTCTAGAAGTTGGAGCTTTTGGAGGTGATACTTTGAAACCCAGTGGGGGTTGTCGGGCGCCGGAGAAAACTCCGATCATCTTCTCGGTTATCTTCATTATCAACCTTCAAAATCAATGAAAATATAAACCAAAACAACCCAGATCCACTAATTAGGATGCTACAAATCTAATGGTGGCATTATCTTGCCCTAAAATAGAATGTAACCATGAATACAAAGCTTCACAGTTCATGACCCCTAACAATGGCGTTTCGTGATTAAGCCATAAAAAGCTTACTACGATCAATCTAACCTACTCTGAACCTTAGGAACACGTTAGAATTGTTAGTTTCAATTAAAACACAATAAAAGCATAATACAAATTTATGAAAAATATGCAAGCGAAGGTGTCGTATGGCATGATTCAACGTGTTTTGGCCATGGTTACGGACATATACTTACCCTACAATACCTTAGGAACACGTTTATGTGCTTAGGCGATTAAAGAGGCTGGAACTTTGAAACCGAGTTTACAAGTTCTCTTGAATTTTTGGAAAATTTAGGGTTCTTTGTGGAGGCAAAGAGTTTCGTGTAAGAGGCGCCAAATCGTCCCTTTGTCTTGTGAAAGTGTTAAGTATATATAGAGGTGGAATAGGTCAAGAGTTTAAGAAAAATATATTCTTTAAATGGAGAATATTTGATTGGAAATTTGTATGAAATCTTTCCAAACTTGGCTCAATCTTTCCCTTAATCTTCTTGCAGAAATTGTGACTCTTAAGGTTTCCTTGGTCCTTAAGACATGCAAATCAAGCCCACCTTGTATTAATAATCCTCCTTGCATTTATTTAATTACATTTGAATTTAAGCCATTTAATTCAAAAATAAATAAATAAAAAATCTGAGGCGTGGCATGAGGTATATAAGTCATGGATAATCTTATAATCAAGTTTGGATCATAAAATCTTTGGCCCATTTGAAAATATTTGCTTTTGCTAGGTATTTTCTTTATACTATCCTCAAAATGCTCAACTTTCACAACTTGTATCTTGCTCAATTTTAACATTTTGGGTATTCTTGGACTTTTATAAAGCTCAAGATGTCTTATAAACATCCCTTTGATTTCATCTTCATTGAAGTTTCCATGCTCATGAACACTTCTTTTCAAAAGATGACTTTTGTTGACTTTTAAAAGGACACTAATGTTTTGACCCATAACTTCAAATGAAGCATTTCCAGCCAACTTGTGAGACATGAAGTTGTAGAAATGAATTTTCTTCAAAATGACGTTGATGGAAATTTTTGATAAAGTATGTGAATGTAATGCCAGGTGTAACACGGTGGGAGGCGACTTGTTTGTTTGCGTTTGATCGCAAATGTTGCGGATAAGTCGCCACCGACTTTTCTTTTATTCAATTAAGGGAAGTCGAAAAAGAGAGAAAAGACCTTTGTTAGATTCGAGTAAGGGAGATGGTTATGAAAAGGTATTAGCACCCTTTCCATCCGTAGTTATCTGGCTCTTAATTACTTTAGCTCACTTTAATTGTTTGTGCGTGTGAAAAGATTTTTGAAAAGGAATTTCGCTCTGACTTCGTAATGATTCACGCTGGAATGTATACGAAGTGTTTGGAAATGTTTTGTTTTGGAAAAGGACTTTGTAATAATTCACGCTGGAATGTATACAAAGTGTTTTGAAAAAGATTTTGAGAAAGTGTGAGGTGTAAAAAGATATTTTAATTTGAGCAAGCAAAAAGACTTATTACCTACTCAGAACGGTCGTTTCCGTGTTATTTTCTTTCCTTTAGAATAAAGCTATCCATACCATTAGTTGGTAGGTAACTTTATTCGTTGGATATAAAAGGACATTCGAAGGGACATCGGATGGTCATAGAAGGCAACTTTTAGGGATATCCAGCATATTCGTAGGGACGGTCATCATTTTCGTGACAACAATCGAGGCGATATCATGTATTTATTAAAACATTGAGGACTATGATCTTTTAAGTCGAAGGACTATGATGATATTCGTGGCAACCGTGCTAAGATATCCCTACGTTCGAGGACTTGACCATTTATAAGGAAGCGAGAGAATACCTAGGGGTGCATGTGTGAGAAAGTGTATTACTTTCGATATATTTATCTTGCGTTTAGTGATCTATGTTGATTTTTATCTTGCCATACGCCTAGTTTCTAGCAGTTTAATAGGTGCGAGATAAATTGTGGAAATGTAAAGGGTCTACACTATTACATGGCTTTAGGGCGAGATACATAATAGGAGGTGCGGAAAGTAAATGCGGAAAAATAAATCCTCGCTATTACATGAAAATAAACTTGCAACCTATACATCCTTTCTAGAATTTAAAATGCAAGAAAATAAATAGCGAGGAAAATGATTTACGTGAAAAACTAAGTCCTAGTATTTTTGGTATTTTGAAAATTCGAGTTTATGTGAAAACAACCTAATTCTAATTGATTTTAATTAATTAAGAAAAATTAGTGAATACTAACCTAAATTCAATTAATTAAATTAGTTAAAAGAAAAGTATTTGTGAAATTACCTAATTAACCTAATTACTAATTTAATTAATTAATTATTTTTAATAAAGAAAAGCATAAAATAAATGAAAAACCAAAAAAACGGAAGCTATCCCGAAACTAGGGCTACGAGAAGGGCGTTGTGGGCATCCAGAAACTAGAGTTTCTGGTGTGTATTCTGCTGAGCGTGTCCAGAAGTTGTGGTGTCTGCATCTGAGAGAGTCCAGAAGCTAGAGCTTCTGGAGGTTCTTCTTGAAGGCACCCAAACTAAAGCTTAAGGGTTATGGTCTTGGAATGATCCAAAAGTTGGAGCTTCTGGGATGTCTGGCTGGAAAGGGTCCAGAAGCTTGAGCTTCTGGAGACTCTAGATCTGGGACGTCCAGAAGCTGGAGCTTCTAGGGACTTCTCATCTAGGGCCATCCAAAAGCTGGAGCTTCTGGAGGATTCTGGGGACCAGTGGAGCTTCGGTGCTTGAGAGACCTGAGCTGGAGCTTTTGGTGGGGAAGCCAGTGGAGCTTCGGGCGTTCTACGGAGATCACGAAACACTGCAAAGCAAATAGTGAAAATAAAAGAGCAAAAGGTGGGGTTTGTCAGTCAACCCCTTAGGAGAAGCGTTGTCAGTCAACCCTTGTGAAATCCTCAAGTATTTATGAGATGAATATTTGTCGAAATAGATAGTTTTCCGGCTTGTTTAGCGTTAATCTATGATCTATTGCCTGAGAATAATTTGTATGGTCATTAGAATAGTTCTCCCGTCTTGTTTCGGGTATTAATCTTTGACCTTCTATTTGAAAATAGCTTTCACCTATTGGGAAATAAATCTTGATAGGATATGGTTAGTCCTATCTGATTATAATGCATGCAGTATATGGCAGTGCTATGATACATGCACGTGTTATGATTTTAAGAGTAATGTATGAATGTAGATGTTGTGGTATTTCAAAACATATCCATCTTGAAGAAGATAGGAACATTAGTTCTTTGATGTACGCTTGGGGATGAGGTTGTTGAAAACCCTGGCTGGGGAATAAGAGAAATGTGAATTCCTCCGATGCACTATTTGACCAAGTTTGTCAGGATATTACTAGTCGTAGGGATGCTCCGCTAAGGATCTTGTGCATAGACCTTGCCGTGGGTGATTACATTGTCCATAGACCCTGCTGGGGGACAATGTGATATGGAATAACCTGTTACTGCTTGGAGACTGACGTACTGTGGTGAAGCTAACAGGATCACTACTCGGGGACTAACATGATGAATCACAGTCCTTTGCTCGGGAGTGACATGATGAAAGTGAAAGATCACGGGGAATGGCGTGATGAAGTTGAAGATCCTTTGCTCGGGGGACTGGCGTGATGAAGTTGAAGTTGAAGTTGATGTAGCTGATAGGATCATTGCTCGGGGACTGACGTGATAAATGTAGAGGATCACTGCTCGGGGACTGACGTGATGAAGTTGAAGCTGATGTAGCTGACAGGATCACTGCTCGGGGACTAATGTGATGAGGTTTGTAGCTGATATAGATGATAGGATCCTTTGCTCGGGGACTAATGTGATGATATTTGAAGTATTGGAATCTTGTTGGGAGGAGATGATAATGTAGTACTTTGTTGGAAAGATTTACCTTTGTAGGAAGCGATGGTTACGTGGGGATTGATGATCCTATGAGCGTATTTCTTGTGAAAGTGACTACGTGGGGATGTATTGGTGACTTTAGTCGTAATCTCAATTCTGGAGCATGTAGTAACTACTATTTTGTTCGCTTTTCATGTGTTCGTGAGCAGATGTTTATTATCGAGATGCATATAATCATTCAAAGCAATCATTGGACTTTATGCAATCAAAACAATAAAAATTGAAATTGGAAAAGGAAAGAGGAATTGAATTAATTTGAAAAGTGGACTATAGTCGGGAAGTTTGTATACAAGAGACAAATATCCTAGTAAGAGGAAATTATCAAAATAGTAAAAGTTATCGGAAGCAATCTCGTGAGTTTCAACTATGCTATTGCTCATATATTTTCGACTATCTCATCTCCTTGCTATCGGAAGAAAGTGATTGAAATGATTTGCGCCATTTGAATCTTGAATGATGATAGTAGTGTATCTGTAAGTAGGTGATCGGGCGAGACATAGTAAATGCGCTTAAATCCCTAACTTTTTCTAGACCGCCCTTCGGGTTTTCGGTCTAGGGATACCCACCCAAGCCGTCTTTTCAGGTTTTCGACTTGTCGGGTGTACATTATTTTTTGTATATATATCCTTAATTTTTACCCAAACCTTTTTGGTTCGCCAGGATGCCCTTATTTTTGCCTAGGCCAGTCAACCTAGCGGGTCTCATTTATGCGTAGTATTTTTTGACTATGTCTGCGTTCACAGGGTGCGAGAAGTCTTCTTCATCCATAGTGCTTAGTATCATAGCTCCGTCGGAAAATACTGCTTTGACTACATATGATCCCTCATAGGTGGGAGTCCATTTTCCCTTGGGGTCTCCTTGTGGAAGAATGATGCGCTTGACTACTAGGTCACCGACTTGGTAAATTAGGTGCTTGACTTTCTTGTTGAATGCTCTGATCATTCGCTTCTGGTATATCTGTCCATGGAAGATGGATGCAAGCCGTTTTTCGACGATCGGGTTAATTTGGTCAAGGAGGGTCTAGACCCATTTGTCTTCGTCTAACTCATGTCTGGAGGACTCGGTTGAGGGTATTTGAACCTCGATTGGTAGGACTTCTTCCATACTATATACAAGAGGGAAGGGGGTTTCCCTTGTAGATGTTCGTACTGTAGTGCGATAACTGTAGAGAGCAAACGAAAACATCTCGTGCCAATCCTTATAAGTCACTATCATCCTCTGTATGATCTTCTTGAGATTCTTGTTGGCTTCAATGCCCGTTCATTTTAGCCGATATGGAGAAGAGTTGTGATGTTTGATCTTGAACTGCGTGCAGAGTTCGGTGATCAATTTGTTATTGAGATTAGTACCATTGTTCGTGATGATCCTTTCGGGGACACCGTACCGACATATGAGATTATGCTTGATGAACCAAGCTACAACATTCTTGGTAACAGATTCGAACGAGGCTGCTTCTACCCATTTGGTAAAGTAATCAATTGCAACAAGGATGAAACAATGTCTATTGAAAGCGGTAGGTTTGATTTCTCCAATCATGTCAATGCCCCACATTGCAAAAGGCCACGGAGCGGTTAGAACATTCAATGGGACTGGAGGTACGTGCACTCTGTCTATGTATATCTAGCATTTGTGACAAGATCGAACATAGCGGTAACAATCAGCTTCCATGGTGGACCAATAGTAACCTGCTCTTATAATCTTCTTAGCCATCGTATGTCCATTGGAGTGGGTGCCAATGCACCTTCATGTAATTCTTCCATGATACATTACGCATTTCGATCTACAGTGAGTAAGCCTGGTCGTGATTAAGCTTATAAGATGTCGATTCAGAGAATTTGGAGGCGAATCTTCTTAAGAACTTCTTATCGTTGACAGATGCCCCTGCGGGATATTCCTGAGTTTCGAGATACCTCTTCACTTCGTAGAACCAAGGTTTCTCTTCTGCCCCTTCAGTATCAAGCTCATAGTAGTATACTGGTTTGTCGAACCTTTCAATGATGACTTGGGGAGCTTCGTTGTCCCATCTAACCTTGAACATAGATGACATGGTAGCCAATGCGTCTGCTAAATAATTCTCTTCTCGTGGAATGAGATCGAAAGTGATTTCTTTGAAGTAAGGGATCAGACTCAACACATACTCCGATATGGAATGAGATTCGGATGCTTCGTACCTCACTCGCCCATGTCGGTGATCACTAAAAGAGTCTCTATACTTGCAGAATTTGATCCTCAGTCAATAGCAGCTTTGATACCCATGATGCACGCTTCGTATTCGGCCATGTTGTTGGTGCAATCGAAACAAAGTCTGGAGGTGAAAGGCGTGTGTCCGCCTGTAGGAGATGTAATAATGGCGCTAATGCCATTGCCAAGTCGTTGAGGCTCCATCAAAGACCATGGTCCATACGGATCCTAGTTCGAGTCCTTCACGGTCACAGGTTCTTTGCAATCGATGACTAACATAATATCCTCGTCTGGAAACTCGAAATGCATGGTGGTAGTCATCTACGATGAGCCAAATGATCGACTACTATACTTCCTTTGATCGCCTTTTGGTATTATCTTGGATGTCGTATTCGGTCGAATCATTTCCATCTTTCAATTCTTAGGAGAGCGGGTTTCTCGAATATGTATTTTATTGGATCCATCTTGGAGATCAACAAGGTAGTGTGAGTCAACATATCTTTGTCTTAGTCGTGACCTAACCAAGCTGCAAGTTTTCTCAAGTTGTGGTATCTTGTTTCACGATCGGTAAACTTTTGCTAAGGTAGTATATTGCATACTCTTTCGACCGGACTCGTCATGTTTCCCAACACACACCCATTGAGTTCTCTATCTTGTCGAGCACATGATAAGAGGTCTTCCCTTGGCAGGTGGTATCAGAATAGGAGGATTTTGTAGGTACTCCTTGATTTTTTCAAAAGCTGTTTGGCAATCTTCGTTCCATTCCATTACTTGATCTTTCCTCAGTAACTTGAAGATTGGCTCACAATTAAGCGGTTAGATGTGCAATGAATCGGCAATGTAGTTCAATTGTCCCGAAACCTCTAACTTCCTTCTCGATGCGGGGAGCTGACATTTCTTGAATGGCTTTAACCTTTGCAGGGTCAACTTAAATACCTTTACCACTGACGACAAATCCAGGAGTTTACTGGATCGACTCAAAGGTGCACTTGTTAGGATTAAGTCTTAATCATGCTTCTTGATCTATCAAATAGCTTTCGCCAAATGATCGAGATGTTCTTCTTGGTTTGTGATTGAGCAATCATGTCATCGACATAGACCTCTATCTCGTGATGGATCATGTCATGGAATAAATCTACCATAACACATTGATAGGTGGCGTCGCGTTCTTCATTCGAGCGGCATGACTTTGTAGCGAAAGTTCCCACTATGCAGTAGTCTTCTCCATGTCTTGAGGAGCCATTTTGATCGATTGTGTGGAGAAACCATCCATGAAAGAGAAAACCTTGTGTTGAGCAGTGTTATCAACCAGAACGTCAATATGAGGAAGTGGGAAATCATCTTTCGGACTTGCTCTGTTCAGATCTCTATAGTCCACACACAGTCGCACTTTACCATCCTTCTTAGGTAGGGGAACCACGTTCGCAACCCATTGTGGATAAGAAGTAACGGCTAGGAAGCTGGGATTGAGCATTTCATAACTTGACTTTGATTTTCTCAGACATCTCAGGGCGCATACGATGAACCTTTTGCTTTAAAGGGAGAAAACCTTCTTTCGTTGGTAGTCGGTGTACCACAATGTCAATGTCTAGCCCTGGCATGTCCTCGTAGGACCAAGCAAAAATCTCGATGTAGTCTCGCAGCATCTGGACCAATCTCTCTTTGACACTGTTTTCAAGACCTGCTCCTATCTTGATTTCCTTTCTGTCTTCATTGGTACCTATATTCACAACCTCGACTGGCTCCTCGTCGTGTGGCTGTATAACCTATTCTTCCTGTTGTAGTAGTCTGGCAAGTTCTCCTGGCACTTTACAATCTTCCTCACCTTCGTCTTTGGATTGGTAGATCGGATTATCAAAGTCATATTTAGCAATAGCAAAGCTGTTATCAACGAGATTTTGAGTGAACCTGCAGTGTATTATGTGGGTGTGTGTAAGAACGCATAGCTTTTTGAATGGAGAAAACATAAAAGAAAGAAGAGCACAATATTTAAATTCAAAGTCCAATAATTTATTGAATGAAAATATGCAAATGACAAATAATAACCCTCACACACGTTGTGGTTCCACAGGCAAGGATGACTTAAAGTTCGTTGTTCAAAACACAAAAAGCGAAAAGCATAACAGAAAAAGCAATTACTCCTATCTAAAGGAGATTGGTGTGACGTCTTCAGTCTTCCAATTCCTGATCCCGTCGTCCGAATTTGGGACGATCCATTTGTTGATATCGAAGTCGCCGTCGTCGTCTTCTATAACATGGACTCCGTTTTGTTGATGTGGAAAGGAAATTTGTCGGCACGTTCGCGGCGTATCATCTTCTGACCTTTGATAGTGAAGCCTAAACCAGTTTTGTCATATTTGAATGGGAAATCGGGGAGCTGACCCCAAGCAGTACAACCTCATTCTTCAATCGCAGCTTTGGCGTCTTTCAGTGAAGCCATCTTCGGTGGAACTCTAGTAACCAGAGTGTGAGAGTCAACAGGCATGACTCGTGGAATTTCTTCGAAAGCTTGATATGGAGTTTTGACAAATTCTCCTTCCATTTCAATGTATCGGAATGACTGCATATGACTTACCATATATTCTTCACCGCATACCGTAATAATCTTCCCCTTCATTGGGTACTTCAACCGATGCAAGGTAGAGTAACATGCCCCCATGTATCGAGGCGTTCGGTAGGCAAGTAAGTGGACGAATGTCCATGACAAAGAAAGTAGAGTCAAAAGTCTGGGCACCGACTTCAGCTGGCAGGATGAGCTCTCCAAGTACTGTTCTTTTCGAACCATCAAAAGCTCTTATGATTATGTCGCTGGGATTCATGACCACTTCTTCATCATTAAGTCGGTCGAAAGTGCTCTTTGGCGAGAACATTCAAAGCGAACCGTATCTACCACATTGAGACAATGTAGTGCCCTTGCATTCGATGGAGATGTGTAAGGCCTTGTTGTGATTCCTTCCGCCAGGAGTTAAATCAGCATCAGAGAAACTTAAACCATTATTGGCGGTCAGGCTAGCAATACAACCTTTAAATTGATCAACAATAGTGTCTTGCGGTATGTGAGCATTATTCAGAAACTTTACCAAGGCTTTAGCATGAGCCTCAGAGCACAACAACAGAGCTAGCATGGATATCTTAGATGGAGTTTGTCCCAATTGTTCCACAACATTGTAGTTGCTCTTCTTGATGATCTTCAGAATTTCCTCCATTTCTTGCTTGGAGGTATCTTCAGCAACTTCCTTTGGTACTTCTATCTGAGCAGGATGAGTTACTGGTTCTTTCCCTATCGTTTCAGGAACTTGTTCAATAGAAGGAATGCGAACTAGTGTAGTAGTATCCTTTGGAGGAGAGATCTCTGGAGAAAATACTCTTTCAGTTCTGGTTACTTTACTTGATGTGGCAATGTTGCCGATGTCAGGATTGGTAGCTTCAACTGCAATGTCTTCAATGGTCAAAGGTTCTTGCTTGACGCCATGATAGTAAACTTTAGCTCCATGATTCCAAGGTATAGCTTGGTGGAGGAATATGGCATTGATCAGAGAGGTAATAATGAGGGTTCCACTCTAGGCGCGGGATCTGAGGGTGATCCTTATGTGTTCACATTAGCATACTCTTGGGAAATTGTCTACCCATCCGGTTGCCTTGGCGTCTTGATAGGAATCTTGTAACTTCGGGAGCGGTATATTTCACCATGAAATCAAACTTTCCACTTGCTTCCCAAGGTATCCAGACTTACGGTATAGCTTCATCTACATCTTGATCTTGATTTTAGAAATATCTTCGCATAGATTCTCCAGACGGAGGTTTGAAATAAAACTTCTCGGTTGTCCATCATCGTTGAATCGCCTCTTCAACCAAGCATATACATCGATTCGATGCACACTGATTATCGAGAGCATCAAATACTTGACTTGACAAATCCTTCTTGGCGGTCATTAGAGGAATAGTCAAATTGTTCACATCATAAACATAGGTCATCGTCAATAGCATTGGAACTTTACCATGGTCGGACATTGGTGCATTGATCACATTCGGTTTCGGCGGAGGGTCGAACTCAATTTCTCAGCTTCATCATGTCTTGAATTTTGTTCTTCAGAGCCCAACAATTGTTGGTGTCGTGCCAAGGGCTGTTGGAGTGGTATGCACACCTAGCATTAGGATTGTACTTTGGAGAGGAAGTATTGACGTGTTGAGGAGGATCCCTTAAAGTAACCAGCTCTGCTTTCAACATGTGTTGTAGTGCTTGCGACAACGACATGTTGATCTTTGTAAACTGTCTTCGTGGGGAATTCTGGATACGCGCGTTGTCTCGTTGAGGTTGTGCTGGTGTAGGATTGGAGATCACAACTGCCCCCATAGATTGAGTGCGGTCAGCTTTGTCACGGCTCTTCTGACCATATACAACATTGGCTTCTTTCTTACCACCAAAATATCTCTTCGCCGCATTTGAAGATGACTCTACTTGTATTTTTCCGCTCTTGATTCCAGCTTCGATATGTTCGCTTGTCAATATCAGCTCGGTGAATCCGACTAAAGAGTTTCCAATTAGGTGATTGAAGAATGGGTCTGTCAGTGTTCCCATAAACATGTCAACCAATTACCTATTGGAAAAGGGTGGTTGAACTCTGCCTGCTAGATCTCTCCATTTCTGGGCATATTCTTTGAACTTCTCGTCACGACCTATAGACATGCTCTGTAGTTGCATACGGGTGGGTGCCAATTCAGCATTGTACTGGTACTGCTTATAGTAAGCATCTGCTAAATCATTCTAGGTATGAATGTGAGTACTCTCTAGCTGATAATACCACTCCAACTGAGTTCCGGATAAACTCTCTTGAGAGAAATGGATCCACAATTTCCTGTCTTTAGTATGCGGATGGATCTTCTGAACATAGGACTTCAGATGTAGCTTCAGACCAGAGATGCCATCATATTTGGCAAAGGTAGGAACTTTGAACTTGCGGGGAATTACAACACCAGGAACCAGACTCAGAGCATCAAAGTTCAGCCCGGACATCTTCAGATTTTCCACAGCATTCAGACGGTCTTCAAGTTGTTTGTATTTTTCGTTGTCAGGAGGATACTGCTCACTCACATAGTCTTCTTCTTCGTTTTCAGACTCATGATGGCTTCCTTCATTGTTCTTGACACTTTCCTCGGTTCACCGCTCTTGTGGGAGTTCAAATTGTTTGACCCTTGTGATTTCTTCCCATGTTGAGGATACCAATGGTCTTCTTCTTTCTGGTGATGAGCTTCTACAGGTCTTTCTGGCCTTGGACCAAGTTGGTGAACATCTCCTAAAATTGAGTATTATGAGCCTGGAGATCTTTGTGATCCATTCAAGAGCCATTAAATAAATAGCGAGAGAATAAAAACGGTCTTCAATGTACTGTATGAAATGTTATGCCTTGATATGCGATGTTATGCAATGCAATGTTTTCAAGGACCTTAGGAATTTAAATTTGTTAAACAGACACAAACAAACTTTTATTAGTTTACTTTTAGCGAGTACAAAAGTTTAAACAAATAAAAAAATTCCTAGAGCTTAGGTCTCCATGGGCGCTTCCTCTTTGTGTTGAAGTAGGTATTGATGCTTCGCTCCTCGTGAAGTAGCTTTGTCAATTCTAATACCTTCTTCTGTTTGCATAGCTGAGCTTCAAAGGTATCCATTTCTTCTTTAAGTGAATCCGGGATCTCTTCAAGTCTTGAAAATAGTAGGCATGTACGGATGGAGAATGGTATAGGGTTTGTCACCTATAGCAGAGTTCCATAAGCCGGTAGAAACGGTTGTAAGCGACATCATGAGGTTTTGAGCTCGAGCTCGCACCTATCGAGGTAAGGTTCCCAAGGAATGGAATTTTGTGCCCCAAGGTCTTGGTATCGGTCTTCTTTACCATGCCCCGTGCACAAATCTTCGACGATAGTTTTGGAGATCATTGTTGTAGCCAAACACAATGTCTTGAAGAAGAATATCATGAGGACCATCTCTTCGAGCATAACCAAACTGACGTAGAGCTAGAGAAGGGTTGTAAGTGATACCTGCCCTTATGCTGAGGAGTGGTACATTAGGGAATTCCCCACAACACTCAATGAAAGTGAAGTCCTTTGGAGGAAAAAGACACCAACGAATATCTGAGTGAGAGAGTAACATTAGACTTTGAGACCACTTCAATCTTTGCTCGTTCTTCATTAATGATTGAGAAAGGTGCGAAATAAACCACCTGGAAAGTAACGGTATGCAACACATGAGAGTTTCTTGTCTTTTGATGGTACGAGTGTGGAGGGAATGGAGAATATCCCCAAGTAAGGTAGGCACAGGATTACGAGTGAGGAATATCTTGATGGCGTTCACATCTATGAACTGATCTGGATTAGGAAATAGCACAAAACCATAGATTAGCAAGGCCAAAATGTCTTCGAATGCATGGAAACTCATAGCCTTTAGGACTTCTCGAGCTTTCTTTATCATAAACTTAGCAAGCAAACCCTTAACTCCGCTTCTTGTTTCCCAATTAGCTTCAATGTTTGATCGCTTTAGATGTAACACTGACGTGATGTCTTCGTATTTCAGAGCCTTTTTTGAACCGATGAATGGCATCTGATCAAGGACAGGTATCCCAAGTAGCTTAGAGAACTCTTCCAATGTAGGCACCAACTGATAATCTGGGAATGTAAAGCAATAATGTTTTGGATCGAAGAACTGGAATACGACATGCATCATATCTTCTTCAAAACCGAAGATAACTAAGTCAAGCAGATAACCATATCTTTTGATGAACTGAGCATAATCGGGAACTTTTGAAACTAATTCTTTGAGTTGAGAAGGTATGCCCATGAAATTGATTCGGATAGTCTTTCTGGAAGCCATAACTCCTACAAAATAGAGCAAAGATAAATACCTAGGTCCTTGAAATAGTTAGAAATGATATGATGTTATGATGCTATGATGTCACGATGTCATGTTTAAACAAGCAGCAAGCACAAGCAATTCACACAATAGCCCTAGGTTTAAGGCTTGCATGAGGTATATGTGTCTACCCTACCAGAGTTTAAGTTGGTTCAACCTGTCCTATAATAGTAACTGGGTTCTAGGAATCTCATATCATTGATCTTTCTCGTAGGCTTTATTTCAATACGACTACCAAGTGGTCGACCAAAACATCCCGAAAGTCGAATCTTAATGAGCGTAGCATCGAGTATCAACCAACCTCAGTCTGCATCGAAGCCGGCCATCTCACTACTTTCTAATGGCTAAGATGGGTC
The DNA here is from genome assembly GCA_021764765.1 of Vicia sativa. Lineage (NCBI taxonomy): Eukaryota > Viridiplantae > Streptophyta > Magnoliopsida > Fabales > Fabaceae > Vicia > Vicia sativa. Next base: position 209,136,595 of record CM038795.1, on the reverse strand, counting down.
AATTAGGGTTCTAAAAGTTGAGTTAGTGCTTGTGACACCACGCAGACGCCAAATAATTTCCTCAACTGAACATGAGGAGCATCGGGACATCCAAAGTGTCGCACTAACGTAGCCATTATGTTGACCATTTCGGTATACGCCTAACGGTCGCGACGATTTATTGCTACTTACCTAAGGAAACCTGGATCCAAGTATAGGATCCCCCACAAATATAATACCCAAGCAACCCTTAAGAATAAAGCATACAAGTCAAACAATTAAAGTGATCTAGACCCTAAGGTAACCTCTCTTTAGGGTAATCCCCAGCAGAGTCACCGGTTCTGTAACACGGTGGGAGAACTGACTTGTTTGTTTTGCGTTTGATCGTAAATGTTGCGGATAGCAAGATTCACCACCGAATTTTCTTTTATCCAATTAAGGGAAGGCGAAAAGAACAGAAAAAGACCTTCGTTAGATTCTGAGTAAGGGAGGTGGTTATGAAAAGGGAAGGTGTTAGCACTCTTTCCATCCGTAGTTATCTACGGGCTCTTAATTTCTTAGCTCACTTTAATTGCTTTTTGTGTGTGTTTGAAAAGATTTTTGAAAAGACATTTCACTTTGACTTTGTAATGATTCACGTTGGAATGTATACGAAGTGTTTGGAAATGTTTTGTTTTGGAAAAGAACTTTGTAATGATTCACACTGGAATGTACACAAAGTGTTCGTAAATGTTTTTGAAAGTGTGAGGTGTGAAGAGCATTTTGATTGAGCAAGCAATTAGAGACTTATTACCTACTCAGAACAGTCGTTTCTGTGTTATTTTGCTTTCCTTTAGAATAAGGCTATCCGTACCATTGGTTGATAGGTAACCTTATTCGTTGGATGTAAAAGCGACATTCGAAGGGACGTCGTATGGTCATAGAAAGCAACTTGCAAGGATATCTTAGCATATTTGTAGGGACGACCATCATTTTTAGTAGGCAACAACCGAGGGACTAGATCATGTATTCATAGGCAACATCGAGGGTCATCGAGGGACTATGATCTTTTATTCGAAGGGACTATGTGATATGTTTGTAGGAAACTGTGCTAAGATATCCCTACGTTCGAGGGACATGACCACTGTTCGTAAGGAAATAAGAGAGGATACCCTAAGGGGGTGCATGTGTGGAATATGTGTTGTATTCAGATATTTTATCTTGCATTAGTGATCTAGATTGATTTATATCTTGCCATACACTCCTAGTTACTAGCAGTTTAATAGGTGCGGAAAATAAATTATGGAAATGTAAAGTGCGGAAAGTAAATCCTACGTTATTACATGACTTTGGGGCAGATACATAATAGGAGGTGCGGAAAGTAAAAGCAGGAATGTAAATCTACGCTATTACAGAATAAAAAAACTTTGCGACCTATACATCCTTTCTAGAATTTAAATGCAAAAAGAAATAAAATAGAAGAAAAATTGTCTAAGTGAATACCTAAACCCTCATTGCAAAAAGGAGAATATTTTGGTATTTTTGGAGATTAACTTTAATGTAAAAGTCCTAGTTCTAATTGATTTTAATTAATAAAAGAAACTTAATTTAAATTATTAACCTAAATTAAACTAATTGAATTAATTGATTAAGAAAAATATAGAGAAAATTATTTGTGAAATTAATCCTAATTAATCTAATTTTAAACCTAATTACTACTTAATTAATTAATTGAAATTAAGCAAAATATGAAAATAAAATAATCGTGAAAAACATAAAGGAAAAAGTTTTCATCGAGCTTCACGAGTTGGCGCGAAAGTTGTTCCTTCTGTGGGCGTGGCGCACCTTGGGCATCCAGAAGCTAGAGCTTCTGGAGGGAATCCTTTTGAGGGGGCCTAGAAGCTAGAGTTTATGGAGGTGAAACTTCTGAGGAGGTCAGGCTGGAGCTTGGGAGATCTGCATCAGGTCAGTTGGAGCTTGGAGGATCAGTCTTGGGGCGTCCATAAGCTAGAGCTTCTGGAGGATCTGGTGTTGGGGACGTCTAGAAGTTGGAGCTTTTGGAGGTGATACTTCTGGAAACCCAGAAATTAGGGCTTCTGTCAGAGGCGCCGGGAGAGAAACTCCGATCATCTTCTCCAGTTATCTTCAATTATCAACCTTCAAAAATCAATGAAAATATAAACCAAAACAACCCAGATCCACTAATTAGGATGCTACAAATCTAATGGTGGCATTATCTTTCCCTAAAATAGAATGTAACCATGAATACAAAGCTTCACAGTTCATGACCCCTAACAATGACGTTTCGTGATTAAGCCATAAAAAGCTTGCTACGATCAATCTAACCTGCTCTAATGAACCTTAGGAACACGTTAGAATTGTTAGTTTCAATTAAAACACAATAAAAAGCAGAATACAAATTTATGAAAAATATGCAAACGAAGGTGTACGTATGGCATGATTCAACGTGTTTTGGCCATGGTTCTGGATATATACTTACCCTACAATACCTTAGGAACACGTTTATGTGCTTAGAACTGATTGAAAGAGGCTGGAACTTTGAAACTGAGTTTACAAGTTCTCTTGAATTTTTTGGAAAATTTAGGGTTCTTTGTGGAGGCAAGAGTTTCGTGTAAGAGGCTGCCAAATCGTCCCTTTGTCTTGTGAAAGTGTTAAGTATATATAGAGGAGTGGAATAGGTCAAGAATTTAAGAGAAAAATATATTCTTTAAATGGAGAATATTTGATTGGAAATTTGTATGAAATCTTTCCAAACTTGGCTCAATCTTTCCCTTAATCTTCTTGCACGAAATTGACAGCTCTTCTGGGTTTCCTTGGTCCTTAAGACATGCACAAATCAAGCCCACCTTGTATTAATAATCCTCCTTGCGTTTTATTTAATTAAATTTGAATTTAAGCCATTTAATTCAAAAATAAATAAATAAAAAATACGAGAGGCGTGGCATGAGGTATATAAGTCATGGATAATCTTATAATCAAGTTTGGATCATAAAATCTTTGGCCCATTTGAAAAATATTTGCTTTTGCTAGGTATTTTTCTTTATGCACCTCCTCAAAAATGCTCAACTTTCACAACTTGTATCTTGCTCAATTTTTAACATTTTTGGGTGTTCTTGGACTTTTTATAAAGCTCAAGATGTCTTCTAAACATCCCTTTTGGTTTCATCTTCATTGAAGTTTCCATGCTCATGAACACTTCTTTTCAAAAAGATGACTTTTTGTTGACTTTTTAAAAGGACCTGTAATGTTTTGACCCATAACTTCCAAATGAAGCATTTCCAGCCCAAGCTTGTGAGACATGAAGTTGTAGAGAACTGAATTCTCTTCAAAATGAGCTTTGATGGAAAAATTTCTGATAAAGTATGTGAATGTAATGCCTGGTGTAACACGGTGGGAGAACTGACTTGTTTGTTTTGCGTTTGATCGCAAATGTTGCGGATAGCAAGAGTCGCCACCGACTTTTCTTTTATCCAATTAAGGGAAGACGAAAAGAACAGGAAAAGACCTTTGTTAGATTCTGAGTAAGGGAGATGGTTATAAAAAGGGAAGGTATTAGCACCCTTTTCATCCGTAGTTATCTACGGGCTCTTAATTGCTTTAGCTCACTTTAATTGTTTGTGTTTGTGAAAAGATTTTTGAAAAGGAATTTCGCTCTGACTTCGTAATGATTCACGCTGGAATGTATACGAAGTGTTTGGAAATGTTTTGTTTTGGAAAAGGACTTTGTAATAATTCACGCTGGAATGTATACAAAGTGTTTTGAAAAAGATTTTGAGAAAGTGTGAGGTGTAAAAAGATATTTTAATTTGAGCAAGCAAAAGAGACTTATTACCTACTCAGAACGGTCGTTTCCGTGTTATTTGCTTTCCTTTAGAATAAAGCTATCCATACCATTAGTTGGTAGGTAACTTTATTCGTTGGATATAAAAGGGACATTCGAAGGGACATCAGATGGTCATAGAAGGCAACTTGTAGGGATATCCTAGCATATTCGTAGGGACGATCATCATTTTTCGTAGACAACAATCGGGGGGCGAGATCATGTATTTATTAGGCAACATTGAGGGACTATGATCTTTTAAGTCGAAGGGACTATGATGATATTTCGTAGGCAACCGTGCTAAGATATCCCTACGTTCGAGGGACTTGACCATTTATAAGGAAACGAGAGAGAATACCCTAGGGGGTGCATGTGTGAGAAGAGTGTATTACTTTCAGATATTTATCTTGCGTTTAGTGATCTATGTTGATTTTTATCTTGCCATACACGCCTAGTTACTAGCAGTTTAATAGGTGCAGAAAGTAAATTGTGGAAATGTAAAGGGTCCTACACTATTACATGGCTTTGGGGCAGATACATAATAGGAGGTGTGGAAAGTAAATGCGGAAAATAAAATCCTACGCTATTACATGAAAATAAACTTGCAACCTATACATCCTTTCTAGAATTTAAAATGCAAGAAAATAAATAGCAGGGAAAATGATTTACGTGAAAAAACTAAGTCCTAGTATTTTTGGTATTTTGAAAATTCGAGTTTATGTGAAAACAACCTAATTCTAATTGATTTTAATTAATTAAGAAAAATTAGTGAATACTAACCTAAATTCAATTAATTAAATTAGTTAAAAGAAAAGTATTTGTGAAATTACCTAATTAACCTAATTAATTAACCTAATTACTAATTTAATTAATTAATTATTTTTTAAGAAAAGAAAAGCGTAAAATAAATGAAAAAACCAAAAAAAAAAAAAGAGCTTCTGGCAGAAGCTATCCTAGAAGCTAGGGCTTCTGAGAGTAGGAGCGCTGTGGGCATCCAGAAACTAGAGTTTCTGGTGTGTATTCTGCTGAGCGTGTCCAGAAGTTGTGGTGTCTGCATCTGAGAGAGTCCAGAAGCTAGAGCTTCTGGAGGTTCTGCTGCTGAAGGCACCCAAAAGCTGGAGCTTCTAGGGGTTATGATGCTGGAATGATCCAGAAGTTGGAGCTTCTGGGGACTTCTCATCTGGGGCCATCCAAAAGCTGGAGCTTCTGGAGGATTCTGGCGCTGGGGGACCCAGAAGCTGGAGCTTCTGGTGCTTGAGAGACCTAGAAGCTGGAGCTTTTGGTGCTGGGGAAGCCCAATAGCTGGAGCTTCTGGAGGCGTTACTTCTGGAGATCTGGAAACCTGCAAAGCAAATAGTGAAAATAAAAGAGCAAAAGGTGGGGTTTGAACCCACGACCTGATAGAGAGAGTGACATAGTGCGCGCAAGGTGAACCATTGGGGCATTGATGCATCCATTTATACTGCTGGACTCATAAACATGTAACTGTTGTTGGTCCCTGAGTCAGAAGCGCCGGAGCAAAGCTCTGGTCGTCTTTCCTAAAAACCTGTAAAATGCATCAATTAATGTAAAGTAAAAGCCCAGATTGACTATATTGGACCCTACGATCACGATGGTAAGGTTTGTTTGTCCTAAAACTGCCTGTATCGTGGAATCAGAAACTTCACTAAGCTTGTGCCCTAGCAATGGTATTTTGTGATTTAATCCCTAAAGCTCACATGTAACACGTTGTACTTGTTCTAAACAACATCCTGAGATCATACAAACACAGAAAAACAGTTAGTAATGCATGGATTAAGAGAAACGATTTTGAGACATTTACCAAACCGGAGCAGTGTGGGATGCTTAATCTGGAGCGTTCTGGGATCGTGTGATGATGTGAATCAACTCCTGGGAACTTCAGGAACCCGAATGAGTGGCTGTAATGGCTTGAATCTGCCTGGAAATTAAAACACGATTTTGCCAACTTTGAGATAAATTTGAGAAATTTCTAGGGTTTGTAACAGGCTAGAAATCCATGTAAGAGGTTGTCCCCAAAAATCCTCGGTCTTGTAAGAATGCTAGGTATATATAGGAGAGTGTATTAGGTCAAGCATTGAGTGGAAAAATATTGCCTTGAATGCAAAAATATTTGATTGAAAATTTTATCAAATATTTCCACAAATGGCTCAATCTTGCCTTGATTCTCCTTGCACGAAATTGACAGCTTGTAATGAGCTATCGTGGACCCCAAGCCATGCAAATATCAAGCCCAACTTGCCTTATCTTTTATTTTTATATTTTATTTAATTAAATTTGAATTTTTGATATTTAATTCAAAAATAAATTAAATAAATAAGGAAGAGGCGTGGCAAGGAGTGTATAGGTCATAGATAATCTCAAGAATAAGTTTTGATCATGAAAACTTAGGCCCATTTAAAAAAAACTTAAAATTGCCAAGTATTTTTCTCCATGTACCTCCTCAAAAATGTCCAACTTGCACAATTTATATCTTGCTCGATTTTCCACATTTTTGGGTGTTTTTGAACTTTATAGAAAGCTCAAGATGTCTTCTAAACAGCCCTTTTGGTTTCATCTTTATTGAAGTTTCCATGCTCATGAACGCTTCTTTGCAAAAAGATGACTTTTGTTGACTTTTCTAGAAGGACCTGTAATGTTTTGATCCATAACTCCCAAATGAAGCATTTTGTGCCCAAGCTTGTGAAACATGAAGTTGTAGAGAATTGAATTCTCTTCAAAATGAGCTTTGGTGGAGAAGTTTCTGATGCAGTATGTGAAAGTTATGCTTGGTCAAAGTTCTGTTGACTTTTGTCTAAAGAATCCCTAATTTGGAAACTTTGACTTTTGATCAGATCTTGGCTTTTCTTGATGAATCATGATCAGCTCTTGATCAAATGATGAATATGACTTCAAAATATTTATGTTGACTAAAAATTATGAAGTTTGACTGTATGCTGACCACCGTTGAATTTTTGTCCAATATAGCTGATTTCCAACCATCTGAGCAATTGGATGAGCAATTTTGACTTGTAAGGCTTGAAACTTGACATGGTGATACCTTGAAGCATATAATGAGGTATGATGACCACTTGAAGTCTTGGAAGTCCATCTTGATTTGAGAAGAGCAAAACCCTAGTTTGGATTGATTGCTTAGGAGAGGGTTTGTCTGGTCAACCCTTGTGAAATTCTTGAGAATTGAGATGTGAATTGTCTTGAGAAGTGGGAGGGCAAATTTTGGGGTATAACACCTGGTCAAAGTTCTATTGACTTTTTGTTCAAGAACCCTAATTTAAAAACTTTGACTTTTGATCAAATCTTGGCTTTTCTTGATGATTCATGATCAACCCTTGATCAAATGATGAATATCACTTCAAAATATTGGTGTTGACCGAAAATTATAAAGTTTGACTGTATGTTGACCACAATTGACTTTTTGTCCAATACAACTGATATTCAACCATCTGAGCAACTAGATGAGCAATTTTGACTTGTAGGGCTTGAAATTTGAAATAATGATCCCTTGAAGCATATGGTGAGGTATGATGACCCCTTGAAGTATTAGAAATCCATCTTGGCTTGAGAATAGCAAAACCCTAGTTTGGATTGATTGCTTTGGAGAGGGTTTGTCTAATCAACCCTTGTGAAATCCTCAAGTATGGAGATAGGAATTATCTTGAGAAGCAGGAGGGAAAATTTTGGGGTATAACAAATGGGATTAAAAGTTCTTTGGTTCTCAAGTCCTCTACAAGCTATGGAGGTTGATTGCAAAACCCTAGTTTGGAATGATTCAGATTGATTGCAAAGAATTGAGGAGGAATTCATCTGAATCATTCATATGATGAAATTAGGGTTTTGGTTCATTGTGGAGTTTGAAGCTTGAATAAGTAAATTTCTTGAAGTATTATCCTCCTATTATCATTTGATATATCATGGTGCAAAGAATTTCTTAATACATTAAGAAGATTTGAGGTTTTGAAGCTTGATTGGTCATCTCTCAACACAAGGTGCAAAATTAAGGTTTTGGATATAATCATGAATTCTTCAGATTTTTCACTCAAACTTGATTTCATGTGTTTCTATATGTTGTTAGGAATCCATGATTGAAAGATTGAGGCTCAATTTTGATTGGAAGCAAGTAAATTGGCCACACGGGGCAAAATGGTCATTTTGGTCAAAATCAGTTAAAGTTAAGAGTTGACCAAGTGAACTTTTGGTCAACCATCAATTCAAACATCCTCTTGTCATATTTCATGAACAAATTCATCATTGAATCAAGAAAATTTAAGAAATTGAAGTTAACTTGTTCTTAAAGTTATTTGAAGTTTGAAAATTTTCTAAGTGTCCACCCTATAGAACTTTGACATGTCATAACTTGCTCATTTTTTATCCAATGGTTGCATACTATACATTTTTTGAAAGCTTGGGAGAAATACTACAAGTTTTTCCATTTGTAAAATTTCTCAAAAATGCATCATTTGAAAGATATTTGAGTTAGATGTTTTGTGCACAAAGTAAGAAAAATGTTGGTCATGACTTGCCTTCCTCTTGCCTTCTACACGCGTATTTCATCAAACAGGTTTTGGGCAAGAAGTAAGAGCAAATTTCTTTCAATTCAAAAGGAATTTCAAAAATGTACTTCGTGCATTTTGAAGATAACGTGGAGAGCTTTTGATCAAGCTTGGAATCACCTCAAATGGTCAATTATCAAGCAAGTTATGGTCATTACAAATTCAAGCCAAAACCGGATTGCATGCATGCTTATGCGCGCGCAAGGCTTGCCTTGACATGACCTGTTTTTCTTCAACTTTTAAAGATGATATCTCACTCAATACTTGATCATTTTCAATGGTTCAAAGCTCAAATTGTAGACCATGAGGAGATCTATCCATGGCCTAAGTTGCAAGGAAAACACACGAGCCAATTTTCTGTGGCCTAAGCTCAAAGTTCGATGTTGAGAATTGTGTATTGTCTTGGTCATTTTTTAAGGTTTTGTACAATTTTTTTGTTAATTGGTTTCATGTCCTATTTGATGCTTGCCTTGCATGATTTCAGTGCCTCATCCATTGCCAAAAGAAGTCAAGTATGTGCATTATGGTGCATTGTACAACATTTCCTCAAATATTGCCATTTAAGGCAACTTTGTGAATTTTGCAAAATCACCAACATTTGTACTATCAATCCAGCTCACAATTTCATGATACTCTCACTCATTTTCACTCACCCTTTATTCCTTAAAACGCACACCAACTGAAGGGAATAAAGAGCAAAACGCATGGCATACACAACACACTCATTTTTTGATTTTTTTGCAAATACCTTCAAAAAAGAATTCTGGGCCATTAAGATCACAATTCCCTCACTCTTTGAGCTCTATATAAGCTCACAAGCTCATTGATGCAAACCCTAGACGCCTCCTTCCACCACAAATCAGATCTGAAAATTTTTCTTTCTCTTCAAGTTTTGCTTCGAATCTTCTTTTTCCTCCATTCAAGGGCTTGTTTCTTCTTCTTTTCTTCTTCCTTGAATCCCAGATATCAAGAGGGTGGGATTTCTTCTTGTGTTTAGAGGCATTAGTTGAGTTTATTTCTCAACTCAAGAGGTAAGATTTTGAACTCGAATCTTCATTTTTGTTTGTTTTTTGGTGAAATAAAGCATGTACGCGTGTGTATAGCTGGCCAAACATTAGGTTTGAAGTATATCTTTGCTTGTTTGTGAAGCATGTTGCATAATATGAAGTTCTGAAAATTTGTGTTTGGATGATTTTCATGATTTTCATGGCTTGATTTCTTGATGTGTGGTTGATCTTTTTGAAATCTATGAGTTGCTTGTTGTTCCTTGCCGTGTGATCTTCATTTTGTGCTTTGAATCATGAAAAATAGTTGAGAAATGAGTAAGATACAAAGTCCGGAAAATGAGTGTGTGATCTGAATAAAACACGCGTTTAGGGTTTGTCTAGAGGTTGAAGATGATGAGGTGTCAGCGTGTAATTGGTCATGTTCTTGTTTAAATGATTTTTGTTTTAATTTATTTTATGATTTTATTTTCTTGATCAAAACTTAATAAAAAAATTATAAAAACATTATGGTAGGCTTAGAATATTATTTCTGAATTTATGTATTTTTTTTTAAATAATTTTTGAAAATTATTTGATTGGTGAATAAAATCAGAATTTAATTAATTGATTTTTGTGTAATATTTTTAATTTACACACACACACATATATATATATATATATATATATATATATATATATATATATATATATATATATATATATATATATATATATATATATATATATATATATATATATATATATATATATATATATATATATATGTATTTTAATTTAATGACTATGCAATATTTAAATTAGGAAGATGACATTATATTAGTATAAAAAACTAAAAATATTAATTGTCAGTTAATTTTGTGGTTGATTGAGGTTGATCTTAGTAAGAAAAATTATTGTTTAATTCCCGCAACTATGATAGGGAAGGAGATGCCTCAAGAGATCCCAAATCCAAATTAAATTGGGGTTAAAAACAAAAACTAAAAAAACAACTATATACTTTGAAAAATAAATTTATTTTAAAAAAAGAACAATTAAGTAAAATTTTAAAAGTTTACTAGGTATTGGAAAAATTCATGTATGAGTTTGTTAAAATATCAATTTATGTTGCACGTGTATTTATTATATTATTATTAGGAGTGTTCACATATTAGGCTGGGTCTAATTTGATTAAATCTAATATTTGATCAAATCAATAGTCATTGATTTAGGTTGAGTGTTCCATTTGTACTTTAAAAATTAAATCTGAACTGAACCATCCCATTCATCATGGGTTGAATTTATGGGTAAACCACTTAATATCATTTTTATATTTTAATTAAAATATTAATTTTATTAACATATTTATTTTACAAAAAACATCAAGAAATTATAAAATTATAATATTTAATTTAAATAAAATTTATCGTTTAATATCTAAAAATTCTTTTATGATTTAGATCAAGTTATAAAATATACAAATGGTGTAAAGTATAATTTAAAAGATAAAATATGTCTCTTTGAATAAAGAAAATTGACATCTCAAATTTGATTTAAAAAATATATGCTTATGCTAACTAATTTACAAATAAAATAAAATAAAAATATAGTACATGTCAATAGATTGGGATTGTAGATTTATGGATTTAAAACTTCAAAGTCATTATTCGAACTAAATACACATAAATTTGAATGGATTGGTTCGGATTGAATCTCTATATAATTGAGTTGGATAAAAATAAGGGTTAGGTTAGATTCAGTGAAATGATAATCTTTCGTAAAAACAATTAGTCCTTTTTATTATACATACCATAATCAATAAAGTAAAAATAATTTTCTTTCAAAATAAAAATTATAATGATACTTTTTGTAAAAGAAACTATAATTATAAAATTAGTAAAAAAAATAAAATAAAGCTCTTAATATCAAAAAGTGAAAAATAGAATGAGAGGAGAGAGATGGATTTTTCCAAAAAAAAAATAATCTCATTTTAAGAAATAAATTATATATATTTAAAAAATAAAATAAAATAAATAATAATAAAGAATAAATTAAAATTTAAAAAATAAAAATATAGTTACATGTTAATAGATTAGGTTTGGAGGTTTATGGATTTAAAATTTCAAACTCGTTACCCGATCCCAATACAAATGAATTTGAATGAGTTTGGTTCGAATTGAATCCCTACAAAATTTAGTGGATAAAAATAAGGATTGAGTTGGGTTGGGTGAGTGGGTTCGCGGATTGATCCGTACTCATAAACACCCTTAATTATTATTATTATCAATAAATTAATAGATATTTTTATGAAATTTTCCTAAAAATGTTGTTGAATATCATCTTTTGTAAAAACAATTAGTCCTTTTTATTATACATAACGTAATCAATCAAGTAAAAATAATTTCCCTTCAAAATAAAAATTATAATGATACTTTTTGTAAAATAAACTATAATTATAAAATTAGTAAAAAAAATAAAATAAAGCTCTTAAAATCAAAAAGTGAAAAATAGAATGAGAGGAGAGAGATGGATTTTTCCAAAAAAAAAAAATCTCATTTTAAGAAATAAATTATATATATTTGAAAAATAAAATAAAATAAATAATAATAAAGAATAAATTAAAATTTAAAAAATAAAAATATAGTTACATGTTAATAGATTAGGTTTGGAGGTTTATGGATTTAAAATTTCAAACTCGTTACCCGATCCCAATACAAATGAATTTGAATGAGTTTGGTTCGAATTGAATCCCTACAAAATTTAGTGGATAAAAATAAGGATTGAGTTGGGTTGGGTGGGTGGGTTCGTGGATTGATCCGTACTCATAAACACCCTTAATTATTATTATTATCAATAAATTAATAGATATTTTTATGAAATTTTCCTAAAAATGTTGTTGAATATCATCTTTTGTAAAAACAATTAGTCCTTTTTATTATACATATCGTAATCAATCAAGTAAAAATAATTTCCCTTCAAAATAAAAATTATAATGATGCTTTTTGTAAAATAAACTATAATTATAAAATTAGTAAAAAAAATAAATTAAAGCTCTTAATATCAAAAAGTGAAAAATAGAATGAGAGGAGAGAGGTGGATTTTTCCAAAAAAAAAAAAATCTCATTTTAAGAAATAAATTATATATATTTAAAAAATAAAATAAAATAAATAATAATAAAGAATAAATTAAAATTTAAAAAATAAAAATATAGTTACATGTTAATAGATTAGGTTTGGAGGTTTATGGATTTAAAATTTCAAACTCGTTACCCGATCCCAATACAAATGAATTTGAATGAGTTTGGTTCGAATGAATCCCTACAAAATTTAGTGGATAAAAATAAGGATTGAGTTGGGTTGGGTGAGTGGGTTCGCGGATTGATCCGTACTCATAAACACCCTTAATTATTATTATTATCAATAAATTAATAGATATTTTTATGAAATTTTCCTAAAAATGTTGTTGAATATCATCTTTTGTAAAAACAATTAGTCCTTTTTATTATACATAACGTAATCAATCAAGTAAAAATAATTTCCCTTCAAAATAAAAATTATAATGATACTTTTTGTAAAATAAACTATAATTATAAAATTAGTAAAAAAATAAATTAAAGCTCTTAATATCAAAAAGTGAAAAATAGAATGAGAGGAGAGAGATGGATTTTTCCAAAAAAAAAAAAATCTCATTTTAAGAAATAAATTATATATATTTAAAAAATAAAATAAAATAAATAATAATAAAGAATAAATTAAAATTTAAAAAATAAAAATATAGTTACATGTTAATAGATTAGGTTTGAAGGTTTATGGATTTAAAATTTCAAACTCGTTACCCGATCCCAATACAAATGAATTTGAATGAGTTTGGTTCGAATTGAATCCCTACAAAATTTAGTGGATAAAAATAAGGATTGAGTTGGGTTGGGTGAGTGGGTTCACGGATTGATCCGTACTCATAAACACCCTTAATTATTATTATTATCAATAAATTAATAGATATTTTTATGAAATTTTCCTAAAAATATTGTTGAATATCATCTTTTGTAAAAACAATTAGTCCTTTTTATTATACATAACATAATCAATCAAGTAAAAATAATTTCCCTTCAAAATAAAAATTATAATGATACTCTTTGTAAAATAAACTATAATTATAAAATTAGTAAAAAAATAAATTAAAGCTCTTAATATCAAAAACTGAAAAATAGACTGAGAGTGGGAGAAAGCGAGAGATGGAGTTTCCCCCAAAGAAAAACTCATTTTAAGAAATAAATTATATATATTTAAAAAATAAAATAAAATAAAATAATAATAAAGAATAAATTAAAAATTAAAAAAATATAAATAAACCTTTAAATTAAAAAAAGAATTAAGAAGAGATTATATAAAGAATAAAGAAAATTTTAAATTTATCTATATTTTATTTTCTTTTTTAATTACATTTATGGGTGGTTGAGATTATATAAAAGAGAGAAAAAATATAATATTTATCTTTTAATTAATTAAAATTTTATGATTGATTGTGTTTAAAATTATTTCTTATGATTGTGTTTATTTAAGAATTTCTATTTATATGTAACTTCTAAGTGCATTTTCATCTTTGAAAATCGAATAGTTCCTCGAAATCCAAAACATGAAGACTCTCTGTTATTTTTCCATTCTTTTTCTTGTTGTCTCTGTTAATTTTGGTATGAATTATGGTCACTTGATTTTTTATCAAACAAATTTATGAGTCATGGTTCTTTGACTAACAAATATTTTGTTTGATTGAATTGTACTATTTAATGTAGGAAATCAGATGATAATGACAGAGGCATATGATTGCCTTCGCTACGCGCCTCACTTTTGCCGTAAATGGGAAGTTTTGATTTGCAAAGTATTTTGTAAGATGGAATGCAAAAATGTCCATGCAACTGGAAAATGTCACGATGACTACTCATGTCACTGTAATTGTTGTCCTTAAAATTATAAGCATTATTATTAAAAATTTATAATAATAATATTGTAAGGTTCCACCTTTGAAATGTGCACAATTTCTACATTTTCCTCAACCTTTCTTTTATGCTCATGTTAAGTATTAGTAGTCGGTTAACAATATTGAAACATGATAATTCTTAGTTGGTTAAATTATAATAATCTAGAATATGTCATATCATTATTTTAAAAACACAATTTTTACGTATATGGTCTTAATTCTTAAAGACTTTTATCATTGTTTCAATTATTTATACATTTTTACTATTTACAATAGAATTATCTGAATTATCTACCTATCACATAATTCTATCCCAAACAATATATTATTAAATAAATAAATATAAGTAAAAAAGAATTAAAAACTCAACAAGATTTTACAAGAGCTAAATACTAAATACATTTGACTTTTAAAATTATTCAAAAATAATTTTTAATTTTAGAGGGAGTATAAGTTATTATATTTTATTTCAAATGGAGCTTGTGTTATTTTCTAAATTCTTTTAATAAAAGCCAATTAATCATAAATAATCATAGACAATGACTACAAAGTTTAAGAGTCATGTTATATAGACAGGTAAAATCAACACCTAGTATGCAATACCGTATTCCATGCACGATTTTATGGTCCAGTAAGCCCGAGCAGACATTCGGATTCAATCCCTATTTTATTTGTATTTCTTTAATGTAATAGTCGATTTTTAAATAAAATCATGGGCAAAATTATTAAAAATAAAATATGAAAATTAAGTTGCAAAGTTCCACAATTTTTAAACAGAGAGAAATTCTACATAAACCATAATCTTTTTTCTTCTTTAATTTTTTTTCTTTTCATCGTTATAGTGGTGATAACAATCTTGTTCATCAAAATTAATGAAAATTTATAATAGAGTTTGGTGGATTTCCAACAATCATATAATTATTTTAAATATTTTTTCTATAGTATTATTGGCTATTTAGCACCGTAGTTGTTGTCTTAAACTATAAATCATTTTTCAAAAACAATAAAATATAAATAATTATTTTTCTATAATTTTATTTGCTAATTATTACTATATTTGTTGTCTAAAATTATAAATTATTTTCAAAAAAAATAAAATAGAAATAAATATTTTTGTATAATATATTTGGTATTTATTAATATCTATCTGTCTTAAATTATTAATAATTTTGAAAAAAATAAAAATAAAAAGTGTCAAATTATATAATAAATTCTGATTAAATATAATTTAAGGTTTATAATTTATTTTCTTTTAGGCTTAAATGCACTTTTGGTCCCCCTATATTAATTTTCTAAATATTTTAGTCCCTATAAAAAAAACCAACTATTAGGTCCCCCAATATCGTATTTTATATTTTTTTTGAGGTCCCCATAACAAAATAGTCTAATTTGCATATGTGACATTAAAATTATGAGGTGACATTTTTTAATTGTTGTCACGTCATTAAAAATAGACCCAAAAATATATATTTTTGAATTAAAATTTATAATATATAATTTCTAAACAAATATTTATAAACAAAAACAACTAAAATAATTAAAAACGTTTAATTATTATAAAGAAAACTTAAAAAATAATAATAATAATAATAAATTTTTAAATATTTATAATGACTTGACATCAATTAAAAAAATGTCACTTCATAATTTCAATGTCACCTATGCAAATTAGACTATTTTATCATGGAGACCACTAAAAAACATGAAATATGATATTGATGGACCTAATAGTTGGTTTTTTTTATAGAGGGACTAAAATATTAAAAAATTAATATAGAGGGACCAAAATTACATTTAAATCTTCCTTTTATTAGTCTCTATCTTTTTCCAATTCTTTTAAAATATAATAATTTATCAATCTAAATACAAGATTAACTAAAATAATTTAATTTGTATGAAATGAGCAAGGCAATTTATAATATGGAAGATAAAAAATATTATATTTACTTTGAATTAGTTTGTTGGATAAGAATAATTGTATAATGTAAGTGATAATTTATTTTTGATAGAAAGTAAGTATATTTTAAAATTTGTGTTAAAATAATAATGTTTTGAATGGGAGGAAATAAATAGTCTTATTAAGTGCAAATCTATTATCTATTATTATAAATCTATAAAAATGAAAGTACCTGGATTTTACCACAACACCCTTTCTGAAAAATTTCAATTTGGTCTATTTTTTAAGGGTAATGAAGTAACTTTGTCAAATGCTTGCACCACATTCATTTGGAGCTGATGTGTCACTCCCACAATTTTTCCCCATTTTTTTAATTTTATTTTTTTACACTAAACAAATTAATCTATTATTAATTATTAATATACCTACCTATTCACCCTAATTGGAACGTAACCATAACCCAAGGAATCTTGGGAAACTGAAGCGTGCTTTTCATTTGCAACCCATTTGTCTTCTCCATGCCTTAACACTCTCTTTCTCTTAATCCAGTTTGAAATTGCAATGGGAAACCAAACGTTCTTCTCTCTTCCTTCAATGCTTCCCCACTATGTATTTCCCTATAATCTCATACCTTACATCAAGCCTAACCCTAACGTCATACATATTCGATAAGCCATCAACCTTCACTCTGCCGTTTACTGCGATTCTACTCTTTGAACTCGCCCAGGTACATAAATTTTGTTCATGACATGCATAAATTAGGGATTTATAAGGTATATTTTCTTGTTACATTCGGAATATAATTAGATTTTTGCTGTTGATTTTGTTTTCAAAGGCATGGAACAACATTGCTGCTTGAGTCAACTGGTGCGTGATAACGAAGATTATGAAGTTGGGGTCGATGGCGAAGGAGCCAGAGGGGACTATGAAGGAGATTCTTGGAATATGTGTTTCTGTTGTGTGTATGGTTGTTGGGAAGAATCCAAAAGATTTGTAGCAGAAGATCAATGACGGTGATGTTGAAATCCCTAAAGATTGATTTTTTTAAACTCTGTTATCAAACTCTCAAAATTGCATTTCTATTAAGTACTATGTATGTTTGCGATACTGTTGGTTCGATTGTGTTAATTGAAAATTTCTGCATTTGCCAAAGTTTTATGCTCTTCTCATAGGTAGCCTCTTTTTGACAGTCATCGACACATTGCACATCTATTTTTGCTTATTGTTTCCATCTATTCTTAGTGTTGTGGAGTTTAATATTTCTTTTTATCCCCTCACCTACATTTACGATAGAATGTTCAAATTTATCAAGTGTGGTGCTCGTGGCTATGTAAAGCCGATTCATGTATTTGATGAATCGATTAATATAGCTCTATTGATAGTATGTTTTTTATTGCTGATTTTGACTCTTTTTTTCATCAACCGTTCCACAACTTATTTTTCTTACATATAGTTTATGAGATGTATTATTGATTTGCAGTTCTAATGGTCATAAGATGCTTCTTACTATTGGAGGATGAAGATGCCAGAAACTGCCCGTTATACAGCTTTAGTTGCTAAGAATAGGGCACAGGTGGCAGCAAATATGTCTAAAGTTCTACAGGTTGAGATTCAAGCTGAACCAGAGATAGAAGTGAAGAAGAAATATGGCTTATTCTCACAGGAGTTTCTAAGTCTCCACGGATGGCATCTTCTTGGTACAACAACCACTTGGTTCTTGCTTGATATAGCGTTTTATAGCGCCAAAATCTATTTCAGAAGGTTATCTTCAGTGCAGTTGGTTGGATACCTCCTGCACAGACCATGAATGCACTTGAAGAGGTTTACAAAATTGCAAGAGCTCAAACACTTATGAATAAGTTATTAGTCTGAATCACTTAAGTTTATCTTTGATGCATTATTTTTTGTTTTGTCTACGATTTACATTTTGTCTTATGAATTTTTGGGTACTTTAAAATATATGCAATGCATTTCATGTGTTCCATTTTGTTTAATTATGCGTATCAGAAATCAAATTTTACCTTTCATATTGTTCTTCTGTGTTCATTGTAACTAACAGTCCAAATAATTTATACCGAAATGGTTAATAAATATCCCCGTATTCCTTATGCCTATGATGAACTAATGGTATTCCTTATGCCTTGGATGACACCTTAACAATATTTCTTATTTTACAGCATTTAAAATAGCCATGTACTCTCTGTTTTTGTGATAATTCCATGTACAACAATTATCACTAGCCATGTACTCTCTGTTTTTGTGATAATTCCATGTACAACAATTATCACTATGTCTGTTGGAAATCTCATTAAAACATCATAGGTAATTCTCATTTGTTGTGAAATTTGAATAAAAATACTATTTTGTATTGATATTTTTTTATTTTTAATTGCTAAAATTTTAGAAATAAATATTATAATTTTTAATAAAATATTTATGATTTATTTTTTTAAAGTACGACTAATTAATATATTTTTATACAATATTAGAAACAAATATTACAATTTTTTAATCAAATATTTGAGTACCATTTAATTCGATACTTTACCAATATATGTTTTGAATGAAGACATTATTATAATTTATTTTTATTATACTTATATGGAAATTATTTTGAAAGGTGAAATAAATATGTTTAATTTTTATGTATGATTTGATTTTGTAAAATATTATGATCAATCAAATTTGAATTCTCTTTTAATATTATAGGTTTGATATTGTTTCATATTGTAGCAATATTTTATACATTAGAATATATAAAAATATGAAAATAATTAAATCAAAACTTTACAAATATATCTTTTGAATGGAGGTATTAATATTATTTAATTTTATTATATATAGAAATTATTTTGAATGGTAACATTAATACATTTTATTTTTATGCATGATTTGATTTCAAAAATTTATGATCAATAAATTTTGAATGGAATTATAATTTAACCAATAAAATTTTCTACTGACTTCTAAATATATTTGTGTATATTTTTTGAAAGGTTACATTTATATTCTTGAAAAAATTAACGTAGTTTAAACGATGTATTGCTAACTATAAATATATTGTTAATAAAATTAACAAAAAAGTATATTATAAATATATAAAAGGTAAAGTAAATAAGAACTCTAATATTTATCTTAAATTTTTAAAGCATAGGGATCTTAAATACTATTTTGTATTGATATTTTTTATTATTTTTAATTGCTTTAATTTTAGAAATAAATATTATAATTTTTAATAAAATATTTATGATTTATTTTTTTAAAGTACGACTAATTAATATATTTTTATACAATATTAGAAACAAATATTACAATTTTTTAATCAAATATTTGAGTACCATTTAATTCGATACTTTACCAATATATGTTTTGAATGAAGACATTATTATAATTTATTTTTATTATACTTATATGGAAATTATTTTGAAAGGTGAAATAAATATGTTTAATTTTTATGTATGATTTGATTTTGTAAAATATTATGATCAATCAAATTTGAATTCTCTTTTAATATTATAGGTTTGATCTTGTTTCATATTGTAGCAATATTTTATACATTAGAATATATAAAATATGAAAATAATTAAATCAAAACTTTACAAATATATCTTTTGAATGGAGGTATTAATATTATTTAATTTTATTATATATAGAAATTATTTTGAATGGTAACATTAATATATTTTATTTTATGCATGATTTGATTTCAAAAATTTATGATCAATAAAGCATATCACAATCTTTTTAAATTAACTTTAAAATTGTAATCATGATAAAAAAATGTTAAATTGTAGTCATGAAATTTTAATGAAAAATGATAATCATAAAAATTAATAATAAAAGGTATAAATTTATTCATACAATCCTTTTTATAAATTAAATAAGTTACATTTTGTTATAGTTTAAATATTATTTTGTTACTAAAAATATTTAAATCATATATTTTTATGAAATATTAATGAAAATCATGTATTTTAAAGAAATATTTATTTAACTAATCATTTACTCGATTATATGTATAGTAACTTTAATAAAGAGTTAATTGATCAATTAATTCAATTAAATTATTTTCAAAATATTAGTTGATCCATTAAAAATCAATTTAATGTAAATAATGGAAATAAAATATATAATATTGGTATAATTTTAAATAGTATTTAGAAAGCAGTTTAAGAAAAAACTATATGATTTTGAATGTTATTGAAATAAAATATATATAATATTAGTGGTTAGAGTCTGCAATATTCACAATTTAGCTAATGTTAAAAGACTACAATTTATTTAACATTTAAAAGTGGTTATACATTGTCATTTCATTAACATAATAGGTAGGTTTGGAAAAATTGTAAATATGATATATAAAAAAATAATTTAAAAGTGGTTATACATTGTCATTTCATTAATTCTATTCCAATTAAAATCAACGATGCAAACGAACCAATTAAAATAAAAATTATGATTTATTTAAATAAATAAGATATCTTTTGATAATTTTTTATTTTTCTACTAATATCAACAATAATAAATGTTAAATTATTATTTAATATTTTAAGCGATTTTTCGATATTCTTAGATCTAATTTTTTATTTCTTTCCCTACGGATATGTATAATAATAAATGTTATATTATTATTTATAGTTGTAATTTTTTTAATTATCAATAATACATTTATATTAAAACAAAATGATGATTATTAAAATTATTATTCTCTTTTATTTCCATATTTATAACATAATAAAAATAAATTATATTTTTATCCATAAATTTTATAACATGATAAAAATTATTTTTATAAACAAAAAAAAGTTATAATTTTATAAGCGGGAATAAGTTACAAATATTTTTATAATAAAAAATTCAACTATTGATGCAATTGTTTTTAACATGAATAAGTTAAAAATAATTTAGTAAACGTTACACAGGTTAATGACACTTATAAACAAAAAAAAATCTATATTTATATAATTATTTTATTAACGGAAATAAGTTATAATATTAAACATAAGGACTAACGTATCGGTGAGCAGGTTTTAAAAGTATGTAAAATTTGTAAATATGATCTAATAAGAAGGTTTTAAAATTGAAATGTAACGAGAAGTTGTCATACATTGTAGGATATAATTTTTTGGATTCATACTGGTTTGTTAACTCATTTGAATTCACAGGTAGATGTGAACGTATTATGAGATATCAATTGTACTGATATTGTTAACTCATCTAGATTCACAGGTAGATGTGAATGTATTTATGAGATATCAACTGTACTGAGTTTGTTAACTCATCTAGATTCACGGGTAAATGTGAACGTATTTATGGGATATCAACTGTATTGAGTTTGTTACCTCATCGGATTCACGTATTTATGAGATATAAAGCGTAGAGTGTTTATTTTAATGTCAATCTTTTAAATTTGTTTTACTATTGTTTTATATAGTTGAAGTTAGAGAATCGAATGTACGATTTATTATAAGTACAGATCAATACTTAAAAGTTTGTGTATATTATTAGTTTATATTAAAAACTATAAGAATGTTAACCGATTGAAAAATGAATTCAAACTTTACAAATAATGATTTAGTAGACATGTATAAATGAGAATAAGCTACATATATTGGAAGTAATTAATATTTTGTATAGTTAGAATAAGTTACATATTTACATAGTTTATTAATTTTTGACGGGGTACAGTCAAAAATTAATAAACTATGTAAAATTTATAAATATCATCTAATAAGAAGATAATCAACTTGAAATGTAACGAGAAGTTGTCATACATTGTAGGATGTAATATAATTTTAGAATTAACTCATTTGGATTCAACTGGGTTCGTTAACTCATCTGCATTTACGGGTAGATGTGTTAACTCATCTTCTTATGTGTGGGACTATTGCCAAGTCCTAACACTAACCAAAAACATGAGACTAAAGAATGGAAGGGACAGTACAACTTCTGATGAACTTGCAGAATTCTCTAAATGGATATTAGATGTTGGCGATGGTAAAATATGTGAATCTAACGATGGATTAGCTGATATAGAAATTCCTCCGGATTTGTTAATTTCCAATTTTGAGGATCCAATAAGAGCTATAGTTGAAAGCACATACCCAAATTTGGTTGCTGAGTTTCAAAATGTAGAATTTCTACAAGGAAAAACAATACTTGCTTCAACCATTGAAGTTGTTGATAAAATTAATCATTACGTATTAGACATGATACCAGGTAAACTATAGTTTGTTTTGATATTTTTTTTCATGTAGATGTTTCGTTATTTGATTATTCTTGAAAAACATATTGGATTGATTCGCGTTTTCCCATTTCTTAGGTGAGGACAAAGAGTATTTGAGTTTTGATTCGATTGATAGAACTGATACAAGTTACACCGAAGCCTATGAATGTCTTACTCTAGAATTTCTTAGCAAGCTTAGGACTTCAGGTATTCCAAATCACAAACTCAGATTAAAGGTTGGTACACCAATAATGCTTATGAGGAATTTGGACCAAAACGATGGTTTGTGTAACGGAACTAGACTAATTGTTACAAGGTTGGCAAATCATGTTATTGAGGCAAAGATGTCTGGAAAGAATGTTGGTAACATCTTTTACATCCCTCGAATGTCTATGTCACCTTCCGAGTCACCGTGGCCATTTAAGTTGATTAGGAGACAATTCCCAATTATTGTGTCATACGCAATGACAATTAATAAGTCTCAAGGCCAATCACTTGATACAGTTGGATTGTATTTGCCTACTCATGTATTCAGTCATGGCCAGTTGTATGTAGCCATTTCAAGAGTTACAAGCAAAAGTGGTCTAAAGATCTTAATACATGATAATATGGATGTATCAACATCTATCACTACAAATGTTGTATACAAAGAAGTTTTCCAATCTCTTTGTTGATCGGTAAGTACATCATAACAAATATTTTCTTTAATATAAATTGTTTGCGTAATTGCTGTCTAATTTTTGCATAATTTATTGTGCAGGTCAAATAGTTGAAAACATCGTTTCCAAGCTGGTTGCATTGTATCCGAAGACTCATAATAGTTTCTTATTTTGAAGACTCATGACAGTTTCTTATTTTGTTACACAATCATGTTTTCAGTTTACATTTTTCAATGTTGTCAAATAAGTTTGATACACTAAATTTGGCCGAATTAAATGAACTTTTATTGAATTACATAAAAACGAATTTTCTATTACATGACAAGATTAGTTCCACGTTATATGAAATCTCGACCGGCCCCGTGCGACAGCACGGGTTATTTACTAGTAGTAATGAAACATAAGGGTGAGTATTAATGAATTTGGAATTTGAAGCCCAAAAAAATAGTAATCCAATTAGTATATTCCATCCTGGAGTTAAAATTTTGAAACTAAAAAATTGAATGAGAAAAGGGAGCGTGCATCACAACACAAATCATAGCTTAATTATTAAGTGTGACAAACGATCATTTACAAAACAAACGAAATTTGAATATCAAAAGTCGTTGTAGTATAGTTGTAAGTATTGCCCTTTAGTATGCTATACTCTTAACTCTAAGCATGGATGGATTAATGAGATTTTACCTATTTCAATAATATTAATAAAAGAATATCAAATTATTTTCATGTTTACGAAATACAATCCAATATGAAATTCTTTTCATGTTACCAAATACAATCACTCATTTTCTAACCAAACAAATTCTTTTCATGTTACCAAATACAATCACTCATTTTCTAACCAAACAACTCAATGCTTTTAATTAACTTAATTTGTTTTTAACGTATACAACTTTGTATATATAAATATATTACATTAATATTAATTGTGTAATAATTTAAGTTGAAAAGCAACATGTTTTTGATTTAACAAAGAGATATGTTTCTCTTAGACACATTTTGATTTTCCTGCAAGAGAGAAATTCTAAAATATCGCTCGGATCACTAAAATATATAAGTAGAAGAGTGTGATACAAAAAGAGATAAGGGGTCCAAGAATTGAGATATAACATTTGCTAAAGCTAATTGAGGGTGCAGGGTATGTCTACTGGAGTAGAAAAAGAGATGGCTCAGATATTGTGAGAGATATTTTTTGGGCGCATCTAGACTCCATCAAGTTGCTGAATATTTTTTCCATTGTCTTAGTTATGGATAGCACATATAAGACAAATAAATATAGGCAACCTCTCTTTAAAATTGTTGGCATGACATCGACCGAGTTGACTTTTGCTGTTGCATTTGCTTATATGGAGTCTGAACAGACAAATAGTTTTTGTTGGGTCCTGGAGAAGCTGAAGGAATTGTTTGTGTAGAAGGATTTGCGTCCAAAAGTGATTTTGACGGATAGAGATATAGCATTGATGAAAGCGGTGGAAATTTTGTTCCCTACTACACAATATTTACGATGTCGTTTTCACATTAACAAAAATATTGGAATGCGATGCAAGTAATATGTGATGAAAGAAATGCAAGAGACCATTGACACATTATGGGAGGAAGTTGTATGGGCTAGTGATGAGGTTGAGTATGCTCAAAAGTCATTGTAGTATAGTGGTAAGTATTCATGTCTGTCACGTGAGTGACCCGGGTTCGATCCCAGGCAATGGAGTTTTTTTCTTTTTATTTTCGTTTCTTTTACATATTTTTGTTTTGTTGTTTTCATATTTTTATTGGGCTTTCTGTTTTGTTGTTTGGACCCTTATGATTATGAAGTGTTCACAACCCTTTAGTCTGCTATTGTACTCCTCTAAGAAAATTTTACCCTATACCCCTACAGTTATTCTCATACCCTACAAATTTTAAAATATTCCAACTTTACCCTTTTACTATTTTTACTTTTCTATTGAATTTTTTACTATTTTCACTATTCATCTGAATGCATTCGGAAAAGACAAGTGGTACCTGAAATTTAAGAACCGGATAACCCAAGATGGAGAAATCCGGTATATATTTTATCATAAACCGGATAACCTTTTAAAGCTAAATCTGGATCGTGTTTTTTTCCCGGAAAACCAGGCCACAAGTTATCCGGTTAACAAGATTAACCAACTGGATATCCTTTGGTTGTGAGTTTCGATTTGTAATAAAAAAACCAACCGGATAACACGTGGTATAGTTACCCAGTGCGGTTTTTAATATTTTTTTTAATTTTTTAAAATTTTGTTAAACAGGTGTTATTCCTCAAATATGCGATAAAAATCAGACATGCGTAGATACCACTGATATGTTTACATCTGCACAATATTTTGCTACAAGAGAAGAGCTGATAAGATGGATTAGAGAGATTGGAATAAGGAATAAAGTGATAGTTATAATAACACATTCAGATACCAAAATAGGCAAGAGAGGAAGAAGTGATAAAGTAATATTTGGTTGTGATAAAGGTGAAAAATACAAAGAAGGAGAAAGTGAAACACAGAGTGCTAGTAAGAAATGTGGTTGTCCGTTCAAAATTAGATCCACACTGTCAAAAGATGGTTCCGAATGGAAGATTGATGTAAAATGTGGAGTTCACAATCATGGGTTACCCGATACATTTGAAGGGCATTCTTTTGTAAGTCGACTTATGCAGAAGAACAACAACATATTGTTGATTTGACAAAACGTCATGTTCCACCAAGACACATACTTTTGTCATTGCAGGAGCAAGATCCAGAAAATGTCACTCGGATCACGCAAATATATAAGCACAAGAGTAAAATACAGAAAGATATAAGGGGGCCTAGAACAGAAATGCAACATTTGTTTAAGCTGGTAGAGGAATCAGATTATGTATACTGAAGTAGGAAAAAAGATGATTCAGAAGTTGTGAGGGATATTTTTGGGCTCATCCAGAATCAGTGAAGTTGTTGAATATGTTTCCTGTTGTGTTGATTATGGATAGCACATACAAGAAAAATAAGTATAGACAACCTCTGTTTGAAATAGTTGGTGTGACATTCACTGAGTTGACATTTACTGTTTGTTGAAAAGTATTTTTCCGAAAAATATTTTTATATCATATCCACAAAGATTGGGTGATATTACCGTCGTTCTATAGTTACTATCGCTTTAAGTTTACAAATTAGAAAGGTTTATTTGTGTTGGAAAAATTATCTTTCACATTTGAACTAAAACTAGAATAATAAAAATGTGGTTTCATCAATTAAGAAGGCTTTGCCAAGATTGGGGTTCACTATTCCAATTTTATGTATTTTCTTAGAACAAGTATGTGAACTCAAGAATGTTTAACATAATCTAGTATCCTCTCAATAACATTCATCTCTAAATGATATTGTGATATTTTATTATATTAATCTTTAGACAATTTCTTCATCTAAATATTAATCTAATAATCCTTAGTGGTTGATACAAAAGAAAAATAACATATAAATCTATTTCTACAATTTATATATTATTTGAGAGAATACTTTAGGACAGAAATTTGAATCATCTTTCTCAACAATAATTCAAATCAACATATTTCAATAAAGCATAAAAGAGCAAAAGGATAATAAAATTTTGCAAATTTGTACTTATTAATAACAATTGCAACAGAAGAAAAAAATGATATAAATAAACCTGAATTAAATCTGAATCATTTTAACCTTGCTCTATGATACCATATAAACATTAGAAATAAGGATGGGAAAAATCTTCATACCCACAGATATCCGCGGATAAAATCTGTCACAGATACAAATAATTTAATAGATATTCATGGATAAAATAAATGGATATTATATCCGTTTAGTAATGGATATGGATACGGGTTTAATGATACCATGTCCACGAATATTCATATCTGTTAATAAATTATAAGAATTACTTAAATATTAATTTATTATATTATGTCTTCTCATCTTCATATTTAAGTTTTTTCTTTACTCCATACCTCACATCAATAATTTCACCTTCCAACCAACCACTTTTTCTGTCCAACTGATGCCTTCCTTTCTACTCTTTTGTTGTTTGTTTTTTCACCATAACTCATACACACATCATCTTTCATTTTTTAAATGAAATGTATGGATATTATATTTTAGTGAAAATGAATAAAATTAATGTGATTTAACTGGAAAATTGTAAAGTATGTTTAAGGACATTGCTTAAAGGCAAAGGTCCCCACAAAATAAGGGCCAATCCCAAATAAAGATAGTTTTTGAAATGCTTTACAAAGCTACGTTAGAAGTACTAGAAAACACATGTCGGTTGAGAAGCTAGGTCAGAAAACCAAGCCAAATCGGCCAAACGGCCAAAACAAGATGGCGTCGAAAAGAAATTAGATCGACGAAGTGTTATGTTGATCGATTCGACATAAGTTTGGGTCGAAAGAAGGCGTCAGTCGAAATGGTCGTGTTGTCGAAGATGTAAGCTAGGGGACTTAGGAAATTTTATTATGCCTTAAGAATATATCAAAACTGAAAGCAGTTGGTTCCTTCTGAAGTCATGAAGCGGGTAAAAGTCAGAATAATGAGATCGTGGGTAGTTGCCTCAGAAGATCGTGGGTTTGAAGCGTTAAACGGATGGCGAAATCGTGTGCGGCAGTTGTCTTTGGTTTAAATCTCGTCCGTTGATTATTTTTAGCAGTTACCTTGTAAATACTATAAATAAGTCAGTATGTTAGAATTTTAGGGTGTTCATTTATACCTTCAAACGCGCCAAAACTACGCGATTCCGCTAAAGGAAGAAAAGTCACTCAAGCCTTTGATGTACGTGAATCACCATATTTCTATTTCAATGCAATCAATTTACCTTTAAGTTTATCTTTCTTGTTTTGTTTACTACATCTCCTTTATCAAAAATACTTCAACGTAAACTGTTGGTCACGAGTCACCAATTAGTGTCCTATTGAGTCCAGTGCCTGCAGTCGGCTAGCAGGTAGTCAGAATTCAGTGTGCGTGGAAAGCTATTGTGCTTTTTCCCTTGGGCTCTGGAAACCGTTTCTGGGTCAAGGTCTTTTCGCTTACAAAAGCAGTGCAATATACCAAAACCTTAACACATGTCTTAAGATCAACTGGTCGATCTTGCAAGTAACCCTTAGCTTTAGGACTTAGGGAGGACCAACGGTTGTTTACCATTTTCCACAGTGAACAAATTGGCACACCCAGTGGGACCCTGTGCTAAGTGTTAGAGTTTGTCTTAGAAGTGCATGAAACTTAGAAGTGGAAATTCAGCAAGTAAGAAACCACCACCTAGGAAACGTACACCTAATATGACAAACAACACCTCTACGTCGAATGCGGATGAAGTTCCATCTCGAATGTTGGGTATTGTCGACCCAGTTGTTTCGCGACTTGCGTCATTTCCCCCTTTGAGCAACACAACTTCCTCAGGGCCAACTGCTTTAGTATCAATTCCCATTCCCCATACCACACAGGTGAGTCCAGGGCCTGTGGTGGCCACGAGCGCCATTCCGAACACAGCGATACCTCGATTTGGTACTGCTAATCCCCCTTATGGAATGTCGTATTCCTTAATGGCAGAATATCAGTCAACCCCAAGTGTAGCAATAGTGTCTAATAACGTGCAAAATACAAACGCCCCTTTACAAGGATCTGCAATAGGGGAAAATAGGGAAATGCCTGCGCAACATTTAAATACTACCTCTGTGGCAGTATTGAGGCAACAAATGGATGATAGCAACCATGAATTAGTCAATATGTTAACTAACCAAATGGGTAATGTGTTTAAACCCATAGTGCAAGAATCGGTCAAGACTAATAGGCAGTCTGCTGAAATAAACCGACAGGTATTGCACAATTAACACGTCTGTGGAACTTCTTAGGCACCCCCAAGAGGTTTCCCGACAAGGGTACCCAGTTCGACAACCCATACATGTCCAGGGAGACATGGGGGCAGTAGAAGAAGAAACCGTGTATCAAGGTTAAGCTGCAACGCCTCAAAGAAATATCGCTGTCAACCCACCTAGGGTTTTAGTGCATAGACATCAGGAGGCTGACCAAGTCCTTGATCAAGTTCGACAGGAGGATTTAGTTGTTGAAAATAACTTAACCAACATTGTCGAGAGAATTATGGCCCGAAATGCTATGAATACAATGCCAAGGCCAACGTACTCTTCTCCATTATCAGAGTACATTTTACAGACCGAAAATCCTAGAGGATGGAAAATTCCTAAATACACCAAGTTTGGAGGAGAAATGGGTGAGTCGACGGTCGAACACATCGCCAGATACCTGACTGATTCGGGAGACATGGAAAATAATGAAGGCTTAAGGGTGAAATATTTCCCTTCGTCCCTTACTAAAGCATCTTTTACATGGTTTACTACCTTGCCCCCTAATTCGATCGACTCATGGTCGAAGTTGGAAAAACTTTTCCATGAACAGTTTTACGAGGGGCATTCGAAAATTAGTTTGGTCGAGTTGTCAAGTATTAAGAGAAAGTTTGTTGAGACAATAGACGATTATCTAAATAGGTTTAGATCGTTAAAAGCAAGGTGCTTTACCCAAGTGCCTGAACATGAACTTGTTCAAATGGCTGCTGGAGGTTTGGACTACTCCATTAGGAAGAAAATAGATCCAACCTCTGTTAAGAGCATGTCACAATTGGCTGACAGGGTTCGACACCTTGAGCGCCTTCGACTAGAAAAAGTTAGACATACTAAGGCTAAGTCAAAGAAAGAGAAGGTAGCCTATGTCGACTTCGATGATACAGATCCCATATACGAGGCTGATTACATGTCGCCGATAGAGGCAGACGTGGATGTGGCTGAATTAAAATTAGGTCCAGCATATGAATGTAAATTGATGTTTCACGCCAAAGAAAAGTTCAAACTAGTTCAAAAACTTATACTTTTGATGTTAGCAAGTGCGAAGAAATTTTTGATTTAATAGTTAAAGATGGTCAAATTTTAGTACCTCCAAATGCTAAATTACCACCATTAGAACAAAGACAAAAGAGAAGTTTTTGTAAATATCATAATTATCTAGGTCACACAACCTCCCAATGTTTTCTTTCCAGGGATCTGGTTCAGAAGTCACTCCAGGAGGGTCGTTTGAAATTTACTGCAAGAAAATAGAAGATTGATACTGATCCTTTGAGGCAAGAAGAAGCCTTATTTGCTGAGCCTGTCGACATCAACATGGTCGACATCACTGAAGTGCCTGACAACACCATGTTAGAAGAAAGCACTTATGAGAGTCCAAACGTCAATTTAGCTGATGTTTATCCAAGAGACGATGAAGACTTGCTGAGTTTTCTTTATCGTTGCAAAGACAAGGGTGCTCAAGTCGGTTTGTGCCCTAGAAGCAGTGCGCTAAATGACAGAGTCGCAGTTGAAAACTTCCAGAAACTACAGCTGGAGAGGGAAAGGGCCCAATGGAACAGAAGAGACCTAAGGCAGTTATCCCAATTTAGGCCAAAAACTTTTGTTCCGTCGGCCACTGCACCCAAGGGGACATGGATCAAGCCTCAAATGGCCACTGGGCCATCAAATGTTACTAGTGTTATAAGAGAGGCAAAAGGAAAAGCACCCATGAGCTATCGACTAGAGGTACGTTCTGAGAAGAAAAGCCATGTGTTTGAGAATTACATGGGAAAAAATCCAATGAGTCGAACTCAGTGGAGACGCTTCCAAAAAAAGAAGCAGGCTGAAGGACAAGCCGCTGCTACTGCTAAGCAGATTGCTGTCAACAAAGGAAAGAATCCACGGTAGTACAAGCCAAAAGTCGACTCTGTTGTCAATCAACAGATCAAGGAATATGTTAACAAGTCAGTCGACCATGGCTCTGATGAAGCAACTGATGACTTTTCCTCTGATTCTGAAGCAAGCTTAGACATCCTAGTCAGCATTGTCTCTATACTCCCAGAAGAATATAATATACCGACAGAAGTAGAGAATACTAATGATCTGGATGTTGCTGAAATGGCTTTACACAAGCCAACTTGCTACTTTGTGATGAACAATGGCTCCATTGAGAGCCAGGATTCCTTTTTCGAGAGGCCCGATATGGCTATGAGGAGCCATTTGAAGCCCTTGCTGATCAGAGCAAAGGTCGAAGAAACAACCATTAACAAGGTGTTAGTGGATTGTGGCGCTACTGTCAACATAATGTCACATCATATTCTGAAGAGGATCGGTAAGTTCGACACTAATATAAGGTCTCATAACGTGGTCTTGTTAGACTACAAAGGAAGAACTAAAACTACCATGGGGGTAATCCAGGTAGATATTACTGTCGGCTCAGTCACTAGGCCGACAATATTCATGGTCATCCAAGGCCGACTAAGTTATAATCTGCTAGTGGACAGGGAATGGTTGCATGGAGTCGGCGTTGTGTCATCTTCTATGCATCAACGCTTGATCATATGGCGATAAGACGGCATCGTGGAGAACATTGAGGTTGATCAAGGTTACTTTATAGCAGATGTCAATGCTGTCGGTCAAAACCAGTTCGATAGGAAATTGGTCAATATCGCTCCCTGCCATCCAGCGGAAGAAGTGTATGCCAACTTAAATGAGGCATTTATCTCTTTGAAACTCCATGAAACCCACGGATTTGTGTGGGATGTTGAACCTCTAGAGGATCCCTATGCAGAGGAACCCGTGCCAACAGGCTGGGGAAACCATCACGACAGTGATGTCTGAGCTAGAAGCTCTGAGAAGGATTTCGGCGTACATTGTCGAAAATAAGATAAATTCGGTTATAGAAGCTGAAGAAGAAAAAATGGCCACAGAAGCTGTTAAACTTTCCGTTTCAGGGGAAGTAATTTTGGCTGTAGAGCCAGAAGCACCAGATAAAAACAAGCTGGTCAACAGAAGCATCGATGAGCAACGTCTAGATTGCATATACGACGACGAACCTCTAGGTTTTGAAAAGGATCCTATGGCACCATAAAAAATGCAGCCACAAGATCCTTTGGAAAAAATTGACCTTGACGTAGAGGGTGATAAAAGACCAACCTACATTAGCGCCAACATCGACCAAAAGCTCAGATCAGAGGTAATATCTTTACTAATCGAATTTAAAGATTGTTTTGCTTGGTGAAAACAACGGCCGAACCTCCGAATGATATCTGAGTATCAATAGAGTCGCCATCGAATGTCTTTTATCTCACGACGGAGAAAGGAAAACATCGAGTAAACCTGAGGGGAGAAATCGTGAAATCGAGAGAATCGAGAGAATCGAGAGGAAGGGATTTAATTATGCGAGGGGAAGGGATTAGCACCCCACACGCCCGTAGTACTCTACGGTATCCACTTTCTATTTCTAGCTAAAGGGTGTGTTATATCTATGCTTAAACGCTATCATGCATGCACAAGAAAAGAGAAAAGAAGAAACCACGGGGAAAAGAAGGAAGTATTTACAAAGTTTGCTCGATCGAGCCCCGTGACAAGATGCCTACGTATTCCCGCGTACAATGGGAAAGTCAGAGCGTCGTAGTTCGACTCACTTGTTTTGGTGTGTTTGGTGTTTTTTACTTGTGAAAAAGGTTTTAAACACAGAAGAAAAGAAAGCGCGCAGAGGCGAAAAGAGTTTGGGTTGGTTGGTTGTTTTTACCTTGAGAAAGGAGTTTAAACCATTATTAAGTGCTTTGTTTGCAAAGGGAAAGGAAAAGAAAGTTTTAGTTTTATTATATGCAACATGCAAGAGGAACTAGCAAAAACCAAGGTTGGACCTATGGTTGAAGATGAGGAAATCTCTACCTATATTGACATGCAAAGGATGTGAATCCTAAAGCCTAGGCTCGAGAACCTGGAGAAAAAACAATCAAAGCAAGCACAATCCACAAGTAGAATTGCCCTAAATGGGTCTTTAAATAAACCAGAGGGGTTCCTGAACATGCTCCAACTACGGAAGCCCATCATGCATCTCTATTCCTACTTCTCAGGGCAAAAGAAAGCTGTAAAGCCCTACTTCTCATGATATCTAGGAAAGCCGTAAGAGAATGCGATAAATGGTATAGAAGCTACCAAACGAATATAGAATCCGAAGAGCACTGCAAGCTATAGGAATACTCCAGAAAACTTCAAGTACTGCAGTCATGCAATAAGAGTAAACCGGTGAGTATAACTCGAGGCATCAAAGCAAATGGAATGCGCGCTCGTGCGCATCCGAAGCAAGAAAGTCTGCAAGAAGGGAGTTAGACCCAAAGAACAAGTAGAGGAATGCACATGTGGGTGTACAAAAGCAAAACACCTGCAAGAAGGGAGTTAGACCCAAAAAGCAAACAAAGGGATGTATGCGTGGGTATACAAACGCACAACAAGTTGCGAAAAGGGAGTTGGACCCAAAAGGCAAGCACAAGGAATGTATACGTGGGTATACAAACATAAGAAACCTGCAAAAAGGGAGTTAGACCCAAAACGCAAGCAAAGGAATGTATACGTGGGTATACAAACGCGATACAATCAAAGAAGTGTGTCATATATGTTTACAACGCATGCACTGCATCAAACACACGTCAAATAGTGCCTAAGGATGTTAGAACACCCTGCTGTCTGCACTTAGAAACAGGAAATAGCAGGAAAAAACCAGGTCGCGCGCTAAGCGCAACCTGCAACACACAAGTCAGAGAAGTTGGCGCTTAGCGCGCTCCTGGTGGCGCTAAGCGCGGTCTGTAACCTGCAGAAAAGCTGTTTTTCATCCGGATCACCTATCCATGAAGCTCTCATGCCAAAAAGTTGATCCATATAAATAGGCCATTATTCCAATGCTTATGTATGCAGTGTTATGCATGGACATGTATAGGAATGCAAGTTGACACAACGGTTTCAATGCTCGTATACACAATGTTATGCATGAACGTGTGCAGGATGCGAATGATGAGATAAATAGCTCCAATGCTTATGAATAAGGGTCAAGGCATGAACATGCGCAGAATGCGAATAGTGGAATGATAATTCCAATACTCATGTGCGATGTTATGCATGAGCATATACGGAATGCAAGTGATAAGTCGATAGTTCCCATGCCCATGTGTGCAACGTTATGCATGAATGTATAGGGAATGCAAATCAACAATCCTAATGTTTTCCTATGCATGGCCATGCATGAACATACTAAGAGTGTAATGTAAAACCGGATTCCAATGCTCATGTGCAATGCTAGGTATGAACATGTAGGGAATGCAAGCGATTAACCACTCTAATGTGTACAATGAAGGCCGGTGCATGAATAAGCTTATGACGCAAGTGGTACCAACGAACTAATGTTCCACATGTAAAGTACCAACGCAAGCCAAACATGCCACAAGGAAATAAGGAATAATCATGTCAAATCCTAATTGCACATTAACACAAACACTTGGAATGCGTATGCATGAACTATGTACAATGCACAATGTATCTAGTAATCAAAACGCTTTGGAAACTACATGTCGACACACTACGAATGCAAGCTATGCTTTAACTCATCACGTGTCAATGCGATTCAATCAACCTAAATGCTCTTCAATGCATGAGCATGTGTTAGATTATGCAAAATGCATGAGTTTGTGGCTAGAATGCAAAGAGAATGAAATTCATGTATGCTATGCATGAAATCTTCACACCGACATCAATAACTTTGCGAAATCCGGTTCAAGACAAAGAATTCGAGCATGAAGATTCAAGAATCAGAATACACATGGAATTTGCGAGTAATGACAGTGTCCGATTTCAAGAAAAGATGAAAGTCAGAAACAGCTTAAAATAAGTGCTTAATTGACCTAAACACTTACCTAAACTTGAAGCTTGAATCAAACTGAAGAGGAATTCCTTGTGCTCTTTAAAGAAAATACCAGATTAGTGAAGAATTGATGATAGTCTTCAGAATCAACCTTGAACTCTTGAAGAAAATCAAAGTCTTCAATGGAGGATTGGGGAAGAGGAAGGAGAAATTCTTGAATCTTGCAATTGAAGAGAAGATCAAGATGAAATAGTTCCTTCCATGCCAAACGCGTACAGAAGGAGTATATGAAGATCTTGATTGGAATAGGAGAAGCTGCGATAAAGAAAACCAGAAATCGCAGGGCGCGCTTAGCGCGGTCTGCGGTGGTGGCAGTTGTTATGCAGAGGTCCGGTGGCGGCCTGTGGTGGTTGCTTGGAGGGAAAGTTGCAGTTTGAACTTTTTGGCTTTTTGGTTGAGAAAGAATGTTGAAGTGAGTTGTGGTCAAAATTAGACAAAATGAATCCCCCCGCACATTTGTGAAGGCAAAATATATTTATAGCTTTGGATCCATAATCAAGCCCAAATTATGATTATCCAGATTAATTTTCGTAATTAATCCAAAATTGTCAAATTCGTCAAGAATTTGAAGTCGGACTCTAAACGAAAAGTGTCCGGAATGCAATTTTGCTTGTGTGACTCAGACTTTCGACACAACCAGGTGAACGGTGAAGACAGAATAAATTTTTGAGGTTTCAGCACAAATTTAGACCACCGGCATATGCAAAATTTGATTCCTCTTTTGTTTTGACCCTTGGGATACCTTGAACCAGATAACCTCATGATCAATGCTATGTATGCGACTATATGTATGTTTATGCAATTGAATTATAAGCCCGAAATAGAAGAAAAAGGAGGGTAAATTTTGGGGTACAACACTTGGGACTATATAATGAAATGCCAGGTTTGAGTAGGGAATTGGTCGAATTAAAATTACCAATAAAAGCTGGAAAAAAGCCAGTAAAACAAACACCTCGACGATTTGCGTCTACAGTTATGTCAAAGATCAAGGAGGAAATAGAAAGACTCCTCCAAAGCAAGTTCATCAGAACTGCAAGGCATGTCGAACGGTTGGCTAATATTGTGCCAGTTATTAAGAAAAATGGAAAGCTAAGAGTGTGCATTGATTTTAGAGATTTAAATGTTGCCACTCCTAAAGATGAATATGCTATGCCAGTGGCTGAAACGCTAGTCGATTTGGCTGCTGGTTTTGAATATTTAAGTATGCTTGATGGTTATGCTAGTTATAACCAAATCTTTATTGCAGATGATGATGTGCCGAAGACGGCGTTTTGTTTCCCAGGGGCATTAGGCACCTATGAATGGGTAGTCATGTCATTTGGCTTGAAGAACACCGGAGCAACATACCAGAGGGTAATGAATACTATGTTCCATGATTTCATTGAAAATTTCATGCAGGTTTACATCGACGATATTGTGATCAAGTCGAACAGTAAATCGACACACTTAGAACATCTTCGAAGATCTTTCGAAAGAATGCAAAAATATGGATTGAAAATGAATCCATTAAAGTGTGTTTTTTGTGTGCAGGCAAGAGATTTCCTTGGTTTTGTTGTGCATAAGAAAGGCATTGAAGTTAATCAAAGCAAGACCAAAGCTATCATGGACGTCAAACCGTCGTCGACCAAAAAGGAGCTTCAGTCTTTGTTGGGAAAAATAAATTTCTTGAGGAGATTCATTTCCAACTTAAGTGGCAAAACTAAGGCATTTTCACCACTGCTTCGACTGAAAAATGAGGAGTTTATCTGGCAAGAGGAGCATCAAGAGGCTTTCGACAAAATAAAAGAGTATCTGGTGAAGCCTCCTATATTGGCACCTCCACTTAGAAATAGGCCTATGAGGTTGTATATAGCGGCCTCAGAATCGACCATAGGTAGTATGTTAGTTCAAGAGGACGACAATCATGTCGAACGACCTGTGTATTACCTTAGTCGTATGTTAAATGGTCTTGAAACTAGGTATAGTGACATAGAAAAGCTATGCCTGTGTTTGTATTTCTCTTGTATCAAACTGAAGCAATATATAAAGCCAGTTGATGTTTATGTTTTCTCTCATTTTGACATTATTAAGCATATGTTGTCTAAACCAATTTTGCGTAGTCGAATTGGTAAATGGGCTTTAGCATTAACTGAATATTCCTTGACGTACTTGCCTTTAAAATCAATGAAAGGGAAAATAGTGGCAGATTTCTTAGTCGACCATTCTATGGCGGCTATGTGTTAAGGACCAATTTGTAGTTATTTTTTACATTATTTTGTGGTCCTTAACAATGTCTTTGTATTTAATTTGTATATTTATTCTAGTATTTTGTTTAATTTAGGTTTTTATTTAGTTTTTGTTTAATATATATTATTTAACTCACTTTCACTCTTAATTGTAGGAATTTATTAACTAATTCTCCCAAGCTTGGATTCAAGGGCACTTGAAGAGCTTTAGGGATGATTCTTTTGAAGATAATTTTGGAAGAGGGAAGCATGCTACAGGTCGCGCTCAGCACGGTGCCAGCATGAGTGCGCTCAGCGCGACTTACCTGCGCTCAGCGCGGTCTGCGAAATTCAGAAAAAAGGACAGCCCATGCTTTCACCTTTTGAGCCACCAACCCATCACTTCACCTGATCTTTTTGGCTGGAAAAGGAAGCAAGAAACACTCCACCATCATTATCTTTTCATCTTTGTAAAAATCTAGGGCAAGTTTAGGAAAAGAAAATATAGCTTTTCTCTTGATTTTTCTCATGTTCATCATCTCTACCAACAATCTTGAGAGCAAGGCAACCATGGAAATGAGTAGCTAAGCTCCTTTTGTGTCAAGATTAGAGGTAGTTGATCTTTATAGTATGTATTTCTTTTAATCCATTGGTGTATGAACATGGTTGATGATTAATATAGTTGAATATCTTTGTTCTTCATCTTTATGCTTTGAGTTTTGCTTGGAAAAGAATATTTCAAAGTGACCTAGGATATTCATCCTCTCATAAACAAATGCTAGGAATAGATTTGTGTGTTAGAGTTTACAAAATATTGAACTTAATGATTATCATGCTAATAGTTGTAGTGAGGAATCATGCAAGGATTAACATGATAACATTCACAATCTTGGTGGGAAATCTACAAGATTGAGAGGATATGTATTTGTAGAAATCATCTATTATGTTCATCACTTGATTAAAATGAATATGTATGAAACTAGATCAATGAAACTAATCTTGACATGCCTTCTTAACTTGAAAACAATCTCAAACTCTCTCTAATCCAAACCATAACTCTCTTTGAAAGAATTAATTTAGTTGTTGTTTGGAAACTCATGGTTCTAGTAGAGTAGATAACAAACCCTTTGGTTACATCATCTTAAAACATACTTTTCTATTGAAAGACTATAACATGCACCAATCCCTGTGGAATCGATAATTAAAATACTTTGTTCACGGAAAAATCCTACAACAAAATGGCGCCGTTGCCGGAGATTGGCGTTTGATGTTGTTAGTATAGCAATAGTTGAGTGTTTTAAGACTTTTTCTACTAATCTCTCTTTGTTTCTTTTGTGTGGCTAGACTTTTTCAAGAATTAGTTTATGCGGGGAAGTATTCCGGTCGACCAACTCCTTTTCGATCCCGAAATTGAAAGGACGGCTAGGAGACTTAATAGTAGTGCTAAAGAAGAAAAAGACAAGCTAGGCAAAACAAGAAAGAGGAGAAAGAGGAGAAGCATCTACTTCTTCAACACCACCCGTGTTTGGAGAAGTCACCACTATGGAGGAGAATCAACCACCACCACCACCACCACCGCGGGGGCCGTGTGTCAATAGCCCTCTCCATAATGCTCAATTTGCCCGACAAGCAAATGCAAGGGTTGAAATGAAAGCAGGCTTGCTTCAACTTCTCTGCAAGTCCATTTCATGGCCACGACCATGAAGACCACACTCACCTTACCAAGTTTTATGAGATCGCGGGCAGATTGCTCGGAAGACCAAGAAGAACAATATTTCAAAGGCTTTTTCATTCACAAAGATTTATCTTGATGGAGACAATGACTAATTGGAATGTTTTGGAGGCTATCTCGATATTTTCGCAAGGAGTGAGCGAGCCTTTGAATCGGGCATGGGAAGATATAAGTCTATGCTTAGGAAGTGTCCGAGCCACAGTTTGACGAGCTTACACAAATTCATATTTTCGGAATGGTCTCCAACCTCAACACAAATTGTTGTTGGATGCCACGGCGGAGAGGTTCTTTGATGGCAAAAACACCGTATGAAGCAATCCAAATAATTGAGAAGATGGGTAGGAATGATCATCAAACTCAACATGATCAAGGAGGTGTACAAGTGAAAGCGGAGTTTTAGAAATTGGTTCGAGTCATGAAGCACTTGTGGCGCAAAACAAATTATTTGCGAAACAAGTTGAAGAATTGACAAAACAAATGGCTAAACTCCCTCAACAAATCATGGAGTTACAAGGAGCATCAAATAAGCAAGCTCACCAAATAGCTTGTTGTGAATTGTGCAAAGGAGATCATAAAACCGGATTTTGTCCTCCGGAGAATGAGGAAGCTAACTATGTGGCCAACCAAGGCCAAGGGTACCAACAACGAGCTCCATACCCTTATCAAAATCAAAACCAAGGTTACCAACAAAGGAGTAACCAAGGTTATCAAGGAGGGTGGAGGCAAGATAACAATAACCAAGGAAGGCAAAATCCATATCAAACACAACAACAAAATCAAAGTCAACAACAAAATCAAAGTCAACAACAAAATCAAAGTCAACAACAAAACCAACCTCAAAGTCAAGTGAGATCTTCCAACATTCAAGACACTCTAGCTCAATTTATGCAAGCCTCCATGGCTAATCAAAAGAGCACGGAGGCATCTATCAAGAACTTGGAAACTCAAGTTGGACAACTAGCTAAGCAACTTTCCGAACAAAGTGCTTCGACATCATTTTCCCCAACTACGCAAACAAATCCTAAGGAGCATTGTGTCATACCCCAAAATTTGCCCTCCATCTACTCAAGAGATTTCATACATCCATACTCAAGGATTCCTCAAGAGTTGATCAGACAAACTCTCTCCTAGACAATCAACCCAAACTAGGGTTTGGTATCTCTCAAGTCAAGATGGATTTCCAACATCTCCAATGGCCTTCATGCCTCCTCATATGCTTCAAAGATTCTCCATGTCAAGTTTCAAGCCTCACAAGTCAAGTTTCCTCAGACAATGGTTCAGATGGTTGAAAATCGGGTGTATTGGACAAAAAGTCAAGCTGTGGTCAACATACATCAAAACTTCGATTTTTGGTCAACATCCTCATTTTGAAGTTACATTCATCATTTGATCAAGGGTTGATCATGATTCATCAAGAAAACTCAAGATTTGCCCAAAGTCAAACTTTCTAAATTAGGGTTTCTAGATGAAAAGTCAAGCGAACTTTGTTGATCATAACTTTCTCATACTTTCTCAAATTTTCCACCACCTCTTGTTTTAAAGGAAATTCAATTCTCTACAACTTCATGTCTCACAAGAATGTCCAAGAAATGCTTCATTTGAGAGGTATAGCTCAAAACATTACTGGTCATTTTCAAAGTCAACAAAAGTCAACTTTTGTTTTGAAGATATTTTGAGCATGGTAACTCCAATTGAGATGAGACCAAAGACATTGGTTAGAGGACTCTTAGAGCTTTCCAAAAGTCCAAGAACACTCAAAAATGTGGAAAATTGAGCAAGTTACACCATCTACAAGTTGGGCAATTTTGGAAGAATGCACAAAGAGATACTTCAAAAATCAAATCTTTTGCAAATGGGCCTACTTTTTCTTCATCCTAACTTGTTCCTCAAGCAATTAGGAGTGTCCAAGCCCAAAGCCACGAATTTTTGATTTATTTTTCTATTTAATTTGTAATTTATTCATTTAAATGCAAATTAAATCTTAAAATAAATTATAAAATTGAAATTAATGGCAAAGATTG
The DNA here is from genome assembly GCA_021764765.1 of Vicia sativa. Classification (NCBI taxonomy): domain Eukaryota; kingdom Viridiplantae; phylum Streptophyta; class Magnoliopsida; order Fabales; family Fabaceae; genus Vicia; species Vicia sativa. Next base: position 209,095,757 of record CM038795.1, on the reverse strand, counting down.
ATTTTATTCTTTCCTTAAGGTCCAATTAACTCACAAATGCCAGCAAATTCGAAATTGGAGCAAGAAAGGCAAGATTGGATTGAAATTGATCAAGCTTTGAAGATTTGATTTTCATGGAAATATCAAATTTGATTTCCATTGAATATTGATTGATTCTTTCCAAATTCAATCCCAAATCCATCCAGTATAAATGTACAATGCATACCTATCAAGAAAGAACGAAAAAATTGCTCCATAAACCCTATTCCAAAGCTCAAAAAACCGTGTCACTCAAGCAATTGGCAACCCTACTTCCAGCCGTTTTCAATTGTTTTTGAGGTGTCCAACACATTGCTTGACATCTCCTGAATCGATCCAGACCCTCACATTGCTTAAAACCATCAAGAATCAAGGAATCCGAAATCGGTTTGTTCAAGAAAATTTCAAAATCGTATTTTAATTCTCATGCATTTTTAACATGTTTTGTGGTTTGTTTTGTGTTTAGATGGAAGTTTGCAAGCTTTCTGCATAGTTTGATTGAGTTTCCATGGCCGGGATCGATACTTGCCATAACTAGGGTTTCCTGTGCCGTTTTGGGGTTTCCTTTAAACGGAAAAATTGGACCTCGAGACTAGTAATGTTGCATTCGGAATGATGTTTCCAATCGAACCATGGTCTTAGAATTTATTTATATTACTTGTGTGTGATTTTTGATTTTGCCAGGGTTGTAGCGTCGAGCCAAGGCCGACGCTGAGTTTTCAAAAATTTGAATCGGAGAAGATGAAGTTTGGCGGAGACGAGGCAATAGGGAGGAGACGCGTGCTTGTAATCCATTCGCTCCAGGTTTCAAACACACGCGCGCGTTAGCTCAGATGGCAAGGCATGGATGCTGTGAAGCCAAGGTCTCCAGTTCGAATCCTGGCAAGACCATTTGTTTTTTTACACTTTTCCAAAACTCTATTTTCATGTTTTTTCATATTATTTAATTTTTGCATTCAATTTTAATTGTTTTCATGATTTTATTTATGCATTAAAAAATTACCAAAAACATTTTTTCTTTTTACATTATTTTTCTAAAAACCTTTATTTAATTTAATAAATTAAAAAATATAATTTTTGCATGCATATTTATTTTATTTATATTTTTGCATTTAAATCATTATTAATTGCATTTTAATTATTAAACCTTTTCCAAAAAAATCCCAAAAAATTATTTTAGCTTATTTATCTTATTTCCAGCATATATTAATTTTCTCATATTAAAAATTGCATTTTTCTAACATTTTCTCTTATTTCGATTTCATCATATTTTCGATTCTCTTATTCTTTCACAGGTTGCTCCGATTCGGACGTTTTCTTTTTATCGTTTTATTTTCCAATAATGTAATTGTTCATGGGATGTAATAGTTTAAATTAGGCTTTTATTTTCCATAAGTTTAAATTATGTATACGCCCCAAATGTAATAGCGTGGGACATTTACCTTTCACTTTACATTCCGCATTTTACTTTCCGCACCCTTATCAATTGCTAGTAATTAGGCGTGTATGGCAAGATAACAATGGACATAGCTCACACTAATCTTCAAGATAAAATATCTGAATTTGACACACTTCTTTCACACGCACCTTAGGGTAATTCTCTCGATGCCTTTCGATTCAAAATGGTCATGTCCCTCGAACGTAGAGGTATTCTAGCACCGTTGCCTTCCAAACAAATCATCATAGTCCCTTCGATACAAAGATCATAAGACCCACGATGTCGCCTCCGAATACATGATCTTGACCCTCGATTGTCGCCTACGAAAATGATGATAGTCCTTGAATGTGCTAGGATACTTCCTACAAGTTGCTTTCTATGACCATCCGATGTCCCGAATGTCCGCTTACATCCTGAATGGAGCTACCTACTAACTAATGGTATGGCTAGCGCTATTCTAAAGGAACGTAAATGTACCAAAACGACCAATTCTGAGTGGGTAAATAAGTCTTTTAGTTGCTTGCTCTAAACAAATGCTTTTCACACCACACACTCTTTTTCAAAATTCAAATTCTTTTTTCAAAACAAAACATTTCCGAACACTTTGTATACACTCCTACATGAGTCATTACAAAGTCAAAGCGAAATGCCTCTTTCAAAACATTTTTGTCAAACACACGAAAGCAATTTTAAAAAGTTATCTAAGAGCAACTAAGAGCCGTAGAATAACTGCGGATGGAAATGGGTGTTAATACCTTCCTTTTCATAACCATTCTCCCGAACTCGAGAATCTAACGAAGGTCTTTTTACATTACTTTTACCTTCCCTAATTGGATAAAAATAAAAGTCGGTGGCGACTCTTGCTATCCGCACATTTGGATACAAAAATCCTACAAAGTCAGTTCACCGTATTCTGATGGCGACTCTGTGGGACAACACCCAAAGAGAATTGCCTTAGGGATTTCTAGATAACCTTTTTGCTTTTGTTTGACTTGTATGCTTTATCTTTAAGGGTTGCTTGGGTATTATATTGTTGGGGATCCTACACGGATCCGGGTTTCATTTTAGGTAAGTAGCATTAGATCATCGCGACCGCTGGGCGATATAACTACACGGTCAACATGATGGCTACGTTAGCGTGACACTTTGGTTGCCCGATACTCTTCATTCCCAAGTTGAAGAAAGTATTTGGCTTCTGCGTGGTGTCATCAAGCTAACTAAACTTTTAGAACCTTAATTGACCCATCTTGGCCATTAGAAGGTAGTGAGATGGCGGCTTTGGTGTGACCGAGGTTGGTTGATACTCGATGCTACGCTCATTGAGATCAGACTTTTGGGACATTTCGATCGACCACTTGGCGTCGTATTGAAATAAGCGCCTCGAGAAAGATCGTGATATGAGATTCCTAGAACCGGTTACTATTATAGGACGGGATGAACCAACTCAAACTTTTGGTGGGGTAATCACCTATACCTCATGCAAGCCTTAACCCTAGGCTCATTGTGTGAATTGCTTGTGTGTGCTAAACATGACATCATGACATCATTCGCATTGCATATCATTTCTAACTATTTCAAGGACCTAGGGATTTATCTTTGCTCATTTTGTAGGGATTATGGCTTCTAGAAAGACTATCCGAATCAACTTCATGGGTATCCCTTCTCAACTCAAAGAATTGGTTTGAAATTCCGACCACCTCGGTTCATCAAAAGACATGGTTATCTACTTGATTTGGTTATCTCGGTTTTGAAGAAGATATGATGCATGTCTATTCCAGTTCTTGACCGAAACACCATTGCTTTACATTTCAGTTATCGGTTGGTTCCTACCTTGGAAGAATTCTCTAAGCTACTTGGGATACCTATTCTCGACCAAATGCCATTCACGGTTTAGAAAAGGTCCCTAAGTTCGAAGACATTGCATCCGCCTTACATCTTAAGCGCTCGACATTGAAGCCAATTGGGAAACTAGAAGTGGAGTTAAGGGTTTACTTTCCAAGTTCTTAATCAAGAAAGCCCGGGAATTCCTCAAAGTTATAAGTTTCCATGCATTTGAGAACATTGTGGCCTTGCTAATTTATGGTTTGGTTCTATTCCCTAACTCGGATCAATTCATAGATGTCAATGCCATCAAGTTGTTCCTTACCCGCAATCCAGTGCCTACTTTACTTGGAGACATCCTACATTCTCTCCACACTCGTAATACCAAGCGACAAGGAACTCTCATGTGCTGTATACCGTTACTTTCAAGGTGGTTTATTTCGCACCTTCCTCCATCAGTTTTGAAGAATGAACAAAGGTTGAGATGGTCTCAAAGATTAATGTCACTCTCTCATTCAGATATCCGTTGGAATCTTTTCTCTCAAAAGGACTTCACATTCATCGAGCGTTGTGGAGAATTCCCTAATGTACCACTCCTTGGTATAAGGGGAGGTATTACTTACAACCCTTCACTAGCTCTACGTCAGTTTGGTTTTGCTCGAAGAGATGGTCCACATGATATGCTTCTCCAAGATGTTGTGTTCGACTACAACCACGATCTCGAATTAAGCGAAGGTTTATACATGCTTGGGGCATGGTAAAGAAGACGATACCAAGACTTTGGGGCACCGAACTCCATTCCTTGGGAACCTTACCTCAAATGGGTGCGAGCTCGAGCTCAAAACCTCATGATGCCATTCACGCTGTTCTACGGTAATTATGGAACTGTTGCTATAGGTGGCGTACCTATCTTGTTCTCCATCGACATGCCTCGATTTTGAAGACTTGAAGAGATCCTGGATTCAACTTAAAGAAGAAAGGGATACCTTTGAAGCTCGATGCTATGCAAGTGAGAAGAAAGTTCTAGAGTTGACCAAGCTACTTCACGAGGCGAAACATCAACGCTTACATCGGCACCAAGGAAGCGCCCATGGGAGACTTAGAGCTTTAGGATGTTTTGTTTTCTTTTATTGTTTTGAACTATCTCTTGTACTTAAAAAAAAAAATAATAATGAGAAGTACTAATAAATGTTTGTTCATTGCTTGTTTAACAAATTTAAATCTCTTAGGTCCTTGAAAACATTGCATTGCATTTGCATAAACATCGCATATCATAACATTGCATCACGGTACATTGAAGATTGGTTTTCTCATTTGCTCGCTATTTATTTTAGCGAAATGGCTCTTGAGCAGTGTCAAAGATCTCGGGCTCGAGAATGCTCGGTTTGAGATGTTTACCACTTGGTCCAAGGCCAAGAAGATCTGAAGAAGCTCATCAACAAGAAGAAGAAGGTTGTTGGTCTCCTCAACATGGGTAGGCGTTTCAAAGGGGTCCTAAAGTGGTCGGCGTATTGAGCTCTCTGAAGGAAGTGTCCATGCGGGGAGTACCAAGGGTGATGAAGGTGAGCGGGGAACCAAAGGAGGAGAGGATCATTCGATTATGGCGACTCGAGGAAGATGACAAGTACAAGCAACTTGAAGATCGCTGAATCTTGTGGAAAACACGAAAATGTCACTGAATTTTGATGACTGAGTCTTGTTCTGGTGTGGTGATTCCTCCCAAGTTCAAAGTTCCTACTTTTCCAAATATGATGGCATGTCTTGCCCTAAGTGCATTTGAAGTCCTATGTCGGAAGATCAATCCCCTGATGACGAAAGTTGTGGATGCACTATTTTCAAGAGAGTTTGTCAGGAACCAGTTGGAATGGTACTATCGGTGAGAATGACCGTATCCGTGGGTGATTTGGTGATGCTTTCTGACATATGAGTACAATCTTGAATTGACACCCACTCGCATGCAACTACAAAGCATGTCTATGGGTCGTGACGAGAAGTTCAAGGAGTATGCTCGAGTGGAGAGATCTAGCGCGAGTTCAACCACCCTTGTCCAATAGGGAGTTGGTTGATATGTTTATGGGAACACGACAGGCCGTTCTTCAATCATCGATTGGAAATTCTTCATCCGGATTCACCGAGTTGACATTGACGGCGCATTGAAGCGGTATCAAGAGTGGGAAGATCCATGTAGAGTCATCTTCAATCTGCGAAGAGATCTTTTGGTGCTAAGAAAGAAGCCAATCTTGTGTATGGTCGGAAAAGCCGAGCCAAGACGGACCGTGCTCAATCGTGGGGGCGGTTGTAATCTCGATCCTACATCGGCAACCTCGGTGAGACAGCAGCGTGGCAGAGCACGAAGCGGTTACAAAGATCAACATGCCTTTGTCAAGCCTTGCAACACATGTTGAAAGCGGAGATTACTTTGAGGATCCTCCTCGAATGTCAACACTTCCTCTCCGAAATACAATCCTAATGCTAAGTGTGCTTACCATTCCAACAGCCAGGCACGACAACGACAATTGTTGGGCTCACGAAGAACAAGATTCAAGATATGATTGAAGCTAAGCGATTGAGTTTGACCCTCTGTTGAGACTCGAATGTGATCAGCGCTCCTATGCCTAACCATGACAAGAGTTCCAATCTTTGTTGGTGATACTTATGTTTTCAACATAGATGACTTGACCATTCCTCGATGGTATTAAGAAGAATTTGTTGCAAGCGGTGTCAATCCGGGATGCCCGAGAGTTGTCGTTGGTGCTCGTGCGCACGATGGTTGTGCTTGGTTGAGAAGGCGTGTTCGATGCATGATGGATAACCGTGAGATACTATTTACGAAACCACATGCGAAGTTGTGTGAAGAAATGTCTAAGTTAAGATTGACAATGCGAATGGCTGTATCATCGTGTGGGATACCTTGGGGCAGCCAAGTGGAAAATATGATTACATGGTGAAGTACCTGTTCTGAAAGCTACAAGATTCCTATTGAAGATGTTAAGGCGACCGGATGGGGTGACGATTTCCAGACTATCTTGATGTTAACACAATAAGGATTTCCTCTGCGATTCCGTGCCTAGGTGGCACCTCTCATTATCACTTCTCAAGGCCGGTCCCATATTCCTCGACAAGGCTATCCCTTGGAATTATGGAGTTGATGTTTACTATCATGGTGTCAAGCAAGATCCTCGACAATTGAAGATCTTCTGAAGTTTCTATTCGACATTGACAACATCACGGATCGATGGTGACCCGAAGGAAGGGTATTCTCTCGGATATCTCTCCTCCAAAGACACTGCGACTCCACTCGCATTCCATTACTCAATCAATATCCCGGCTAGAGGAAAGAACCCGAACTCATCTGCTCATTAAAGTACCAAAGGAAGTTGCGAAGACACCTCAAACAAGAAATGGAGGAAATTCGAAAATTATCAAGAAGAGTGACTACAATGTTGTGGAGCAGTTGGGACGGACTCAGTCCAAGATCTCCATGCTTGCTCTGCTCTTATGCTCCGAGGCTCATGCTAGCCTTGGTGAAGTTTACGAAGAATGCTCATGTGCCGAGACACTACTCTTGATCAATTCGAAGTTTGTATTGCTAGCTGGCTGCCAACAACGGCCTAGGCTTCTCGATGCTTGATTTGACTCCTTAGGAAAGAAACATAACAAGGCCTTGCACATCTCCATTGAATGCAAGGGCACTACCTTATCTCATGTTCTAGTGGATAGGTTACGCTCTGAATATCCTTCGAAGGCGCTTTTGATCGACTTGATGTCGAAGGGTTGGTTCGAGACCCGTGACATTATCGTGAGAGCTTTTGATGGTTCTAAGCGCACGTGCTTGGAGAGCTCACTCACTGTTAAAGTCGGTTCCCACTTTTGATTCCACTTTCTTTGTCATGGACATCCGTCCGACTTATTCTTACCTACTTGGGCGCCCTTGGATACATGGGCATTACTCTACTTTGCATCGATAAGTACCGGTGAAAGGGAAAGTTGTTACGGTGTGTGGTGAAGAAGAGTATATGGTCGTCATCTACTCATTCCGCTATCTCGAGATGGAGGGTGAATTCTTGAGACTCCTGTCAAGCTTTTGAAACAATACCAGTCATGCTGTTGACTCCCCGTCCTCTGAAGTTACACAAGCTCCGCCTAGGATGGCCTCATTGAAAGATGCTCAAGCTTTGTTGAAGAAGGAAAGAGTACTATTTGGGGTCACTCCGATCTTCCTTTCAAATTTGACAAGGCGGTTTAGGCTTCACCATCAAGGTCGGAAGATGATACGCGAGCGTGCGGCCAACTTCCTTTCGGTCAGTGGAATCCATGCTATAGAAGGGCGACAACGGCCGACATCGCAAGTGGATCTTCCACTCGGATCATGGGCTCAACAATTGGAAGGCGAAGGCGTCATACCAATCTCCTTTAGTCGGGAGTAATTGCTCTTGTTTTGTTTTGCTTTTCGTATTTCTTTATGTTTGAACAATAAACTTTGAAAGCCTAGTGCCTTGCGGGCATCATGGCTCGTTCGAGGTTATTATCATCGTTTGCGTATTTTCATTCAATAAATTCGTTGGACTTTTGCATTCAATTGTTTGTTTTCTTTCTTTTACTTTATCACCCTTCAAAAGCTATGTGTTCTTACACACACGTGATACAAGAATCACTCGAATCTCGTTAATAACACTATGCTAGTGCTAAATATGACTTCGATAATCCGATCTACCAAGCCGAAGGCGAAAGTGAGGAAGATTGTGAAGTGCCGGAGAACTTGCTGCTACAAGAAGAAGCGAGTTATCTGACCACCTGAAGAGCGAGTTGAGGTTGTGAATTTGGTCTTGAAGGAAAAGAGATCAAGATAGGAGCGGGTCTTGAGAACAATGTTAAAGAGATTGGTTCGGATGCTACGAGATTATGTTGAGGTTTTGCTTGGTCATACGAAGACATGCGGGTTTAGACATTGATATTGTAGTACAGATTGCCAACAAAAGAAGGTTTTCTCGATAAAGCGAAGGTTAGTCGCATGCGTCTGAGATGTCGAGAAAATCAAAGCCGTTATGAAGCGGTTCAACGCTGGTTTCTTAGTGTCACCTCCTATCGATGGGTTGCAAATGTGGTACCCGTGCCTAAGAAGGATGGTAAGGTACGAATGTGTGTGGATTACAGAGATCTGAACAAAGCGAGCCCGAAAGACGATTTCCCACTTCCTCATATTGATGTTTTGGTTGACAATACCGCTCAGCATAAGGTTTTCTCCTTCATGGATGGTTTCTCCGGTTACAATCAAATCAAAATGGCTCCTGAAGACATGGAAAAGACTACTTTCGTTACACAGTGGGGCACTTTCTGCTACAAGGTTATGCCGTTCGGACTGAAGAACGCGGGCGCCACTTATCAGCGTGCTATGGTAACATTATTTCATGACATGATTCATCACGAGATAGAGGTCTACGTCGACGATATGATAGCTCGATCACAGACTGAAGAAGAACACCTCGATCATTTGCAGAAATTGTTTGATAGGTTGAAGAAGTACAGACTGAGACTTAATCCCAACAAGTGCACCTTTGGAGTCAGATCCGGAAAACTCCTAGGGTTTGTAGTCAGTGGAAGAGGTATTGAGGTTGATCCCGCCAAGGTTAAAGCTATTCAAGAGATGCCGCTCCCGCAGGAAGGAAGTCAGAGGTTTCTTGGGCCGATTGAACTACATTGCCAGATTCATTGCACACCTAACTGCTAACTGTGAGCCAATCTTCAAGTTGCTAAAGAAAGATCGGGTAGTGGAATGGAATGGCGATTGCCAGATCGCTTTTGACAAAATCAAGGAATACCTCTGAATCCTCCTATCACGATGCGCAAGAAGACCTCTTATCATGTACTTGCGGTGTTAGAAAACTCAATGGGGTGTGTGTTGGGAAACATGGCGAGTGCAGTCGAAAAGAGCATGCAATATACTACCTTAGCAAAAGTTTACCGTTGTGAAACAAGATACTCAGACTTGAGAAAACTTGCAGCGCTTTGGCTTGGGCTGCCGCCGACTAAGGCGATATATGTTGACTCACACTACCTTGTTGATTTCTAAGATGGATCCGATAAAATACATCTTTGAGAAACCACTCTCTCGGAAGAATAGCAAGATGGCAAATGATCTTGACCGAATATGACATCCATACACTTCTCGAGCGATCAAAGGAAGTGTAGTAGCCGATCATTTGGCTCATCAAGCCGTGAGCGACTATCGATCTATGCGTTAATTTCGACGAAGATGTTTTACTAATTCTGATTGCGAGAACCGGCCAGACGAAGGACACGAACAAGGATCCCGATGGACTATGGTCTTTGATGGAGCCTCAAGCGCTTAGCAATGACATTGGCGCCATCATTACGTCCTGCGGACATACTCCTTTCACCGCCAGATTATGTTTCGATTGCACTAACAACATGGCGATCGGCGTGCATCATGGGTATCAAAGCGCTATTGACTTAAGAATCAAGTTCTTACAAGTGTATGGAGACTCGGCTTTGGTGATCGGTCGGATAAAGGCGAGTGGGATACGAAGCATCCGAATCTCATTCCATATCGAGAGCATGTTACGAGTTTGATTCCTTACTTGAAGAGATTACTTTTGATCACATTCCACGAGAAGAGAATCGGTTGGCGACGCATTGGCTACTATGTCGTCTATGTTCAAGGTTAGATGGGACAACGAGGCTCCCGGATCATCATTGAGAGGTTCGACGAACCAGTATTGTTGTGAGCTTGCAGAGAAACCTTGGTACTTTGGCGTGAAAAGGTATCTTGAGACTCGGGAATATCCGAGGGCATCATTAATGATAAGAAGTTCATGAGAAGATTTGCATCCAAATTCTTCCTCGGCGACATCTTATACAAAGCGTAACCACGACTTGTGCTTACTCATTGTGTAGACGAAAAATCGTATCATGGAAGAGTTACGGTAATTTGGTACCCACTCCGGTGGACACACTATGGCTAAGAAGATTTTGAGAACAGGTTACTATTGGTCCACCATGGAAGCTGATTGTCACCGCTATGCTCGATCTTGTCACAAATGCCAGATTTATGCCGACAAAGTGCACGTACCTCCAGTACCTCTGAATGTTTTAACTTCTCCGTGGCCTTTCGCAATGTGGGGCATTGACATGATTGGAGAGATTAAGCCCACAGCTTCCAATGGACATCGTTTCATCCTTGTGGCAATTGACTATTTCACCAAATGGGTAGAAGCGACCTCGTATGCATCATTACCAAGAATGTAGTGGCTCGATTCATCAAGCATAATCTTATCATCGGTATGGCACTCACGAAAGGATTATCACGGATAACGGTTCCAATCTCAACAACAAGATGATCCCGACTCGCACGATTCAAGATCAAACATCACAACTCTTCTCCATATCGGCCTAAGATGAATGGCGCGATGGAAGCCGCCAATAAGAACATTAAGAAGATTATCTGAGAAGATGACGGTGACTTACAAAGATTGGCATGAGATGTTACCATTTGCTCTTCATGGTTATCGCACTTTAAGCGAACATCCACGAGGGCACCCCCTCTCTCTTGTATGGGTATGGAAGCCGTCTTACCCATCGAGGTTCGAGATACCCTCAACGAGTCCTCCGGGAGGCGAGTTAGCGAAGCGATTGGGTCGAGACTCGGCTTGACCGATTAATTTGGTTGATGAGAACGACTCCATCCGCCATGGACAGATTTATCGAAGCGAATGATCGAGCATTTAACAAGAAGGTCAAGCACCGAGTCTACCAAGTCGGTGATCTAGTAGTCAAGCGCATCATTCTTCCACAAGGTGATCCAGGGGCAAATGGACTCCCACTTATGAGGGACCATTTGTAGTCAAGAGTATTTTCGGGACCATGATACTTAGCACCATGGATGGTGAAGACTTCCACACAGTGAGCGAGACATAGTCAAAAATACTACGCATAAAGAGACCGCTAGGTCGGTGGCCTAGGCAAAAATAAGGGCATCTGGCGAACCAAAGGTTCGGGCAAAATTAAGGATATATGCAAAAGATGTACACCGGCAGTCGAAAACACGAAAAGGCGGCTTGGGCAAAAAGGGTATCATTAGACTAAAAACCGAAAGGCGGTCTAGGCAAAGTTAGGGATTTAAGCGTACGACTATGTCTCTTCGGATCATACGCTTCGACTACTATCGACATTCAAGATTCAAATGGCGAAGATCGGTTCACTCACTTTCTCTTGGACGAGGAGATGAGATAGTCGAAATATATGAGTACTAGCATAGTTGGAACTTAACGAGATTGTTTCCATAGCTTTTACCTTTCTTGTGTACAAAACTACTTGGCCATCGCCACATTTCAAATAAATACAAGTTCTTTCTCTTTACAATTCTCACTTGTTGTCGGTTTGCAATAAGTCCAACGTTTGCTTTGAATGATTATCGCTCGACAATAAAATCTCTCTGCAAACATACGAAAAGTGAATATGCAAAAGTACTTACTACGGGTTCGAATTGGGATGACGGCGAAAGTCAGCGAATAGTTCCCCGAGCATAAAGGTGTCACCCACACACACCTTCCCTGCGGAGTATAAGGGAATCCACGGCAATTCCACTCAATCGAACAACGTTACATCGATCTCGCGGTAACACTTCATCCCGCGGATATTTCTCAATCCTCCCCTTCTCCCCGCGGTATCCGGACTCAAAACTTGGTCGGATAGTGCATCGGAGGAAGCATACACCTTTATTCCCGGAGATTACAACGGACTCAGACTCTTCTAGCCGGTCTCAACAACCATCAAATACTCTCGGCAAGATCTACACTCGGAATCCCGGTGGGCGTCTCTTAAATTTCCTCGGGGATCTACATACAAGGTCCTCAACGGATCGCCTCCCGGACTCTCCTCGGTGGGGTCTATATGAGATCTCCGACAACGAGCCTCTCAAATCTCTACCTTCCTCAACAACGTCTAGGCCCAAGACTTGGTCAGATAGTGCATCGGAGGAATCCAAGATATCTTTCTTCTCCTTCAAAAGCAGGGTTCTCACCTACTCGATTCCCCAAGCAGGAGTCAGAAATCCTCAAACAGAACATTCGCGTCTTCTTCAAGATGGATATGTTTTGAAATATCACAACACCTATCATTCATACATTTCTCATAAAATCATAATTCATGCATACGTCATTCATATACACTGTCATGCATCATACTTTGCATAAGACTAACAAATATTCTATCAAAGTTTTTCTTGATTTCTCCAAAAGCAGTGTGATCATTTAAAGCGAAGCAGGTCGAGATTAAGCCCGAGCCGGCGGAAAACTATCGAAAGACCGCCTTGTGAGCAGTCCGAGGATATCCAAGACCGGTAGCCAGGAAATATCTGAAAGGCCATCCTCGCGAGGGTCGATTAAGCACTCTGAGTCTAGCCTTGGATGGCATCTTAAGCCCATCTCCGACTATTTGTCAACATCTCTTCACTATCGAACATATATGGTTACAATTCTGGATAACTCATCTAATCTCCGTGGCATCTTAAGTCTCCTCCGGCATCGACCTTTCTAGATGGCATCTTAAGCCCATCTCTGGCTCTCCTATTAACAACCTCGAGTCTAGCGTGCGACTCGTTCCCAGTAAGTCTCCAACTTCTCCAATGGCATCTGTAAGCCCATTCCGCATCATCCACCAGCGGTGCAAATTTTCGGTGTACTCGGTGTTCAATCATCTTCTACCTCCGGTCACGAAGACAAGCATGTCAATCTAACCCTTCGGTACAAGAAGATTGAGCAGGGCAGTGTCATACCCCAAAATTTGCCCTCCATCTACTCAAGAGATTTCATACATCCATACTCAAGGATTCCTCGAGAGTTGATCGACAAACTCTCTCTAGACAATCAACCCAAACTAGGGTTTGGTATCTCTCAAGTCAAGATGGATTTCCAACATCTCCAATGGCCTTCATGCCTCCTCATATGCTTCAAAGATTCTCCATGTCAAGTTTCAAGCCTCACAGTCAAGTTTCCTCGGACAATGGTTCGGATGGTTGAAAATCGGGTGTATTGGACAAAAGTCAACTGTGGTCAACATACAGTCAAAACTTCGATTTTTGGTCAACATCCTCATTTTGAAGTTACATTCATCATTTGATCAAGGGTTGATCATGATTCATCAAGAAAACTCAAGATTTGCCCAAAAGTCAAACTTTCTAAATTAGGGTTTCTAGATGAAAAGTCAATGAACTTTGTGATCATAACTTTCTCATACTTTCTCGAAATTTTCCACCACCTCTTGTTTTGAAGGAAATTCAATTCTCTACAACTTCATGTCTCACAAGAATGTCCAAAAATGCTTCATTTGAGAGGTATAGCTCAAAACATTACGGTCATTTTCAAAGTCAACAAAAGTCAACTTTTGTTTTGAAGATATTTTGAGCATGGTAACTCCAATTGAGATGAGACCAAAGACATTGGTTAGAGGACTCTTAGAGCTTTCCAAAAAGTCCAAGAACACTCAAAAATGTAGAAAATTGAGGAAGTTACACCATCTACAAGTTGGGCAATTTTGGAAGAATGCACAAAGAGATACTTCAAAAATCAAATCTTTTGCAAATGGGCCTACTTTTCTTCATCCTAACTTGTTCCTCAAGCAATTAGGAGTGTCCAAGCCCAAAGCCACGAATTTTTGGTTTATTTTTCTATTTAATTTGTAATTTATTCATTTAAATGCAAATTAAATCTTAAAATAAATTATAAAATTGAAATTAATGGCAAAGATTGATTTTATTCTTTCCTTAAGGTCCAATTAACTCACAAATGCCAGCAAATTCAAAATTGGAGCAAGAAAGGCAAGATTGGATTGAAATTGATCAAGCTTTGAAGATTTGATTTTCATGGAAATATCAAATTTGATTTCCATTGAATATTGATTGATTCTTTCCAAATTCAATCCCAAATCCATCCAGTATAAATGTACAATGCATACCTATCAAGAAAGAACGAAAAAATTGCTCCATAAACCCTATTCCAAAGCTCAAAAAACCGTGTCACTCAAGCAATTGGCAACCCTACTTCCAGCCGTTTTCAATTGTTTTTGAGGTGTCCAACACATTGCTTGACATCTCCTGAATCGATCCAGACCCTCACATTGCTTAAAACCATCAAGAATCAAGGAATCCGAAATCGGTTTGTTCAAGAAAATTTCAAAATCGTATTTTAATTCTCATGCATTTTTAACATGTTTTGTGGTTTGTTTTGTGTTTAGATGGAAGTTTGCAAGCTTTCTGCATAGTTTGATTGAGTTTCCATGGCCGGGATCGATACTTGCCATAACTAGGGTTTCCTGTGCCGTTTTGGGGTTTCCTTTAAACGGAAAAATTGGACCTCGAGACTAGTACTGTTGCATTCGGAATGATGTTTCCAATCGAACCATGGTCTTAGAATTTATTTATATTACTTGTGTGTGATTTTTGATTTTGCCAGGGTTGTAGCGTCGAGCCAAGGCCGACGCTGAGTTTTCAAAAATTTGAATCGGAGAAGATGAAGTTTGGCGCGGAGACGAGGCAATAGGGAGGAGACGCGTGCTTGTAATCCATTCGCTCCAGGTTTCAAACACACGCGCGCGTTAGCTCAGATGGCAAGGCATGGATGCTGTGAAGCCAAGGTCTCCAGTTCGAATCCTGGCAAGACCATTTGTTTTTTTACACTTTTCCAAAACTCTATTTTCATGTTTTTTCATATTATTTAATTTTTGCATTCAATTTTAATTGTTTTCATGATTTTATTTATGCATTAAAAAATTACCAAAAACATTTTTTCTTTTTACATTATTTTTCTAAAAACCTTTATTTAATTTAATAAATTAAAAAATATAATTTTTGCATGCATATTTATTTTATTTATATTTTTGCATTTAAATCATTATTAATTGCATTTTAATTATTAAACCTTTTCCAAAAAAATCCCAAAAAATTATTTTAGCTTATTTATCTTATTTCCAGCATATATTAATTTTCTCATATTAAAAATTGCATTTTTTCTAACATTTTCTCTTATTTCGATTTCATCATATTTTCCGATTCTCTTATTCTTTCACAGGTTGCTCCGATTCGGACGTTTTCTTTTTATCGTTTTATTTTCCAATAATGTAACTGTTCATGGGATGTAATAGTTTAAATTAGGCTTTTATTTTCCGCAAGTTTAAATTATGTATCTGCCCCAAAGCCATGTAATAGCGTAGGACATTTACCTTTCCGCACTTTACATTCCGCATTTTACTTTCCGCACCCTTATCAATTGCTAGTAATTAGGCGTGTATGGCAAGATAACAATGGACATAGCTCACACTAATCTTCAAGATAAAATATCTGAATTTGACACACTTCTTTCACACACGCACCCCTTAGGGTAATTCTCTCTCGATGCCTTTCGATTCAAAACGGTCATGTCCCTCGAACGTAGAGGTATTCTAGCACCGTTGCCTTCCAAACAAATCATCATAGTCCCTTCGATACAAAGATCATAAGACCCACGATGTCGCCTCCGAATACATGATCTTGACCCTCGATTGTCGCCTACGAAAAATGATGATAGTCCCTTCGAATGTGCTAGGATACTTCCTACAAGTTGCTTTCTATGACCATCCGATGTCCCTTCGAATGTCCCGCTTACATCCTTACGAATGGAGCTACCTACTAACTAATGGTACGGCTAGCGCTATTCTAAAGGAACGTAGAAGTACGAAAACGACCAATTCTGAGTGGGTAAATAAGTCTTTTAGTTGCTTGCTCTAAACAAATGCTTTTCACACCACACACTCTTTTTTTCAAAATTCAAATTCTTTTTCAAAACAAAACATTTCCGAACACTTTGTATACACTCCTACATGAGTCATTACAAAGTCAAAGCGAAATGCCTCTTTCAAAACATTTTTGTCAAACACACAGAAAGCAATTTTTAAAAAGTTATCTAAGAGCAACTAAGAGCCCGTAGAATAAACTGCGGATGGAAATGGGTGCTAATACCTTCCCTTTTCATAACCATTCTCCCGAACTCAGAATCTAACGAAGGTCTTTTTCTGTTACTTTTACCTTCCCTTAATTGGATAAAAATAAAAGTCGGTGGCGACTCTTGCTATCCGCACATTTGGATACAAAAATCCTACAAAGTCAGTTCACCGTGTTACACATTGCAAAGCCATAACAACAAGAAGTGGTAGAGTTTGTGATGAGAAAAGGAAGGTAGTTGAAAGAAGAAAAAAAAAGTAGTGGAGAAGGATGAAGAAGAAATAGTGGAGGAAGAGGTAGTTGAAAAAGATGAAGAGGATGAAGTTGAAAAACATGATAATGTTGATGTGGAGGATGATTTAGTTGAAAATGAGGTGTTAGTTGAAAATGAAAAGGAAAATGGTGTAGTTGAAAAGGAGAA
Organism: Vicia sativa; assembly: GCA_021764765.1. Lineage (NCBI taxonomy): Eukaryota > Viridiplantae > Streptophyta > Magnoliopsida > Fabales > Fabaceae > Vicia > Vicia sativa. Next base: position 209,079,068 of record CM038795.1, on the reverse strand, counting down.
AGTAGAGGAGAAAAAGAAAAGAATGAAGAAGGGAAAAGAGAAGGAAGTAACGTATCCATTGAGAAGTTTTCCATATCCTCACCTTCCCTCAAAAAAGGATGATGCAAAGCACTATGCTAGATTTATGGATATTTTCAAGCAATTGCAAATAAATATTCCATTTACCGAAGCATTAGAGAAAATGCCCAAATATGCCAAATTCATGAAGGATATCTTGACGAAAAAGAAGAGGTATACGGATCAAGAAACCATAATGGTGGATGCTAGTTGTAGTGCAATAATTCAACGCACCATTCCGAAGAAAGAGAGTGATCCGGGTCGTGTAACTTTGCCCGTTACTATTGGGGATGTGTATGTCGGAAAAGGATTAATTGATTTGGGGTCAAGCATCAACTTGATTCCATTATCCATTGTGAAGAGATTGGGGGAGATTGAATTAAATTCCACGAAAATGACATTGCAATTAGCGGACAAGTCTATTACTTCCACGGCGTAACTTTAGATTTGTTGGTAAAAGTGGACAAATTCTTTTTTCCGGTGGACTTTGTAGTCATAGACATGGAGGAAGATGTGGATGCACCTTTAATTCTTGGAAGACCGTTCATGAAGACGGCAAGGATGATGATTGATATCGATGATGGCCTAATGAAGGTGAGAGTACAAGATGAAGAGATTTGCTTTAATCTTTTTGAAGCAATGAAGCATCCCATGGATAAGAAAGATTGTTTTAAGATTGGCGTTATTGAAGAAGCAACACAAGAAGTGAATGATGATGATGATAGTCGAGATATTGAGGAGTGTTTGGAAGGAGTGGAGATTTCAAAGGAAATGCACCCTTGGGAGGAAGAAGAGGAAAGTTTGAAGAAAGACCTAAAAGATGACGACCAAAAACTTGAGTTGAAAGAGCTACCGTCTCATTTAAAGTATGTGTTTCTTGAGGAGGGAGGTAAAAGCCCGTGATCATTAGCAATACATTGTCGGAGAATGAGGAGGAAAGCTTAATTGAAGTTTTGAAATCGAACAAAAATGCGATTGGTTGGGTCTTAGCCGATTTGAAAGGCATAAGCCCGGCCTATTGTATGCACAACATTATGATGGAGGATGAGTACAAACCGGTAGCCCAACCTCAACGGCGATTGAATCCGGTGATGAAGGAGGTAGTTCGCAAAGTAGTGAAGATGCTTGAAGCGGGATGATTTACCGATTTCGGATAGTACGTGGGTGAGTCCGGTTCACGTGGTTCCTAAGAAAGGAGGATTGACGGTTGTATCTAATGATAAGGATGAGCTAGTGCAAACAAGAAAAGTGACGGGGTGGAGAATGTGTATTGATTATCGTAGGCTTAACAAAGCGAGAAAAGATCATTTTCCTCTTCCGTTCATGGACCAAATGTTAGAAAGGCTTGCGGGACAACAATACTATTGTTTCTTGGATGGTTATTCGGGATATAATCAAATATCGGTGAATCCGAAAGATCATGAGAAAACGGCGTTCACATGTCCATTTGGAATTTTCGCGTATAGGCGTATGCCTTTCGGCTTATGCAATGCGACAACATTCCAAAGGTGCATGCAAGCTATATTCGCCGATTTGATTGAGAAAACAATTGAAGTATTTATGGATGACTTTTCCGTTTTTGGAGCTTCATTTGATTTATGTTTGGAAAATTTGGACACCGTCTTGAAGAGGTGTGTGCAAACCAACTTGGTCTTGAATTGGGAGAAATGCAACTTTATGGTGACCGAGGGAATTGTCCTTGGCCACAAGATATCTTCAAGAGGAATTGAGGTTGACAAAGCAAAATTGATGTTATCGAGGCGCTTCCCCACCTACCAATGTCAAGGCATTCGAGCTTTTTGGGTCATGCGATTCTATCGAAGATTCATCAAGGACTTCTCCAAAATAGCCAAACCTTTGAGCAACCTGCTCAACAAAGATAAGTCTTTCTTGTTTGATAATGATTGTTTGTTAGCTTTTGAAAAATTAAAGGAGAATTTGATAAATGCACCCATAATCACTGCGCCTAATTGGAAACTTGATTTTGAATTAATGTGTGGCTAGTGATTATGCGGTAGGAAGTATTAAAAGGAAGAACAAAATCTTCCATGCTATACATTATGCGAGCAAAGTTTTGAATGATGCTCAAATAAACTATGCAACAAGCGAAAAGAGTTGCTCGCAATTGTATATGCATTGGAAAAGTTTCGTCCTTACCTAATTGGTTCCAAGGTTGTAGTTTTCACGGATCATTCGGCGATAAAATATCTGCTTACCAAACCGGACTCTAAACAAAGGCTAATCCGATGGATTCTTCTTTTGCAAGAATTCGATTTAGAGGTCCGTGATAAAAAAGGTTCGGAAAATTTGGTAGCGGATCATTTGTCTCGTTTAGTGAACGTAAAAATTACGGACAAGGAAAAAGAGGTGAAGGAGGAATTCCCGGATGAGAAGTTATTTGCAATCCAAGAGCGACCGTGGTTTGCCGACATGGCAAATTACAAGGCCGGGATTAATGTCGGAAGATTTGACTTGGAATGAGAGGAGGAAATTTTAGCCGATACAGTATTATGTGTGGATGAACCTTACATTTTAGGTTGAGTAGTGATGGATTGCTAAGAAGGTGTGTGAGCGATGAAGAGGCCAAAACATTCTTTGGCATTGTCACAATTCCTTGTGGGGACACTATAATGGAATGCGGACGGGTCCTACAATCGGGATTTTATTGGCCTTCGCTATTCAAAGATGCGTATGCTCACGCTAAGTCATGTGACAAATGTCAAAGAAGTGGCGGGATAGGGAAAAGAGATGAAATGCCGTTGAACAATATGTTGGAAGTGGAGGTATTTGATTGTTGGGGGATTGATTTTGTCGGTCCTTTTCCATCTTCGTTTTCAAATGAATATATTCTTGTAGCTGTGGATTACGTGTCAAAGTGGGTAGAGGCCATTGCTTCGCCTAAGGCCGACGCCAAAACTATCATCAAATTTTTGAAAAGAAACATTTTTTCTCGTTTTGGTGTGCCTAGGGTGCTCATTAGTGATGGTGGGTCGCACTTTTGCAATGCATTGTTACAAAAACTTTTGAAACAATTTGGTGTAAAACATAAGGTGACGACCCCCTATCACCCTCAAGCAAATGGCCAAGCCGAGGTGTCTAATAGAGAAATCAAAAAGATTTTGGAAAAAACTGTTTCGGTTTCTCGAAAAGATTGGTCACAAAAATTAGATGAAGCTTTGTGGGCGTATCGAACCGCCTATAAAGCTCCCATCGGACTAACCCCGTTTCAGGTTGTGTATGGCAAAACTTGTCACCTCCGTAGAGATGGAGCACAAAGCATTGTGGGCCCTCCGATTCTTAATTTTGATTCATCCTTGGCGGGTGGCGAAAATTACAACTCGTTCAATTGGAAGAAATGCGAGGAGCATACCATTCAAACCGAGGTACAAAGCCAAAGTTAAGGTTTCTCATGATAAGAAGATAAAGATCAAGGAATTAAGGCCGGGACAAAGGTTCTCTTGTTCAATTCCGGATGAGGCTTTTTCCGGAAAACTCAAAACAAAGTGGTCGGTCCGTTTTAATCAAAGAGGTCAAGGAATATGGTGCAATTGTCTTGCAAGATCTTGCACGAACAAAAGAATGGACGGTGAATGGGCAGCGGTTGAAGCGTGCGTTGGCGGAGAGGTGAGCCGCAACATAGCGAATCCTTCTTTGATGATCAATGATCATCATGAACCGTCGAGCTCTACCGACGTTAAACAAAGCGCTTGTTGGGAGGCACCCCAACATTGTAAGTATTCTTCCTTGAACTCATTTACACTTGCCCTTTATTAATTTCTTTGTTTTCTTAAAATTTGCTGCGAGGCTCGAGGCCTCACTTTGACCCATCTGGCGAAACTTTCGCTCGGCACGATAGGGACCCGGGTGGTCTGGATTTAAAAAAAAAATTTTGCAAAAATCAGATTTTGGAGGCCCAAATTGTGGCCTAGTTAGTTTTAAAAGGGGTTAGGGTTATTTTAAACCCTTTTTCCCTATTTTCATCATCTTTCTTCATCTTCTCAAAATCTCAAAAATCCCCAACCAAAAATCTCTGAATCTTTGCGAATTTCTTTGTCAAATCAATCACCAAAGGCATCCTAGTAAGTATTCTATGTTTTTCCTTTCTCAATTTCGTATACATTGCATGTTTAGGTTAGATTTTGAAAACCTAGGGTTAGGAATTTTAATTTTCTCTTAGAATTAGGATGTTTTGTGTTAGAGAAGTAATAGGATGTTATTTTCGCTGCCCTAGGAAGTAATTGTGTGGAGAAAATTACATTTTGCAAAAGAATTTTTGCAAATCTGAACAGTATGATCATCGCTCATCTGCAATTTTGAAAAATTCTTCTTTGTGTTTTAGTGTTTCGATTAGTTGTAATGCTTTGGTTGGTTGGTTTGCTTTCTTTGCTTGATTCATTGCTAATGGACACCTCGGTGTCACTTTTACATTGATTTTGTGTTGAAATTTCGGATGGCACCTAAGCGACAAAGAGTTTCCTCTGTGGGGCCTCTCGACTCTTGCGTTTGATCTTGTGCGATTCTTGGGGCCTGCTCAGGCTCGCTACAAAGAGCTCGAGGCGAAACATCGGAGGCGCACCATCGCCTCCGTGAGCAAGGGCATTACCACGCCTCATGTCATCCTTGATAACTACGGGTTGGAAGTTCTTTGTAACCCTCAAACAAAGGTGAATGTGTAGCTTGTTCGCGAGTTCTATGCTAATGCTATCCGGCCGGGATGTGAGTTTAGGTTTGCTTCCGTTGTTCGAGAAATCTTTCTTTCTCTCTCGACAATCAGCAGTTTTACGGGCATCAATGGACAGCCCGAGGACCAATCGGATGTCTACCATGAGCACTGCTCGTGGTAATTGGGATTACAACATCTTTGAAGACTAAGCTCGCTTTGTCGGGCATTCTTATGAGTTGAATCGGGCTGGTCAACCTTTGAAATTCAACAGGGCGGTCGAAAACTAGTGCCGAGTTATGATGTGTGTGGCTCTATACAATCGAAACCTAGGAGCCACACATCTTTGATACCCATGGAGCGCGGGTTTGATTGCTTACATGCTCGATGAGGAGCAAATTGATTTTGGCCGTCGATCGCGAATGAGTGAAGAGGTTACGCTTAGTTATACCTCAGGGGCGTATAAAGTGTGCTCTCACTTATCACGGCTTGATCATGGGTTTCTTTGAAGAGCGAAGGTGGCTTTTCTGCATGGGACACCTCACCATTGATGGAGTTGTTGATGATCACTCATGATCGATTTTGTAGGGTCCTTGATAATCTGCTGCCGGTGTACCGATTCGCACTTCCTCAAGCTAGTCCATCGGAAGAATGAAGCAGACGGATGCATCTCGCTCATCGAGAGCATTTATGTTTATGCATGAGAGCATGGAGCACCTTGCTCTCAGATTAGAGAGCCGGAGTGAACCATTTCACTCGCACGGGTGAGCAGCCGAGCATATCTTTGGTTGGCCCGGGGTCGGGCCAAATGCTGAGGAGGAGGTGGGAGATGAGGATGATGGTGAAGAGAGTTCTGGTTCTGGTTCCGGTTCTGACTCGGGGTCGATTGGAGATTCGATTCTCGAGACCACTGATTGATTTTCTCTTATTTTCCTGTTTTTATTTTACTTTCAGCATTCTAGTTCTAGATTTTACTTTTGCAATTTAGTTTTAAACTTTGGATTTTGTTGGTTGTCATCCAATTTTGGGGATTGGCTTGTAATTCCAATTAATATTTTGAAGGCATGAAGCCTAAATACTTCTTTTTAAGTTTTAAACACCATTTTGGGGTGTCTTTTTATTTTAAGTTTAGTTTCTTTATTTTGTTCTATTTTATTTTATTTTTAGATTATAGTATTTAGTTTGAATTTACTTCTTGTGGTTTGTCCGGATTGTTCAAATGGTTCTTCAAAGCTAGTAAGCGTGTTTCACCAAAGTGATGGTGATGATAAAATTCTCGATTCATTCCACGAAGAAGGTACACATTTAATCGTTTTGTAGAAACATAACATGTCTATGAAATTTGTTCTTTATGCAAGATATTTTGGCATGTACAAAAAAAAAATATTGTGTTCACATTCGAATCATTAGGACATAAACCATATATGTGAGAAGCTTCCACTTTTTACCAAATATTGAGTGTCTAATAGTTGTGTTAACTCGTGTGATTCATGCTTAATCTTTACTTGTTTGTGATAACTTGGAAACTAAGAAATGATCAAGGCAATTTTTGTGCATTATGAGGAAAACCACCAATTCTAAAAAGGGCTCCAATTACCCGTGAGAGAGTGAATCCTTGTGAACCCTTTTGAGCTTAAATAGAATTTGTAGGATGAATGTATCAAATCGACTAATTGTTAAGTAGGCCACTTAATAGTTGTCGATGATCTTTGACAAATTCAATGATAATTCATTCTATAAATTTTCTTGTTGATTTATACCACCCCTTTTGTCAATTAACCCTTGAAGAGCATGTCTTGAATAAAAAAGGATTGATATAAATGAAGTTGGGGAGGTGGATCAAAAAGAACCTAAATTGATGGCACAATGATCCAAAAGAAAGAAAAAGAATAGAGAAAAAGAAAAATACAAAAGAAGAAAGAAATTTGTTTTTGAAAAGAAATCAAAAGAAAGAAAAAGAGAGGATCATTGTGTGGAAAGAAAAGAGGTTGTGAATAATGAGATGGGAATTAGTTGTGAAATGCTCTTCATATCCTTTTACCCGATTTGTTTCAATGGCTTTGTACTTAAATATCCCTTGTTTCTAACCTAAGCCAAGTTACAACCTTGAAAGTCCTTAGTGATCTTCGTTTCCGTTTTATCATTTAACTTGTTTCGATGCATGCATGAATTATTCTGGATGTGCATAATTATTAGTGAGAGTGTTTGGTCCTTTGTGAATTTACATTTTGTTCTTCTTGAATTTTGAAGAAATGATTAGGTGATTCAAGTGTGAACATATCTTTTATTTTGTTATATGTTTTGATATATTGTGTTTAGAACTTAATTCATGGCCATGTTGTGTTTAGAAGAAGCGATTGATGGGTGCTTTTGCCTGGTATGTCGAGTTTGAACCATTACTCTTGTGTGAGTTTACATGCTTGCATTTTGTTCTTTCTAGCTTTGCAAGATTATTGACTTTTGTTTGGGGACAAACAAAGAAGTAAGTTGGGGAGAGTTGTTAAGGACCAATTTGTAGTTATTTTGTACCTTATTTTGTGGTCCTTAACAATGTCTTTGTATTTAATTTGTATATTTATTCTAGTATTTTTTAATTAGGTTTTTATTTAGTTTTTGTTTAATATATATTATTTAACTCACTTTCACTCTTAATTGTAGGAATTTATTAACTAATTCTCCCAAGCTTGGATTCAAGGGCACTTGAAGAGCTTTAGGGATGATTCTTTTGAAGATAATTTTGGAAGAGGGAAGCATGCTACAGGTCGCGCTGCAACATGAGTGCGCTGACTTACCAGCTCTGGATCTGAGAATCAAAAAAGGACAGCCCATGCTTTCACCTTTTGAGCCACCAACCCATCACTTCACCTGATCTTTTTGGCTGGAAAAGGAAGCAAGAAACACTCCACCATCATTATCTTTTCATCTTTGTAAAAATCTAGGGCAAGTTTAGGAAAAGAAAATATAGCTTTTCTCTTGATTTTTCTCATGTTCATCATCTCTACCAACAATCTTGAGAGCAAGGCAACCATGGAAATGAGTAGCTAAGCTCCTTTTGTGTCAAGATTAGAGGTAGTTGATCTTTATAGTATGTATTTCTTTTAATCCATTGGTGTATGAACATGGTTGATGATTAATATAGTTGAATATCTTTGTTCTTCATCTTTATGCTTTGAGTTTTGCTTGGAAAAGAATATTTCAAAGTGACCTAGGATATTCATCCTCTCATAAACAAATGCTAGGAATAGATTTGTGTGTTAGAGTTTACAAAATATTGAACTTAATGATTATCATGCTAATAGTTGTAGTGAGGAATCATGCAAGGATTAACATGATAACATTCACAATCTTGGTGGGAAATCTACAAGATTGAGAGGATATGTATTTGTAGAAATCATCTATTATGTTCATCACTTGATTAAAATGAATATGTATGAAACTAGATCAATGAAACTAATCTTGACATGCCTTCTTAACTTGAAAACAATCTCAAACTCTCTCTAATCCAAACCATAACTCTCTTTGAAAGAATTAATTTAGCTGTTGTTTGGAAACTCATGGTTCTAGTAGAGTAGATAACAAACCCTTTGGTTACATCATCTTAAAACATACTTTTCTATTGAAAGACTATAACATGCACCAATCCCTGTGGAATCGATAATTAAAATACTTTGTTCACGGAAAAATCCTACAACACTATGCTAGAAAATTTTGTCGATCTAATGCCTTGGAAATTTAGTTTCGATGGTTCTAGTCACAAAAATGGTTCAGGGATAGGAGGAGTTATAATTTCTCCCAGTGGATTTCCAACAGAGTTCAAATACACCATTGACGGCATCTGCACTAATAATGAGGCAGAATATGAATCTCTTATTACTGGACTTGAACTGCTACTTGAATTGGGGGCAAGGAATGTCGAAATTATGGGAGAATCTGAATTGGTAATCAAACAAGTATCAAAAGAGTATAGATGCGTTAAAGAGAATTTGATCATGTACTTCGTGATTGCCATAAGGTTGTTAAAACGGTTCGAACAAGTAAGCCTTCGACACATACCTCGACGAGAAAACCAAGAAGCTAATGACCTAGCGCAAGAAGCCTTAGGATACAAGAAGAATGAAGACAAAGAGCCTATTCAAGTAAAGAAAAAGGTTCGAGCTACTCTATTATCCCCTTCGGATTTATCAATTATAAAATTAGGTGCAATAGATACCGAAAATTTTGAAATTTTAGCAATTGATAATGGGCAAAACAATGATTGGCGCAAACCCCTGGTCGACTACTTACGTTTGCCCACAGGTTCGACAGATCGTAAAATAAAATATCGTGCCCTGAGTTTTGTTTTAATTGAAAATGAATTATTTAAGAAAACTGTCGAAGGGGTATTACTTAAGTGCCTAGGAGAAAGTGAGGCGTATGTAGAAGTGTCGAGCGTGCATAGTGGAGCATGCGGTGCACACCAAGCTGGACACAAGATGAAATGGTTGTTGATGCGAACAAGTGTTTATTGGCCCTCAATGTTGAAAGATTGTATCGAATTTGCTAGAGGATGCCAAGAATGCCAAATGCATGGGGGCATCCAGCACGTGCCAGCAAGCGAATTGCATGCCATTATAAAACCTTGGCCATTTAGAGGATGGGCCTTAGATGTGATTGGGGAAATAAGACCAGCATCATCTAAACAGCAGAGAAACATTTTAGTCGGTATTGATTATTTCACCAAGTGGGTCGAAGTCGTAGCTTTAAAAAATGTCTACCAAGAAGCTGTGGTTGATTTTATATAAAATCATATTATGTGTCGATTTGGAATTCCTAAGACAATTACAACCGACCAAGGTACAGTGTTCACAGGGAAGAAAATGCAAGAATTCACAAAGGAAGTTGGAATAAAACTATTGACCTCTACCCCTTATTACGCTCAAGCAAATGGCCAAGTCGAAGCTGCCAATAAAGTAATAATTGGTTTGATCAAGAAGCATGTGGGTAAAAATCCAAGAAATTGGCACCAAACACTAGACCAAGCTTTGTGGGCATGTAGAACGTCTCCTAAAGAGGCAACGGGGGAAACCCCATTTCGATTGGCATATGGACACAATTCTATTTTACCAGTCGAAATACACGTGCAATCTGTAAGGATTCAACGACAACATGAAATACCATCTGAAGATTATTGGAATATGATGACTAATGAGTTGGTCGATTTAGACGAAGAAAGGATGTTGGCCCTTGACGCCTTGAGGAGGCAAAAAGATAGAGTGGCTAAAGCCTATAATAAAAAGGTAAAGGACAAAGTATTTTATGTTGATGATTTAGTTTGGAAAGTGATATTGCCTATGGACAGAAACGATAGGGTTTTAGGGAAATGGTCTCCTAATTGGGAAGGTCCGTTCAAAATAATCCAAGTTTTTTCCAATAACGCATATGAACTTGAAGAATTGGCCCCATACCGATGTATTCTGAGGGTGAATGGTAAATACTTAAAGAAATATAAACCCATTCTTCAAGAAATCTCAATTATGACCACGTAAAGTATGTGTGTCGAACTGAGCTGGAACATAATAATAACGGAGCCAGCATATTAAGCGCACAGAATTATAAAACAAGAATGCCAAAAGAGATGGTATTTCATAAAATTGATGAGAATTCATACTATAAAAGATATGAGGAATCACAAAACAAATACATCAAAACGGTTACATTAATCAGAAGTTGCCGAATTTTCTTTGGAAGCTACCCAAATCACTTTCGAGGCGAACAACAATACTACTTAGCCCATCAACTCTTATCCTAAGAGTGTGCAACCTCTTCGACTCGGGTTGTGGCAGTACTGACGATGAGGGCATCTTTGGTCAATTGGAGCATTTCGTTTTGATCAGGAATGTTAGCCTGGTCAAGTTCTTTATCTTGTTTTACGACAAGCTCCAATTCTACATTTAAAGCTTCCAGTTCCTTCGTCAACTCGGAAATTCGACTGCGTATTTTAGCAACTCTTTTCCTTTTAGGACCTTGCTCTTGCCGTCTCTGATTAATGCGAGCTTTGAACCCTTCGACCACCGTCTTAGTTTTCTTCACCATTTCCACATTCCTCTTCACCGTCGCTTGTTTGGTGTCGACCAACTGCTCAGCCTCCTTCATTTGAGTAATATTTGCCAACAGGGGGAGAAGATGTCTCTGAATGCTGCTATCATAAGCTTTAAGAATTCAGAAATCTTAAGACCCTTTAATTGAACGATAGCATCTATAAGCTCTAGTCCAAGGGCTGAATCCTCATGCAACAAATGAGGCAAGTCAGGATTAAAAGCATAGGTACGAATGATGTCGGTCAGTTTCTTGACTTTAGTTGCTTCAGGTCCCATCTTGTCACCATAGACCTGGGAGCGGTCAGAATCTAAAGACGAAACATACCGATTTACAAATTGATCCAATCTTGCCAAAGCGGCATCGACATCATCGACATCCATGTTGGCCGAAACATCCTTCGCTCCGGAAGGGCCAGCTGAATCATCCCTCTCAGAAAGACTCTGAATTTGGGGTGGCATGGTGATAGTTTGAGGAGTCTCTAAATCCTGCAGGGAATCTGAAATAATAGAATCAAAGCTAGTCAAACAATAACCTTCATGCCTGGCAGGACTAGTGACTGAATCAGAGTCACTAAGAGAAGCCCAAGTAGCAAGTTCAACAAACTCACCAGCGGCTACGTTGGGAGCCTGTTGATGATGAGGTGAAGAAGCTTCTGAAAGCGGATTATAGTCTGGCACGCTGTGGCGTTGTTCAAAAGCTTCGACCTAGAAGAGAGTACAAACATCATACAGGTATAATTCAGTAGTCAAAACACATTAGAGGATACGATGAATACCTGTGGTGGTGGTGAGGGGATTCTTGCTTCGCTTCCTCCAATGGAAGCATTAGCAACGTCCTCTTCTGTTTATTTATTAACTTCAGGCACGAGCGTAGGGTCGGGGGTGACAATGGTTGTATTTATTATGATATCACTATCAGCATGTGAAAGTAAGGCAACATCGCGACAAGTAGTCAGGAGAACTTTACCTCGCCGCCTAGTGATGAGTGGTTGATCATCGACCATTGTCGGCTCCACCTTATTATCGACCTTCACTCCAAGGTCTTCGGCCATGGGGGCTTTATTTTTCTTCTTTATTGCCTTTTCCTCAGGCAAGGACGCGTGCTTTCTTTTGTGGTCTTTGGATTTTCGGGAGCGGGGAGATAGAGCATCAGGTGATGGCTGTAGAAATAAAGAATATATCAGAAGAGAAATCATAACCTTTTTTCAAAGCAGTCTAAAGTGATAAGATGTTTACCTCAGTCCTCCTACTATGGTGAGACTTTTTGTCCTTCTTGGACCTTTTGGATATGTTAGAAATGTTAGTGGTTGGTAAAATACAAGATGTCGAAGCATAGACATTCACACTTACAGAAGAATTAGCCTTCTTGATAGAAGTAGAAATGGGTTCGTCATCAGAGAGGGTACGAATGGGTGTGAACTGCAAGGCATCAGACGTGAGTGAGGTGTCGAATAGAAGACATATGAACACAGGTGTGAGTAAAACATACCTTTGACTGAGAGGGGCCTCCTTTGGCGCTGGTTTTGACAGTTTCGGTCGACGACCCTCATTGGCTTTCAATAGCAGTAGGTTTTTGCCTAGGAGCAACTACCTGTGGCAGAGGTATAGCTAGAAAAGAAGCTAAGTCAAATAAATTTGTGAGTCAAATTATGAAAGGAAACAAAACTTTCTGAAAGTGGTTACCCTTGGGTACTGTAACACCCCCTTCTATTTACCCGCGTTTTATAATAATAATCAGAGTATTTAATCATAACCAAGAAGGCGTCACAATTTTTAAAACATTAAGATTTCCAAAACTTGTGTCATGCTTTCACTGAAGAAGACTTGTCAATAATTAATGCAACAGTTATGTTTAACAGCGGAAATGTAACATAACCAAAACTTCTGAATACAACATTCACAGTATTCCAGAATAATAAACGAAATCCTGAATCAAAACATTAAAGAATTCCAGGGTAATAAGTCAACATAATTCAAAGTCATTCAAAAATATCCATTAAAGGATTCAAACAACCGTTCCCCAGTGTTACATCTACCAGAGCACGACACTGACACGCGGACTAACTGACTGACTCAATACTAGAGCTATCCTCACCAACTCAAGACTAATCACGGATCTGAAAATGTTGAGTAAGGGTGAGATCTCAATTCAATATAACATGCATTATACGTTTTTAGAATACAATAGAATAAAAGATACATTAATCCGTTAATCAAGCACAAGTCATAATCAATTCACAACACAGCTCACACAATGAACATGTACATAATTCAAACAATGGAAATTGCAACACTGGAATCCATCCTAGCATGTTACAATCCTATATGCAATGCAGACTCTATGCATGTGGTACCAAAACGTGAACCGAGTTCACACACACCGCTCCGTTTACATGTGGATAGACAGTGTAAATTCATGATTCGCCCATAGCTATTGGGTCAAGAATCCAGCCTCACTACCTCAACCTCCGGGTAAGTATATTGGCTCAACCAGTTCGCTTCCGCACAATGGGAATGAACCAAATCAATAAATGTATATGCATGCATCATAAAAGCATGTCATCATCATTTCACATATCATGATATTAATACAAACACATCATGTCAATTCACCAGTGTATCTCATTCAATCCAAAATGAATAGTAATTATATAACACTGTCAGCATCAATACCTCATAGGTAACTCATACCATTCATAATAGTTCACATTATCCTGAATTACTCATTCTTTCAAAAAGTCGGGAGCGCGACCATTTTAAAAATAATTTAGCAAAATATATTTTTCTCTTTTCAAAAGGTAGTATTCGAAATTTAGAAAATAACGCCGAAAACGGCACTCGAATCGGAGTTACGGTTTAGAAAATATGAATTTTTGAAGTTTTAGAAAAATTGGAAAAATGAACATGGAACCCGGTTCCTACCCAGACCGGAACCGGTTCCTGAAAGTTAAAAATAACACGCCCCTGATTTTTGAATGGGGAACCGGTTCCGTCATATACAGGAACCGGTTCCTGAGTCTATTTTTACCCAGTTTCTGCAATTTAACACTGGGAACTCGGTACCTCCCCACAGGGAACCGGTTCCCACGACCTGTGACAACAATTTTACTAGTTTTTGACAGCATTTTCCATTCTTACTCATTCCCAAACTTACTAATACGATTTGGCACATTAGAAACATCAATTCATCGTCATTTCACACCATTTTAACATCAATCAACATGATTTATTCACTCTCATCAATCACTTAACATACTTATGATTTCTAATCCCAACACCGACACAAATAGGGTTTATTTCCTATAACTCATAATCATCACAATTCAAACTATCCAACATACCCAATTATCCCTATGATTCCCAAAATCCATAAGGCATATTAATTGATCGAAACCACCCCTTACCTCGCGATGATTCTTCGATTCTCTTGGTGTCAGCTTTTCCTCTCTTTTCCTCTTCTCTCCAATTCCACGTGAAAACAGTTTCTCCAAAAACCTATTCTTTCTTTCTTTTCCCTTTTTATATTCCTTTTAATGTTCCTTTAATTATTCCAATAAAATAAAATAATTAAACTTAATAATTAGTAGAGTAATTTACTCTCTTACACCCATCGTTTACTCTGCACACCTCAACACATTTCCTCATTAAAGGACCCAATTAATCCAAATAAAATAATACTTAGGACTTCCTTTAATTAAATAATTAAATCCTCACTTAATAAATATTTAAATTAAATCGGGGTGTCACAGGTACTACGGCAAGCTCTCTCACATATTCAAGGTCGATATGCAGAAAGCATGGGTAGTCATGCAACCAATGCTTCGTCGAACCACCCGGTCGGCTTTCTTTTTGTAAGCATTTTGAATGTTCGACCAAGAGTTATACCACTAATATGGGATAAGTGGTCGAAAATCCAGGGCTAATCGGCAAAGGAGGAAATTTGAATTTTCCAAAGTGAAGTGCGTAAAGATATTTGTCTTTCGCATAACTAGGGATCTTAAGGTGAGGAATCCTCTCAGTTACCTTCTTCTTTAGCTCTTGGGCCGCGTCATGGATGGTTCGACGAAGATTGCTGGGCAAGTACACCACTCTGAAAAAATTCTGGAAAGCTTGAGTTTCTCTGATATGGATTGCCCTACATTTTTTTGTCTTCCCCTGAAAAGTATTGAAAGCCACAGTCGGTTCATTCATCTTGCCAGCAGCAGCATTCACAAAAGTAATGAGATACGATTTCCACCAAGTTCTAAACTCTTGGGTGCAGAAGAATGTTGGCTTGAACAGAGTGAATGTAAGTTTGGCTCGTCGAGCCCAAATGGTGTCGATGTTTTCCCTGACTACCTCTCAACTTCGGTCATCTAAAACATCAATGAGTAATTCATGAGATGGATAGAATGACTTAGGCACAATCTGACAGAGCCCAAACTGTCTAGCCACCAAGTTGGGTTGGTAGGCCGTTAAACATGGACTCATGTTAGTAATGGAGAAAGTGAGAAACTGGGGGGGTAAAAAAACGCCTCCAAAAGACCAAAGATCTTTGTCGATTTCTTGCTTCGATGGGTGAAAAAGATTCGATAAGCCACAATGGCCCACTCTTGCCATCTGCAAATGGAGCCATCGAAGGTTTGAAATCTTCCCGCGTCAGCATGATGTCGAAAAGCATCTTGAAGACTTCGTCATTTGGAGAAGTCTTGTCTATGGGAGTCAAGGGAAAATAACATGGCCATATGGCCCCACTCCTGTCTTAAGAAGTTGAAACTTTCTTCTGTCGAAAAGGCTTCACGTCTTCAGAAAAAGTGGCATTTAGCCACAGTTGTAAGAGTCAGAAGGAACCATGGACCAATACACTTTTCTTCTTTGGATTATTCGGGTCGAAGATCTTTATTTGATTGACCACGTCACTCATAGAGGCGTACAAGGAGGCCAAAATTAATTGGCCTAAGGCAACATTTTCACCCCTATGCAACGAAGTGGCCAAATAAGCGAATTGTTTGGCTATCTGCATCGATCTCGAACAAAACACGAAGCGAGACAGCCAAAGAGTCAAAAAAGCAACATGTTCTTCATCAGAGATGTCCTCAGAGTCACTATGATGGTGGTTGATGAAGTTGGTGTAGGTTGGATGTTTGGAGTCGTCAACGTCGAATTTGATGTGAAATGGTTCGTGGTCGGTATGGTTGAAAATGGTTCCAGCAGGCTTTATGCCTGTTAAAGCAGCCACATCCAGTAATGTGGGGGGTCATCATGCCACACTTTGTATGGAAAGTGTTGGTGGATCCTTCCCAAAAGTATAAGGCAACCAACAACATGCCGCCAGAGTAAGGTGTGCCAACACGAGAGAGGTCCAATAGGTCATAGATACCCATTTCCCTCCACTATTGGCCCTTGCTTGGTTCCAACCTTTCCATCCAAGCCCTAAACTTAGGGCAATTCAAGGGGGGAGTGGTGCGAAAGTTCATGTCAACAAACTGCAGAGAAATAGGGTTTGTTGAGGTAATCAAAGGGAGGCTGCGCTGACTGGTGGGAAAGAATGCACCTTCGTCATCTACATAGATTTCAGAAGGAACATCCACGGGTAACAGACCTAGAAAGGGAGGTTCATCATCTAGCCGAAAAGGGATAAGTACCTGTGATTGCCAAATCTTAGCTTTTTCTTCGGACAATGGAGGTTCCGGTACATAGGGTTTGCCTTCAACGTGGCGGAGGTTGAGAGTTTCAGTGGGAGCTGTTGAGATGTTTTTGTCTGCCATGTTAAGAGAGAAAAGGATGAGAATAGTAGAGATTGTTGTTTTCTGGTCTGAGATGAAAGCTTGAAAATAGGAAAGAACTTTGTTGTTTGGGTTATCAGAAAAATGACAGTGGTTAGGGTTTGAGGTTCTTCCTGGGTTCTTGGTTTGAAGACTGAGAACGCAAAGATGAAGCTGTTATGGGTTCTTAGTTTGAAGATTGAGGATGTAAAGATGAAGTTTTTTTGGTTCTTGGTTTGAAAACTAAGGAAACAAAAGATGCAGTTTTTTTTGGGTTTGCAAGTGAGAGCGTAGAAGGAAAAAAGAAAGAAAGTAGGAAGAATGCCTATTTATAGGCGTGGAGATGAAGAAAATTAAAAGGCGAAGGAAATCATGGCGATTCCCTAGGCTTTAAATCGTGTCTGTCGAGGGACACGTGTGGGCAGATAAAGCCGCTAGCGTGGTGGGCCATACCTGCTACCTAAGTAATGATGTTCAAGCATTAAATGCTCCCACATCTCGAAATAAAGCAATATACATTTCCATGATTGCCTAACGTCATGAAAAGACTAGAACAGTGAGTTGTCTTCAAAAGGTAGCGGAAACGACTAAACCGACGGAAGGCGCAACTTCATAGATACCATTGTCTCATGTTCGACAAGATCAGGAATTCGAAAATGGTATCTCTGGGGGGGCATTTTGTTAACTGGAAATTTGTAAAGTATGTTTAAGGGCATTGCTTAAAGGCAAAGGTCCCCATAGGATAAGGGCCAGTGCCAAATAAAGATAGTTTTTGAATTGCTTTACAAAGCTACGTAGAAAACACATGTCGGTTGAGAAGTTGGGTCAGAAAACCAAGCCAAATCGACCAAACAGCCAGAACAAGATGGCGTCGAAAAGAAATTAGATCGACGAAGTGATATGTTGGTCGATTCGACATAAGTTTGGGTCGAAAGAAGGCGTCAGTCGAAATGGTTGTGCTGTCGAAGATGTAAGCCAGGGGACTTAGGAAATTTTATTACGCCTTAAGAATATATCGAAACCGAAAGCAGTTGGTTCCTTCTGAAGTCATGAAGCGGGAAAAAGTCAGAATAAGGAGATCGTGGGTAGTTGCCTCAGAAGATCATGGGTTCGAAGCGTTAAACGGATGGAGAAATCGTGTGCGACAGTTGTCTTTAGTTTAAATCTCGTCCGTTGATTATTTTTAGCAGTTACCTTGTAAATACTATAAATAAGTTAGTATCTTAGAATTTTAGGGTGTTCATTTGTACCTTCAAACTGCTTGCCAAAACTCTGCCCAATTCCGCGCTAAAGGAAGAAAGAGACACTCAAGCCTTTGATGTACGTGAATCACCATATTTCTATTTCAATGGAATCAATTTGCCTTTAAGTTTATCTTTACTGTTTTTGTTTACTTTTGTCTCCTTTATCAAAAATACTTCAACGTAAACTGTTGGTCACGAGTCACCAATTAGTGTCCTATTGAGTCCAGTGCCTGCAGTCGGCTAGCAGGTAGTCAGAATTCAGTGTGAAGCAGTGCAATATACCAAAACCTTAGCACGTGTCTTAAGATCAACTGGTCGATCTTGCAAGTAACCCTTAGTTTTAGGACTTAGGGAGGACCAGTGGTTGTTTACCATTTTCCACAGTAAACAATTTGCGGATATCTAAAAATCCATGAATTATCCGTTTAACAAATACCCGCCCGAATATGGAACGAATATGAATATCATTTTTATCCAACAGAGCGAACACGAATATCATACTATCTTTCTCCATAAATATGCATTTACATCCTAATTAGAAATAACGAAAAGAGAAAGTTACTAAAATTTTCATTAGGACTGCAAAAATATTAAATACACGGTTTACCAAATTAATTAATATATAGTAAAACATAAATAGATAACAATATTTTAAATTTAATTATAATAAAAACTCTTTGCACGTTATCAAAAAATCTATTGTCTAACAAGAGCTTTTGTTCTATTTAATGTAATTTTTTTTAGTCTGTAGTTTTCTTTTCGTCGAGTTTTTTCTCATTCTTTATTGTAATCAGGTGTTAAGAACAGTTAGTTCTCTTTTAATAATATATTTTGATTACTAAAAAACAAATCTAACAAGACATCAATCAACAAAATAGATGTAGAGAGCCACACAATTGATGCATTAATACTTAAGACAAAAATCAATTCTAAGAATGTAGTGTTCATTATGTGAAAATGATCTATCGATCTATTCTTTACATATTGACACACAATTCTATTATTGCTTTCTCATTTTCTTTTCACTCTTCAGTTTAATAGAAATATTTTTAAATTAAAAAATTCCATATAATAAATATGTGACATACATTCACCCACCACTAAGTATAAGGGATCGACATCAAATTTTATACATTCGGATATGTCTTCTACTTACATTATATAGATACAAAACAGTGGCAACAAAAGTCAACAAAATATGAAAATGAGAATTTAAGCTTTGAACTTTGAACACGTTGTTTGTGACATTTACACACTTGTAACATACTCTATGAATCTCAATTTTTGTCTATATAAAAAGGGTCCACTCTTTGTCTTCCACACAACCCAAAGAATCTAAGTGATACGCATAAAAATAAGTGAACTCACCACTATGTCAAAATTAGGCACTCTCTTCACCTTAACTATTTTATTAAGCTTGTGTTTAACTTATGCTTCTCGTCCTAATCTTGGATTTAAAGCTGTCTCTTCTCTACATGAGGTATGCTTTATTCTTAATTGATTTTATCTTATTTGATCATATTCTTTTTTTTTTACTAAAATGTTTGATCATATTCTTGTGTTGTATATTATTTGATTTGGGTTTTGAGAATTAATTATCATGTTTGAATTGAATTAGGATATTGTTGGTAGCAAGATATCAAGTGTAGATTTGGATGATGAGAGTTGTGAAGGAATAGAAGGAGAACAAGAATGTTTGACAAGAAGGACACTAATGGCACATCTTGATTATATCTATACTCAACATAAACCAAAAAACTAGTGAAATCCACCCTACGTTTGGAATTAAAATAATAGTTCAAATAAAGCAATATATGTGATGTAAGCTTCTTATTTTATTCATGTATAAAAAATATGCTGAATTTATATTGAATATATACATATAAGTGTGAGTATATACTTTTTCTTTATAGGAAAGTTATTAATATTTTTCATTAAAAAAAAAATCAATACAAAAATAAAAGGCAAATAATATTTATACAACAAATTTATTCGTGTTGATTCATTTATATTAACAATTAAGTAAATTATTTTCCATTCTTTAAGTGTAACCTAAAAATTCTCATTTAACATGGTTATAAAAAAATGTTTTGCCAAAAACTTTTGAAATAATAAAATTTTATTCAAAACCCTAATTTTATTTTGTTCTTGATCCACTAAAGATGGGTGGTTTTAAGGTCGATTTTGATCCAAAATCATCCCTTTGTATTGTTTTTTCTTTTTTTTTCCGTTCAAATAAGTGATTTCACATTTATTTTTAATTTTTTTTCTTTGTGATTTTGTCGTCTTAGTGCAGCGCTGTGTGATTGCATCGTCTTAGTGCGGCGTTGTGTTGGTGGTCGTGTTATTGCAATGTTATTTTGTTTTCCGTCTTGGTGCGGTATTTATTCGGTTCAGATTTGACAGATTAGCTTCGATCCGGTGCATATTTAACCAATGATTTTGATGTCATCAACATTGCAGACTCGGAGACATGAGTATTCCGAGCATTTCAATTTCGTCATATTTGTAGACTTTGTCACATTTGTAGGCATTTTGTCGTTATATGCTATTAACGTGGGTGCTGTGAGTTTGTTCGCAGATTCATCATTTTCAATTTATAGCGATTTTTAATTTGAATTATTCGATGTATTCTATCAATTTGAATGAATGAATATTTTTTTAGTATAAATAAATAAATGTTTTGTGTTTATAAAATCAACCAAAACAATATATTTGAGTTAAACAAAGTCAAAGACAACAACTAGTGGTTTTTATAATTAAGAATATAATGATAAGTTGTTTACTATAATAAGGTAGAATTCAAACGTGTAACATCATTCACGCACTACTAGAAAAACAGGATTTTTCTGCGGAATTTTTTGCGGATTTGAACAAAATATCCGCAAGAAACGCGTTTCCTGCGGTTTATGGTTCCCAACTAATACCTTTGTGGATAATAATTTTCCCAGAAAATTCTGCAGAAAAATCCGCTGGTAAACCCGCAGGAAATAACCGCAGATAAATCCGCAGGAAATTCTGCAGGATATATATATATATATATATATATATATATATATATATATATATATATATATATATATATTAAAATTACCATAATATAAAAATAAAAAATTAATTTAAAATGCTTTGATTTTAAAGAAGACAAATTCATAGAACAATTTATAAACTACAAAAAATAAAAATTTAATTTTAAATGCTTTGATTTTAAATAAAACAAATTCATAGAACAACAATTTATAAACTACAAAGTTTGTAACAATTTTTTTACATAGTCACATTAGTAAAAATTACTCAAACAATTAATTTATCTCGCTAAATTAAAAATCATAATTCAATACTAACATCTACTTCATGTGATTCTTCGACGTCATCTTCATAGTGATCACTAGTTGTGGTGGATGAGAAGATGATCCAACAAATCCCAAATGATTCATTAAAAATGAAATTTTATTATTCGCTTCGATCATCTCTTTTTCTTTTCTCTTGTTTTTGTCTTTGCAACGATGCATTTAAAGCATGGACTTGATTTCTCAAAGCATCAATCTCTTGAGAGTCACTTGAAACACTTAATGGATTTTAGCACTTTGAAAACTTGGCTCAATGTAACTAACCAGATTTTAATGTTTGTTTGAAACAACAATAGCAATATTATTATCGGTGTTTGGTTTGGGGAGAGAAAGGAGACATAGTAGATAAGTGCAGCCCATAAGAGAAAGAGTAAAATTGAAGTTGTCCAATATCTTTTTCCTTCCACCACAACCTCAACACCACTCTTCTAACATCACTCTCTGTTGGTTTGGAGGCAAATATCACAGTACAATTTACCAGTAACTTCATTTGTTGCTACAGACAATTTCGAGCATTATCACCGTACAAGGATCTGCAAGACACAACAAAAACTACTCGAACGTGAAACTAATATAAAAAGGTGAATAATTTTAAAACTAATATTCTCTATTTCGCAGATCGACAAATCATATACCCCAAAAACTACAACAAATACTAACATCTACATACCGCTCTTATGTAAAGGGAGTCCGAATCTCTACATAAATTCGATTAAAAAACAAAAACACACAGGTTGTTACGTATAAATTCGATGATGAATTTGATACAATTCTTGAAGAACGAATCGTTGTTGCGGCTCTAGTTAGTAGTGAGAAGTGAAAATACGAATGCGAAAAGGAGAAAGGGGAGTACCCGAGGCTAATGTGCCAGGTTAAGCAATGATATTGAATGAATGGATTTTGGTCCAGGTTATTTTGAATACATTCATCTAAGAAGTTAATGAACATGTTTAGAGTAACTATGTATTGGGACTTTGGGATTTACACATCAACAGTAACTACCTGAACCTCTAAAGCAAAATCTGCGTTAAGAGACACAAATCGAGCATACAAAGCCTCTAGCATTGTTTCCAAATAAATCAGAACTAGTTCCAAAACACTCATCAATTGCATCTATGTTACTAGCCATTTTAAGTAAAAAACCGAGATAGAAGAAAATACACACACAAGAAAGTAAAATACTTATGTATGCCTGCATTTCCTGCTGAAGTAGCAGTCCCTGAAGCAGCAAAATTGCCTTCAAGTGCAGCCGTAGGTGTAGTAGTTATTCCTTCAATTGAAACTAATACACAAGTTCTTGCAAAAGTTTCATTCTCAGATACGAAAGTCTCCACCATGTGACTTATTGGTACATTAAAAGCATGGATGAGTCTCTTGTTTCCAACTAGAACTGTTTTTTCCTTAACTTTTCCACTTACTCCACTTCCCATGTATACTTCAAAGTCATTCACATCTTCTACTTGACCTTCCAAAATGTTTTGATATTATAATTCAAATACAATAACAATGTAATTGTGACTACCACAGTTATTTGTAAATAGAAATAAAACAAATTCTCTTTTTACAACTCACCATTTTCATAGAGTGAAAATAGTGTCATGAAAAAACTGAAAAGAAGAAACATATTACCATCTTCGAGTTAGAGGCCAGAAACAACATATATTAAAAAAATAGGGTAAATGGCCAAAGAAATTTCACTATCCGTGTTTCTCAAAAGGCCAATAGAAGAGAAAATCCAAAATAATAACCAAAACTGTACTTCCATACCACGTTTAGAAAACTTACATCGTTAACAGCAATACTAAAATGGCCAAATCTAGTTCCAATATCATACTCCTCAATTCCTCAATCTGAAATATTGTTAAACGAAAAATAAATACTCCTATTAATTAAAAGCTTTCCTTGCACAACTACTTCATAAAGTCTAAATTTCTATAATCATAACATTTTAAAAGGAAATTTAATATAGCCAATTCATAGGCCCAGTTTGGATTAGCTTTTAGCTTGCTGGGCCTTCTCAATTCAATTCAAATTGCTATAATCATACCTATATTTTTGAGAACAAATCGTTAGAACAAACATCGCTATATTAATAATTTAATGATGTAAAAAACAATTTAAGACATTAATATTAGTAATGAACATTAAAATTTAAAGGAAAAATATTAAAGTTAAAAGATGGACTTTCCATGTAAGAAATGTTAATCAATGTCAATAAATAAGCCATAAGCTACTTGGGTCATTACAAATCTTAAAAAACGTTTAGGGAAACCTACTGAAAAGTATTTAGGCATGCAAGATACAAGAGAATGCCTAAGGGCAATTAATAAGAAACTAATACATTTAAGAGAGAATTGATATGTTTTGTGATTTTGAAAACATAATTGCTAAAAAGTTTATGATAGATCTGTATTGTTTTCTTTATAGGTAAATTTTAGAATATTCAATATTAGTGAATTAGTGGGATAGGTTAGTTACAAGGATTACAAGGATTTGAATTCTGGAGTTCCTAGTTAGTACTCCTTCGATGTTCCACGACTCACTGACTGAGCTGCAAGCTTGTGAGAATTGATTTGTAATGCAATTAATGCTTGGACCATTATGACTATCATCTAATAAGTTTGATAAATATCATTTGTTGGATGAATATTAATTTATAAAGATAGATAGCTCCCTAGTTGACCAATCCTGGCTCCGCCTCTAAATTAAGGTCGAGTCTTCTGTTAGGAACCAAAGAATTTGAATTTCAAAGAAAGAACACATTGTATTCTCCTATTTATACAAATAAACCTATAACAACCTCAACTAACTAACCAACTAACTTCAATAACAACTGTTAACTATTCTAATTAACCACTATTATACACCCTAACATCTTATATCAACTTGAGTATCAACCAAAGCTCTTAACGATCAGTATAATTAAGCTAGCTTACTACTATTCTCAATAAACACACCATAAAGAAGAACAAATTAAGGTAATGAAGTTTAAATTAAAACACACCAAATCCTTGAAATGAGGCAATATGAATAAGGAGAAGAATATTCATTGTGAATTGCAGTGTCTTTGGATGCAGAAGCTTGAGAATCTAGAAAAAGAGGTTCACCGGAAGAGTAAAAATCCACAATATAAGGAAAGATTTTCGGCTTAAGAAATTCCCAGGAAGCATCTTCTGATTTTGTAATAGTAACAAAATCAGATCCAAAGAAAACATGATTAATTCTTGCAATAATCATATAAAAAAACACAATCAGAAAACACATAAAATTGAAAGGAATTAAGATAAATAGATATCGAGTGAGGGTAGTACCGTCAATAGCGAAGAGAGATTTGATGAGAGGAGAATTCAAGGCGGAGCGAGCATTAGAGAAATCGGCACTTCTGATATCCATAACCGGCTTACCGGGATGAAACATGAGAGATTCTGGATTTGGAGTTGATTGCGTTTGGACAAACACCTTATTAGTGCACTTGTTCAACAACAACAAAAACAAAAAATTAACGAGCAACAACACAAACAATGACTAGTAGTTGAGATATGTCAGCAACTAGTAATTTTAAATGCACTCATCAAGCAAAATAGAACTTCCTAAAGCTTAACACAAGTACCATCCATGTTTCAATCGCAGAGTGCAAAGGTCGGAGACTTACTGAAAGGATTTGTGTGTGTCAATCGTGCAAGCGAGAGGAAAACGATCAACGGATAGAGAAAGATGAACTCAAGCTCTTCAAATTGTGAAACTCTCGGAACCCTAAGATTTGCGAGATGAAGAATCAACCCTTTAATTTCCGAGACGAAATGGAGAATCAAAACCCCTCTGAACCAATTCAAATAAACAACACCTACCACCTATTAGAACAAAGTTATTTTCTAATAATATATTAAAGTTTTGATGATAACAAGCATAATAAATTTTGTATGAATGAATATGATATTCTGACTTGTACATGTTTTCATTTTAGAAGATGTTCTGACTCTAGCGCAAAAATGGAAGATATACTATGTTGAGCAGATCATGAAGTGTTAGAAGTTCTAATGAGAGCAGAACTTCTGATCAAGCACGCTCAAAGCAACTACTGATAGAAATGAGCCTTAGAAGTTCTAATGAGAGAAGAACTTCTGGATCACGCACGCTACCTATAAAGCTTCTGAAGTAAAGAATGAAATTCAACATCTGAGAGAAGCAAGCAAAGCGCAACCTCTGATAAAAAGCTCCAACAATATGTTCTGATTAGAAGATGAAGGGAGAGTAGAACTTCTGGTCACGCAAGCTAGAAGTAACTTCTGATAGAAGCAGGCAAGAGTAAACTTCTTATAGAAGCACCAACAGAATGTTTTGATGAGAAGATATTCTAACAAGGCTTACAGAAGATCATTATCAATATGTACATTAACTTCTAAGAGAAAAAACCTGCTACAACAACATTATCCTACTAAGCTAGAAAGGCTAAGTACTTGAGTGGCACAACTTCCAAGGTTCATTGGTTAGGCAAAATCACGTGGAGATTAGCAAGTTAATTACGTTTTCCATTATTCAAGACACGCTACCTCAAACGGAAAGTTTTCCTAGAAAGCTCTACATAAAGTCTTCAATTCAAAAAAGGAAAACAATAATTACAAGAATAGAACTTCAACGCACAACAAACATTAATTCATTTTCTCAAGTAAACTCACGTTGCAAAAACAAAGTCATTTCTGTAAATTAGTTTACTATACATTTAAGCTTCATTTTTGTGTAAACTTCTTTTTGTGAAGAATAGCTTTTCTAGAAGCAATATTATACACAGTAAGTCAGAAAACACTTTCTGATAGTTGTTCCTTTAGAAGACCAGTTGGGTCAGTATTCTTGAGAGGGCTAGGACTAGTTGAGTCTTAGAGGTGTTAGTCACAATGATTGGTTGTGCAGCTTGTTCATTGAGAAGACCAGTTGGGTCAGTGTTCTTGAGAGGGCTAGGACTAGTGAGTCTTAGAGGAAGTTAGTCACACCAGTTGAGTAGTGCACTCTGTAATCGTTGATTATAGTGGATTAAGTCCTCGTTGAGAGAGGCGAAATCACCTTGACGGGTGGACTGGAGTAGTTTGAGTTTCAAACAAACCAGGATAAAAATCCTTGAGTATTTAGTTTGTTGTTTGGTTAAAAGATTTAAAAAGTAAGAAAAACTTATTCAACCCCCCCTTCTAAGTGTTTTTCCAAGCCTTCAATTGGCACTAGAGCTCTTGGTTCTGGGTGCAAATCACTTAACCGTGTCAGAAAAGATCCAGAAGGGAAGAACACAATGGCAACAGATCAAAGTAACAACAATACTAAAGCTCCAATGTTTGACGGACAAGACTTTGAATATTGGAAAGACAAACTAGAAAGCTTTATCTCAGGATATGATCCTGATCTATGGGATGTGGTGTTGGATGGTTACAACCATCCAGTACATGCAAAAGGGAACAAGATAGATAGAAAGTCAATGGAGAAACAACAGAAGATAGGTTACAAAAATCATCACAAGGACAAAAACATTCTATTAAGAGCCATCTCTAAAGTAGAATATGAAAAGATCTCAAACAAAGACACAACATATGACTTTTTTAAATCACTAAAAATGTCACATGAACGGAACACACAAGCCAAGGTGACCAAGGCTCTAGCACTCATCCAGAAGTATGAAGCTTTTAAAATGGAGGATGAAGAGTCTATTGAGAAAATGTTCTCAAGGATTCAAACTCTGACTGCTAGTCTAAGAGTGTTGGACAAAGGTTACACAAATGCTGACCACGTAAAGAAGATCATCAGAAGCTTACCCGGAACATGGTCGCCTATGGTGACAACTTTCAAAGTGTCAAAGGATCTGAACGTAATCTCCTTAGAAGAACTGATTAGTGCGCTAAGGAGTCATGAGATAGAACTTGACGAGTTTGAACCTCAAAAGAAAGGTAAGTCAATTGCGTTGAAATCTACAAAAAAATCTAATGTAAATATGTTTCAGGTTGAAGACGGAAGTTCTGAAGATTCAGAGTCATAAGATGAACTATCCATGCTCTCCAGAAGAATAAACAAAATGTGGAAGCATAGGCAAAGGAAGTTCAGTCAACACAGAAGATCTGAAGACAAGGGAGAATCTTCTGGACATAAGAGGTTCGGCAAGAAAGGCATCACATGCTACGAATGAAAAGAACTTGGACATGTCAGAAGTGAATGCCCCAACATACAAAAAGAAAAACCAAAGAAGATGTTTGAAAAGAGAAGAGGAATGATGGCAACGTGGGATGATTCAAAATCCTCTGAAGCTGAAATCGACTCAGAAGATGAACATGCAAACCTTGAGTTCATGGCAACTACAGCAGATGACTCTGCCTCTGAATCTGAGTCAGAAGAGGTATTTTTTGAACTAACTAGAACTGAGTTAGAAGATAGTCTTTCAGAACTTCTGGAAACATATAGTCAACTTAAAATCAAATACAATAAACTCAGAAAGAATCTTGTATCTGAAATTGAGCAACTAAAAGCAGAAAACTCTAAGCTTAAAGAAAATAATAATAAACTCAAAAGTGATTTTCAAAATGCTAAACAAATTTTCAGCTCAGAAGATGCTTCAAGTTCTAAAGATATTCTGAAAGAGTATGACTATAGCTTTCAGAAGTTTCTAGCTAAAAGCATAGACAGAAGCAAGATGGCTTCCATGATCTATGGAGTTTCTGGAAACAATAGAAAAGGGTTAGGATATAAAGCCCCCAGAGGGAAAGAAATATATAAACCAAAATTTGTTGATGAAATGAAAATCACATATAAACCACTGCACAAAAAATTTGAGTATGGTCACACACATAACATTAAATAAACATCACACTCTAAAAGGTTTCATGTTAAACCAAGGTTCAAATAGAACCTTAGAACTTCTAACCAAAAAGGACCCAGAAGGATATGGGTACCTAAGGAGAAAATAATGTATGTTGCAAATGTCCTTAACAGCCAAATTGAAACACCAATCATGGTACCTGGACTCTGGCTGCTCACGTCACATGACCGGAAGAAGGTATATGTTCCAAAACCTGGAACTTAAATCTGGAGGAGACGTGAAGTTTGGAGGCAACCAGAATGGAAAAATTATTAGTTATGGAACCATTGGTAATGGTAACCTCCATTCCATATCCAATGTTTTATTAGTAGAAGGATTATCTCATTATTTATTGTCCATAAGTCAATCAAGTGACAATGGTTATGACATAATCTTTAATCAAAAGTCATGTAAGGCTGTTAGTCAGAAGGATGGATCAATCCTATTTTCTAGAAAGAGAAAGAACAACATTTATAAAATTGATATTTCAGATTTAAAATCCCAAAATGTAAAATGCCTTCTGACCGTTCACGATGAACAATGGGTCTGGCACAAAAGATTGGGACATGTTAGCATGAGAAAAATTTCTCAAATTAACAAACTCAATCTGGTCAGAGGACTTCCTAATTTGAAGTTCAACTCAGAAGTTCTGTGTGAAGCCTGTCAAAAGGTAAAATTTTCAAAACATCTTTTAAATCAAAAAATGTTGTCTCTTCCTCTAGGCCATTAGAACTTCTACACATTGATCTATTTGGACCAGTGAAAACTGCATCCATTAGAGACAAGAAGTATGGATTGGTCATTGTAGATGACTACAGCAGATGGACATGGATAAAGTTCTTGAAACACAAGGATGAGTCACATTCTGTGTTCTTTGACTTCTTCAATCAAATTCAAAATGAAAAAGAATTTAAAATCATAAAAGTTAGAAGTGATCATGGTGGTGAATTTGAAAACCAATTTTTTGAAAAATATTTTAAAGAAAATGGCATTTCACATGATTTCTCTTGTCCTAGAACTCTCCATTAAAATGGAGCTGTAGAACGAAAGAATAGGACTTTACAAGAAATGGACAGAACCATGACCAATGAAACTAATATGGCTAAACATTTTTGGGCAGAAGCTGTGAACATAGCGTGTTACATTCAGAATAAAGTTTCTATTAGACCTATTCTTGAAAAGACTCTTTATGAATCGTGGAAGAACAGAAAGCCCAACATTTCATATTTTCATCCATTTGGATGCACGTGTTATATTCTTAACACAAAAGATCATCTGAACAAGTTTGATTCTAAAGCACAAAAGTGTATTCTGCTTTGATACTCTGAACGCTCAAAAGGCTATAGAGTGTACAACACAGAAACTATGATTGTGGAGGAATCAATCAAAGTAATATTTGATGATAAGCTTGGCCAACAAATTCCAAAGTAAACATAAAATGTTGTAGGTACAAAAGTTCTATTGCCAAACTCTGACGGAACAGCACAAAAGGAAAACTCAAAAGTTCACATGCCAACTTCTGAGGATTCAAAACAGAAGAACCACTCAGAAGTTCTGGCTATTGAAGAAAATATGAACAACGTCAAAACATCTAAAGAAACTTCCCACAGAAAATATTCAAGAATTACCTCAGCTCATCCAGAAGATGTCATTATAGGAAAGAAAGATGACCCTATCAGAACTAGGTCCACCCTAAAAATAAATGAAGAATCTCTGTTTAGACTAGTCTCTATGATTGAACCAACTTCTGTAGATGAAGCTCTGAAAGATAATGATTGGATTATAGCTATGGAAGAAGAACTCAACCAATTCTCCAGAAATGATGTATGGGATTTAGTTCCAAGACCAAAAGGATTTAACATCATTGGAACAAAGTGGGTGTTCAGAAACAAGCTAAATGAGCAAGGAGAAGTTGTCAGAAACAAGGCACGACTGCTTGCACAAGGGTATAGTCAGCAAGAAGGTATTGATTATAATGAAACCTTTGCTCCAGTTGCTAGGTTATAATCCATTATATTGTTAATTTCTTTTGCTGTACAAAACAATATTACTTTATATCAAATGGATGTTAAAAGTGCATTTTTAAATGGGTATATAGAAGGAGAAGTTTATGTCCGTCAACCTCCTGGTTTTGAAGACTCAAAATTTCCAGAACATGTGTTTAAACTGAAAAAAAATCTCTTTATGGTTTAAAACAAGCTCCTAGAGCTTGGTATGACCGCCTTAGTAATTGTCTTTTAGAAAAAGACTTTACCAGAGGGAAAGTGGACACAACCTTATTCAGAAAAACTTTTAAAAATGACATTTTAATCTGTCAGATATATGTTGATGATATTATATTTGGAACTTCTAATGTCTCTCTTGGAAGAGAATTTTCTAAGTCTATGCAGGCAGAATTTGAAATGAGCATGATGAGGGAGCTGAAATTCTTTCTGGGAATTCAAATCAATCAATGCTCAGAAGGTACCTACATACATCCAACGAAGTATGTGAAAGAACTTCTGAAGAAATTCCGCTTATCGAAAGTAAAGAAGCCAAGACTCAATGCATCCCACATGCATCTTGGGAAAAGATGAGGTAAGTGAAGGTAGATCGAAGCTCTACAGAGGTATGATTGGCTCTCTATATCTAACGCATCTAGGCCATATATTCTATTCAAGTATGTTTATGTGCAAGATATCAATCGATCCCGAGAATCTCACTTAACTGTTAAAATTCGAGGTATGTGAAAGGTACTACTAATGTTGGATTATGTTACGTAAAATCCAAAGATTTCAATTTAGTAGGATTTTGTGATGTCGACTTTCTTTGGAGATAGAGTGGAGCGTAAAAGTACTTCTGGAAGTTGTCAATTTCTGGGCAACAACTTGATATCATGGTACAGCAAGAAGCAAGCCACTATAGCACTCTCAACAACAGAAGCAGAATACATTGTTGCTGCTGGCTGCAGTACCCAGATGCTCTGGATAAAGAGACAATTAGAAGATTATCATCTATATAAGAGTAAGATCCATATCTTCTGTGGTAGTACTTCTGCTATTTGCCTTTCTAAAAATCCTATTTTAAGGAAAAACATATTTAAATTGAACATCATTTCATTAGGGACTATATTCAGAAAGGAATTTTAAACTTAAACTTTGTTGATACAAACCATCAATGGGCTGATATTTTAACAAAACCACTTTCTGAAGATAGGTTTAAATTTATTTTTAAAAATTGAAGTATGGAAAATTGCCCTGAATGAAATTCTGTTCAATATCAATTTAGTCAGAAGTTCTGTGTTAAATGAACCTCTGATTAATTAACTCTTCAGAAGTGAGAAGATAAGTTAAGTTAGAAACCATATCTATAAGTTCTGAAACCTTCAAACATTTCAAGTTCTGATTATGGTCAGAAGTTCATTAAAGTAAAACAGTTGTAACGCTGTAACCCAGAAGTTGAACATGTGTTCAGAAACTTCTAATAGGTTACTTAACACGCGTGTTAGCTATTGACAAGAAATTTCTTAGTAACTGTTGAAATGTTTTCAAAACTCAAGAAATACCTCCAGTGTCAGACGCTACTTATGTGCGATGACTGCTTTGCTCTTAATTTTTTTATATATTTTGGTTTGTGACAAACCTTCAGTAACTATTTTTAAAGTCATCAGAACTTCGTTTCACTTTACATTTTTTTAAAAAATGGCTTTTTTATTATGACAAAAAGGGGGAGAAAACTGAGATTTTTACCCAATTCATTATAACAGTTGCTAGAACAAAATGTCAAACATTTCTAACAAAATATAATAGTGTACGTTTTTCTTTCTAAGTGATACAGATATACAAAAGCTCTGAAAGAACAAGCTAAGAAGAAAAGACCAAGTGCTGAAAGCAAACTCTGAAAAGTAAACTCTGGATGAAAAGAATTAAGCAGAAGCTCAAAACACCAAGTGCTGAAAGCAAACTCTGAAAAAGTAAACTCTGGAAGCTCAAAAGACCAAGTGATGAAAGCAAACTCTAAAAAGTAAACTCTGGAAGAAAAGAAAAACTCAGGGAAGTTCTACCTTGCAACTTTTTCTTTCCAATATTTAGTTCAGGGGGAGACTATTAATTTCAGGGGGAGATTATTAATCTCAGGGGGAGAAATTTTTTTATATACAAAATTTCTTAAATCAAAATCTAGATAGTTTTGTCATCATCAAAAAGGGGGAGATTGTTAGAACAAAGTTTGTTTCTAATAATATATTAAAGTTTTGATGATAACAAGCATAATAAATTTTGTATGAATGAATATGATAATCTGACTTGTACATGTTTTTATTTCAGAAGATGTTCTGACTCTAGCGCAAAAATGGAATATATACTATACTGAGCAGATCATGAAGTGTTAGAAGTTCTAATGAGAGCAAAACTTCTGATCAAGCACGCTCAAAGCAACTGCTGATAGAAACGAGCCTTAGAAGTTCTAATGAGAGAAGAACTTCTGGAACACGCCCGCTACCTATAAAGCTTCCGAAGTAAAGAATGAAATTCAACTTCTGAGAGAAGCAAGCAAAGCGCAACCTCTGATAAAAAGCACCAACAATATATTCTGATTAGAAGATGAAGTTAGAAGTTCTAATGAGAGTAGAACTTCTAGTCACACAAGCTAGAAGTAACTTCTGATAGAAGCAGGCAAGAGTAAACTTCTGATAGAAGCACCAATAGAATATTGTGATGAGAAGATTTTCTAACAAGGCTTACAGAAGATCATTATCAATATGTACATTATCTTCTAAGAGACAAAACCTGCTACAGCAACGTTATCCTACTAAGCTAAAAAGGCTAAGTACTTGAGTGGCACAACTTCCAAGGTTCATTGGTTAAGCAAAATCACGTGGAGATTAGCAAGTTAATTACGTTTTCCATTATTCAAGACACGCTACCTCAAACGGAAAGTTTTCCTAGAAAGCTCTACATAAAGTCTTCAATTCAAAAAAGGAAAACAACAATTACAAGATTAGAACTTCAACGCACAACAAACATTCATTCATTTTCTCAAGTAAACTCACGCTGCAAAAACAAAGAGTCATTTCTGTAAATTAGTTTACTATACATTTGAGCTTCATTTTTGTGTTCCTTGAGAAGACCAGTTGGGTAAGTATTCTTGAGAGGGGCTAGGACTAGTTGAGTCTTAGAGGTGTTAGTCATAATAGTTGGTTGTGCAGTTTGTTCCTTGAGAAGACCAGTTGGGTCAGTGTTCTTGAGAGGGCTAGGACTAGCGAGTCTTAGAGGAAGTTAGTCACACCAGTTGGGTAGTGCACTCTGTAATCGTTGATTATAGTGGATTAAGTCCTCGTTAAGAGAGGAGAAATCACCTTGACGGGTGGATGGGAGTAGTTTGAGTTTCAAATGAACCAGGATAAAAATCCTTGAGTATTTAGTTTGTTGTTTAGGTAAAAGATTTAAAAAGTAAGAAAAACTTATTCAACCCCCCTTTTAAGTGTTTTTCCAAGCCTTCACCACCCATATATGTATGTTAGACCGGCTGCACTACCATAGCCAATACTACCACATTCCAAACAGTATGAACAAAAAACTGTGAGTACACCACATAACAAAAAATGAAAAGTGGTGAAAATGGAAAACGGTGATAGCTATTACGTAAGATCGCGGTGGTTGTCTTCGTCGGAAGAAAAATTGTGAAACTCGTCGACCTTTTCGACTTGCAATTCCTCGAGATCGAGATCGAGAATCTGTTGGATTTGGTATCGTTCTCGCTCCATGGCGAGCAAGCTTCTGTTATTTGCTTCTTCCATTTTTGAATTCAAGTGATAGGGTTTCTTTGATTAAAGATGCGGTGGTCGGAGGGAGAGAAAGAAGGTGGTTCGGCGGCAACTCTAGGTTTTCAAGGAGAAGGAAGAGAGTGGAGTGAGTCCATGTTTCGGCATAATAAAGAAAAGGAAAAAAATTTCTAAAAGGCAAAAATGGGCCAAACTAAATTTAAGCCCAAATTTTCTACGATTCATTTAAAAATTCAAAACTAATGAATAACTATTTATTTTACTACGAAATAACATATCAAATTATCAACTATTTAATATAGTAAAAGTGATTTATAAATTTAAAATTTTATATAAAATGTAATATTTTAACAAGAGATCAAATATAGTTTCATATAATTTATTATCAATGGGAATTTTAAAATAAAAACTTTATAATAGTTAACAAAAGAATAAATATAAGTATTTGTTTTTAGGATTACAAATTTGAGAAAAAATCATGTTTTATAGTCATATTTATAAATATTTATCAATAATAATATATTATTATTTTTCCAAATAATTTACTTTATCAAATTTTAATATTAGTGAATAATATATTATTCTTTTTAAATTAATTTAGTGGCTGAGATTCACTCATTAAAAATTTATAAATGAGACTTCGCAGTTCGAACATATGTATCTGCATCTAATATCTTTAAAAATTTGGCTTCGTAAAAATATTTATTTTTTTAATAAATTCGCAGAAAAATTCACAGGTATTCCTATAGATTATTTTTTGCAGAAAATGTCGATTTTTCTAATAGTGACGGTTTTCAATTAAATTCAAACCTCAATGTAACCATCAAACTCCTCTTTGCTACCTAAAACCTGTTGTTGTTGCTCCTGGTGACATAAAGAAGTACTAAGAGTAGTGTCAAACACGGCTATATCTATTTGTCATCATCCATAATTTTGTCCATCATGTGAAAAATCAAAGGGACAACAAGATGTTAGAGTCACACATTTCTTTTCCGCGATCTCTGCTATCAAATTTTGTCATCACTAGGAGTGCAGTCGATTTGGTTTTGACTAATTTTTATTCAAAACAAAATCAAAATCGATAATATCTTCATTGATTTAGCTTTTAATATTTTTTAAAAATGAAATCGAATTAAATTAATTAATTTAATTATGTTTTGTTTGATTCGTTTGATTGATTTTATAATATTTTTTTTCCAAACATTATATACATATTATCCATGGATTTAGCTGTGGAAAAATATCCGTAGGAATACTTGCAGATTTTCCTGTGATTTTATTAAAGAAAAACAATTTTTCTAGCGAAACATGATTCCGCAGCAAATTTCACTGGTATATCTGTGGACTTTGCTGCGGTTTAAAATTTTGAATAAAACAACATTTTTAAATAAAAAACTGCAGGTAATTTCTTAAGAAAGTTTTCTGCGGATTTCGCTGCGGATTATTTTGTAGTTTGTTCTAAATATTTTAATTTTTCATAAAATAATTTTTTTTCTCAAAAAGTATTTAACTGATTTAAATTTTACAATTTTTTTCTATTTTATATATATATTTGGACCGGGTAGGCAAAATGTTGTTTCCACCAAAAATTGAATTCGGGTAATAACCGAACAATTCGTACTCGGTGAAGTTCTTTTTCCACTAGAGCACAAGTAATTAGTTTTGATATATATATATATATATATATATATATATATATATATATATCACTACTAGAAAAATCGGATTTTCCTGCGGATTTGAGAAAAATATCCGCATGAAATTCGTTTCCTGCGGATTTTCCTACGGTTTATAGTTCCCAGCTAATACTTTCGTGGATAATAATTTTCGCAGGAAATAACCGCAGGTAATATATTTCTCATATTAAATAATTTTTTATTTTTAAAATATTATAAATTATATTTTAAAATAAACATAATATAAAAAAATTTAATTTAAAATACTTTGAATTTAAATAAGACAAATTCTATAAAAGGTAATATTATAATTGTAACAAATTCTTACAATCCCATTACTAAAAATTCCTCAAACAACCGCTACTAATATTTATTTGTCTATCCAACTTTAAAAAATAAAACTACCCAAATTATAATCAAGTTAACAAAATAGTACAAATCAAAATTCATTATTATGCTCTTCTTCGTGTGATTTTTCGACGTCATTTTTATTACGGAATATGTTGGAGCTCCACCACCTACATGTCCATCAACTGCTAAATTACCGCCAATCACAGCAATGCTTCGCTTCGACAACTGAGACTAAATTTCACTTGTCATTTCCATTCTAATTCCCAAAAACATCACACACAAAAAACATATATCACTAAATAAAATCTTAAGAATGAATATCTCAACACATGCATCACAACAAGGCATGATATCATCTAGTAGATTTCAGCTTATCCATCATTTCTCAAATCAACATTCAAGTTCCAATACCATCAAAATCATTCATAGCAACAAGATATATACTAGAATACATTTTTAGCAATATTTAAACACTTCAAAAAATATAAAAAATAACAAAACATTTGAAAGAGAAATACCCTTTGAAGAGGCCATCACCATCTAGATATTATGGCAAAGACATATTAGACATAATCGTCCCCGAAGATTGAATCCTCGCCGCCCTTTTTTCCTGGTCCCTCATTCTCTTGATCTATCCAATTCCGCTTTAATCTCTTCATTTATCCAAACTCGGACCAAGCTCCAAACTTGATTTCAACCCTTCCATACCATAGACATCATAAACTTGCCTTTTATTTGGATCTGACAGAACCTCATACGCTTCACAAACTCGTTGAAAATTCTCGGTAGCAGCATCTTTTAATTAATAGAGTGAAAAAGTGAAGAAATTGCAAAACAAAGTGGAAATAGCGGTAGAGAGAGTTTAGCAATGCATACGTTAGGAGATTGGTACTTATCGGGGTGATAGAGTTGCGCCCATTGACGATAGGCTTTGCGGATTTCTTCATCGGAAGCTTCGGGGGATAAATTCAAGACGGCGTAGAGTTCTCGGTTATCTTGCTCTTCGTTCGGTTCTGCCATTGCGATGGAAAATTTGGAGGGAGAATGGGGGTTAGAGTTTTGTAGAGAATGGTGAATGGGGAGGGTTTGGTGTTACTGTTTTCTCCATCGCCATCGCCATTGGGTTTAAGAGGAAGCAAGATTTTCTTGCTTATGTGTTCACGTGGGAGGTGAAATCCTCAAGCCTGTATTAAGCCAAATTTATTTCTCAAAATTAATTTAGAAGATAAAATAAACATTTTAAAATAAAATAAAATAATTAAAGAAAAAATAATAATAAAACTAAAATATATTTAATAAATATTATACATCATAATCACTCACTAATATTTTTCAATAAATATTTAAAATAAAAATAAAAAATAATTTATAATCTAACAGTCATAATTCACTAGCAGTGTAAAACTTCTTTACATTATCAGTGTATTTCAATAAAATCTTATATTAAATTCTCTTTCTACTAAAATGTTAAATTAAATAAAATAGATCTATTATTTAATTTTAATTAAAAATAGTAAAAGTAAAGATTTAAAATATTAATATTTCTAAAAAAATAGAATTCTAAAGCTTTATAACAATTAGATCGAATAAATATACGATAGATTTAAAATATTTATATTTCCAAAATAAATTTAAAATATTTATTTGTTTTTAAAAGCTTGATTACCTTTTAAATATTTATAATTTATTATATTTTTTTACTTCTAATAAGTATTTCGCATAGAATTTATTCAATCAAATAATTATTATATTTATTGTGATATAAACTGTTTTATATATATAATATATATATATATATATATATATATATATATATATATATATATTTATTTTGGAATTAAAATTGTTATAAAGCAAATCTAATAACTACATATATATATATATATATATATATATATATATATATATATATATATATATATATATATATATATATATATATATATATATATATATATATCAAAATTCATCCTTTTAATTTATTAAAATTAAAAATTAATTCGAAAACATCATAAATCATAAATATAAATAATAAAATAGAAAACATAGTTATTAGATTTGATTTCCACTCTATTACTCATACTGGAACCTAGATGATGAAAAAAGAAGAGTGTGTAATCTTTTGACGGCGTCTTTGTACTTTCTAAACACTAAAGTTCAATTTCTCGTCGCTATTGAATTAAAATTGAGTTTGTGAAATGGTTTGGTTCTTCAATTAGTGAGAAAAAAATGATACATTAATGTAAATAAATTGAAATTAAAAAAAGATGATACATTAATGTAAATAAATTGAAATTAAAAAAAATGATACATTAATGTTAACAATTAATTAAAAAATATCATAAAAATAATTAATAAAATAGAAAATATAAGGATTAATAAAAAAAAATTAAAATTCAAACAAAATCAACTTTTTATACAACATTTAAATAAATTAAATATTTTTTGAGAAAAAAAATATGTTATGAAAATTTTAAATATTTTAAACAAAATACAAAATAATCCGCAGAAAATTTTTCTGAGGAATTTCCTGCGTTTTTCTAATGAAAAAATATACTTTATTCAAAGTTTAGGATCCGCAGCAAAATCTGCAGGTTTAGCTGCGAAATTTGCTGCGGAAATATATTTCGTAGAAAAGTTTAATATATTTAATAAAATCACAGAAAAATATGCAAGTATTCCTACGGATATTCTTTCGCAGAAAATTCCGGTATTTCTAGTAGTGTATCTTAAATTCTAATAAAGATTAAATTAAAAAAAAACTTATGCTATATAATAAAATTTTAAAAAATAAACAAATTGGAATTAAATCGTATATTATTTTAATTGTAATTTCAATCTTAATTTTTTATAAAATAAAAAGTATGAAAATTTTGATATATATTTAAGCTGTAGAATGTCGAATTTTATTTTTCAAATAAAAAAATTTAGATAAAATTATTTCAGACTATTTTATTATAATTAAGTAATGAATATAATTGAGATATTAAAAAAAATAGTTTTACTTAATAATTTTTTCTATTTTTGTAAAAATAAAAATAAAATTTATATTTGAATAAAATTGGTATGTAATTCTTCAACTTGTATTTTAATAAAAGGTATTAAAATTTAGAAAAATAAAATTAAAAGAAGTAGTAAAATTAAAAACAATGACTATAATTTGTTATGTAATTCTTTAGCTTATATCAGGACATATTAAGGATAAATAACTATATTTTTTATAATTATTCAAAATGATATTGTCTTAAGGAGTTAAAAAAAATGAACATAAAAGATCAATTTGTTCGTTTATGAATCAATTGATTCTTTGGTTTGACCGATAAATAAATATATATGAAAATAATTTCATATAAAAAAATAAAATATTTTAGTATTTAAATATTTTAATAATTATTAATTAATAATTTAGTGTAATTAAATATATACAAAAACTTTTGCTAAAAATAGAAGACCTCTCCTTATGTTAATTGTCTTTTTGCGTTAAAAAAAAGTTAATTTTTAATATTTTGTAAACTCAGACTTCACAAGCCCCTCTTCTTCCTCTTGAAAACCCTAGTTCACCGCCACAGTAACCACTAAATTCACTATCAAGCAGTCGTTTCCGAGCGAGATATTACCAGGTACAATCTTCTCTCTCAAACTTCCAAGCGAGCCCTAAATTCTTCTCCAATAAGGGTTTCGTTTTGATTCAATTTTATGACTTATGTTACCTCTGTTTTCGAATTGGATCGTGAAATGCTTAGAATGGAGGAATGCTTATCGGTTGAAGTGGTGAGGAGAAGAAAATGCAAGCTTTCAATCTTGTTCACAAGGTATTCGATAAAATGCCTCACCCAAATTTTTTATTCTATTTGCTTCTGTTTTACTTTTGATTTGTTGTTGTTGTGTTACTTAGTTGCTATTGATTATTATGCTCATGCTGGTTTGCGAATTAACCGAGAATTATTGTCGTTATTATCGTTTCGTGCTTATGCCCCACATGCTTGATGAAATGTCCAAACTGATTTGATTGTCTTATGTACACAATGAGTATTAGAGAATCCATCATTTGGGTAGTTTGCAAAGTCTTGCATAACTGTAATACTCCAAAAAGCATGACACCTTGAACTTAGGCTTTAACTTTTACTTTCAAAGACAAAATTGATAATGACTACTCAAACTTGCAGGAACCTTAGTTTCAATCAGTTGACATCCTCCTTTGATGCAAAGCTGGAAATTTTGATAAGACTTTAAATTTTGTGAGTCTCCACTTTACAAGGCTTTCGACTATTCCATATAATCAGAAGTAGAATTTATAATAATACTATTTAAGTTGAAATTAGCTTTTACATTTCAAATTTTAAAAACCTCTCTTATTTAAGTTCTTCTTTAACATCTATAAGCTTATGGAGACTCTTTTCTTTAGTGAGGAACCATAGACTAATTTGAATTGAGAAGGCCTTGCAAGCTAAAAGCTAATCCAAACTGGGCCTATGAACACGAATAGTGAAATTTCTTTGGCCATTTACCCTGTTTTTTTAATATATGTTGTTTCTGGCCTCTAACTTGAAGATGGTTTCTTTCATCAATTATATTTCATGTCAATGGATGTTTTCTCTCTCACTTCAACTACCATTTCATCCACTCTCACACGTACACATGCTGCACCAGATAAACCTTCCCCTCATCTCATTCAAGGTTCAACAAATATGAAAGTTTAACATGTATATATATACATTCAAGGTTCAACAAAATCTAGTACTGCTGAGGGGATTCCTGAGAAAACAGATTCCAAGTAAATTACTTCATATTGGTTACTTCATTGGGAACAAAAAAAATTGGTTTTCCTGCATCTATTCTCAAGTAAGTCTGAATTCTGAAACCTTATTTTCATGTTCGCCTCGTAAAGAAGTTGAACTGATTGATTAGTTTTATATCTATAGTTTATTTTGGGGAGTATTGATTTGGAAAAAGAAGGCTGAAGAAGCATTGCTAGCAAGTGGAATTCCATATATACCAAGTCATTGTAATTAGGCCGAAGCGCTATGCACGTAAGGTTCTAAATATCTTATTATAATGCCATTGTTATGTTATGTGACTGTTTTCAGATAGTGAGACCTGGTGGCATGGAGAGGCCTACTAATGCATACAAGGAAACACATAATGTAACTCTATCAACTGAAGATACTTTAT
This sequence comes from Vicia sativa, assembly GCA_021764765.1. NCBI lineage: Eukaryota > Viridiplantae > Streptophyta > Magnoliopsida > Fabales > Fabaceae > Vicia > Vicia sativa. Next base: position 209,038,147 of record CM038795.1, on the reverse strand, counting down.
TTGGGGGGTCAACGATACCTTCTCAATGCCCTTACATTTCTCTGCCAAGGCTAAGTACCTCCTTATATAATACATTTTACGATGTATATTAGTACAAACCAGACTTGTCAATTGATTAGTTTTTTTATCTGGACGATACAGAAACCAGATACGACAACTGTTAGTAATCCAGCTTCCTCTACTAATGAAGTACTCAGTATTTCCCCTAAAAAAGAAATAGAACAACCAAAACCAGTGGCGAAAGTGGAACAGCCACTTTCTCCTTATACCGCGTAAGCCAGATTGCTTATTTTGTTGACAGTAAATATTTTAATGTGGACCAGGTACAAAATAGCTGATTTGGTATACACATTTTCAGTTATGAAGATTTAAATCCATCATCATCTCCTTCTCCAACTAAGCCTAGTGAGAAGAAACAGATAAACATCAGTGATGTAGTTCCAACGCCTATTTCTGCAGATACTCCAAGTAGCATTCAAGAAATAGATGGCATTTCTCAGATAACATATTTCTCAAAACAAGAAAAAGATATTGGACAACCTCAGTGAACTCTCGATCTATCACCTTCATCTATATGTCGGTAGTTGTAACGCCCTGTTTTAATTAATATTATATTATATTAATATTTTCGAATTACCGATCAATATTTCTTTTGCGACGAGAATGTTTGTGTTAATTAATAATATTAGTAAGTTAGGGGTGTGGGGAGAAATTGTTGAGGATTGGGTTTTCACCCTTGGATTACTAGTAGAAACAACATTATAAAACCATTTTCCTCACTTTCTTTCCATTCATAAATACCAAAACCAAACATAGAAACTTGGAAGCTAGTAAGAAAACATTATAAAAACCACATTTCCTCATTTTCTTCCCATTTGGAAAACAAAGCCAAGAATAGAAACTTGGAAGTTTGGAGAGAAAAGAAAGGGTTTTGGGAGGAGAAGAGCAAGAGGAGAGGAAGAGGAAGAACTTGAGCAAGCTTGAGGATGGAGTCTTGTAGAATCATCATGGATCCTCCAATCTCTAGAGGTAAGGGGTTTGATTCTCCATCTCATATTGTTAGGTTTTGATGTTTATGTTTTGGATTTGGGGGAAAAGTTGATAAGTTGATTTATAGAGTTTTGGGTTGATTGATTATTGAAAATGTTTAGAAAAGTTGAATTAGGTGTAGGGATTATGAGGTTGATGATGATTAGAATTAGTGGGAATGGTAAAAAAAATGAATTTTTCACACGCGTCCATCAACACGGGCCGTGTTGATTAACACGGGTGTCCGTGTTGACCTCTTGAATGAGGAATATATGCTGCCAGGTCAATCAACACGGGCCGTGTTGATTCACACGGGTGCCCGTGTTGATTCACTGACTTTGGTGTTTTTTGTGTTTTCTAGTGGCTTTTCAACACGAGCCGTGTTGATTAACACGGGAGCCCGTGTTGATGTATCTGTAGCCTCCCATATTCTGATTTTTGCACTTCTTTTGCCCCGATTTTCCGATTCCGGTAAATTCGGCGACGGAGCAAGTTGCTCAGAATTCAATGAAAATTGACGTGCTAGCTAAGTTTGACCTGTAGAACGTAGTGGTGAGGTTAGTTTTTGGAAATTACGAGGTTTTACGAGATGACCCGAAATGGGCCAGTTTACGGTAAAATTGAATCGGATTGTGTTTTAGTAGATTTAAGGCACGTATGGACAATCCGATTTCGATGTTGACGATTATGATTAATGCCGGTTATTAGGAATGACTTTCGCGACGATTATTGAAGTTTTGACTATTTTTCCGTTTTTGGAATTTGGTGAATTAAGCGATAATGATGCGGTGTAAATAAACATAATGTTTCCGACGGTGTATTTATTAATGAATACTTGTTGGTATGCAATGCGATAATATATGTCTTTGTACATGATGATGTGATGATTATATTGATGTTGTTAATAAATGCTTCCGATTTGTGAATGCATGATTTTGATGATGATGAATTATTAGTGATGTTTTGCATAATGCAATTATGATGCGATGATATATTTATCTTGATGTGGATAAATTATGGCAATGTGGGCTTTATGCCAATTTTGATGAGCGATGATGATGTCTTTGTGTTGTGTTGTTTTATTGTCGAGTCACATACATTGCATTGGCGATGATGGGCTTATATGCCAAGCGACGAGGCTTTTATGCCAAATGACGAGGCTTTTATGCCAAGTGTTCCTAATTATGGACAACGCGATGGGTACCACATGCATAACATAGTCGTGTCTCATGGAGTCGGTTATGTTTATGTTTGAATTGTTGGGGTGGGTTTTAATTGATTGATGATGATTGAATTGCGATGGTATATGATGCTTTGTTAGTGATGGTCTTTAGGATAAACATGAAATGAATATGATTTGATAATTTCATGACAACTATGCGGTGAATATAAATGATAAGTTTTGCAATGATTTAACTTGACGAAATGCTTAATGCAAATCTGACGTGATGATGTTTGTGATGATGGGCTTTTATGCCAAAAGTGACGAGGGGCTTTAGCCAATGTGTGATGATTTTATTTATGTTGCTTATGTTATTAGCATTGTTTGGTGTTGTTGTTTGATGTTGTTGTTTATAGTTTATGTGTTGTTGTGATGAATTATGTCGGTGAGGTTATGGCGATAAAGTGTAGATTATACACAATAGTACGACGATTAAAGTAAGTAAGTTTTGATTATATGTTGGAATGCACGTATTAACTTATATCCCTTATGATTCCAAATATATATATATATATATATATATATATATATATATACACACACACACTTTATCATGCCTTTAATTATATGTTTTGGATTATCTCGCCCTTTACTTGTTTCGCCGTTACCTTTATATTGGTAACGTGCAGGTTATGAAGACGGAGTATATAGCTGCTGTTAGTCGAGTCGGTGTTGCTCTGATACGTAGCACTCGGGGGGAATATTTATGTTGTCATTGTTGTTGTTCTTTTGTTGTTTTCCTTTTGTAAAGAGGAATCATAATTTATGAAAATATGATTTATTAAGGAAGCTTATTAAAGAAGATGTTTTGATGTTTTGAATCAATTTATGTTTTCCGACGATGCTATGTATCCGGGATTTATACTTTAAAGTAAATAGTTTAAAGTGAGTTGTTTTTGAAGGTGTGATGCCTCAGTATTGAATTTGTGAAATTTTAAATTACTCTGATTTTTTGCATATTAAACATTGGGTAATATTGGGGTGTTACAGTAGCCACCACCACCTGGAACCTTCTACAAAATCCCTATTTCTCCATCTGCGACACCATAACTTCCAGCTCCATCATCCATTAACGGTGAGCCCGCCTTCCGCCTTTCACCGGTTCCATAACCTCACCTTCAACAAACTCGCCGACTGCTACTCTCCATCACCCTCTAGCTCCTCCACAGTTCCAGTCCATGCGACATCCTCTCTAGCTTTTGCTACACCACAACAGCTCTGTCACTGTTATGTAAGTGTGATTAACTTCATACTTTCTTAATTCAATTAATTTCTATTTTGTTCTTATTCAATTAATTTCTGTTTTATCTTTACTTTTCAATTTCTTCATATTTTGTATGCTAGTGCTATTTTATTGATATGATTAATTGTTAAGTATCCTGTTATAGGTTTTCCTACGACCATAGATTTAATTGCTAAGTTGTTGTCTGCCTGTAATTTAATTTGTTGTTAACACTTACCGTACACTCCATAACTTCCTGTGAACTGAGGGTAATTTTAATTTAAAAAATTATGTAACGAGTGATTTAGTTATGTGTGATAGCTTTATGTAAACTGAGATGCAATTTTCAAATCCCTTAACGGGAGGTTTAGCTGTCTATTAACCTTGAAATGTGTTAATGTAGTTGACCTAGTGCTTGTGTTATGCCTTCCCCTTTTGCCCATCTTTATTTTTCACTTGTTTCTTCATTGCTCATATGTGGCTATATGCTTTTTTTATTGTTGGTTTCTTTCCCATTCAGGGGCCAGCTAATTTTGTATTGGACACTAGCTATTGGCAGTATGAGCATGAGTGGCGGCAAGAAATTACAGTTTTGTGCTCCTGAATTTGATTGTTGTTATGTAGAATGTCTCTTAATTTACACTGCGAGTTATCATACCCTCTCTCTCTATCTATATATGCATCATATTTTCCAGTGTTTGTGCATCTTGAAAGCTATCATCATTTATCTAGAATTGGATAAGAGCAGTGGCAATGTCGTTGTACTAAATTTATTTCCTGATTTGCTTGCATCATACAGAGTAATGAGTTCAGCATGTGTTCATGGTTTACTAGATTCTGATATTGACATTCTATTGGAGAACTTCTATTGAATAGATCATTTTTATTAACATGGAAACTTGTTTATCTTAGGATCTCTGATGATCTTTTTGTATGTTAGGCAGTCTATAATGTGTTCTCCATTACTTTTCTTTTCTAATTTCATTCGGAGATGAGTCATGATGTGATAACTACAAAATCCAATAAAGATTATGCTCAATATTTATGTGGGGTTATCAAAATTGTACTTTTTCTTCTTGTACTTGATGTAGTTTGAGTTTGAGACTTTCTTGCTAGAACTTTTGAAAATATAGGATTATCATTTTAAGTTCTTATTCAATGTTTTGCTTGTATAGGTCTGTGATATCCCTTAAAATCAGCTTTGGCTTTTAGAGCCATGATTTTCACTTTCATTGCCATAATTTACCTGCACTACCACTTTCTGCAGGTAAATTTGAGCAATTCTAACTTGGAAGGTGCACTTGTAACAGGAAATACATATTTTAAGGGATTAAATATTACAGGCGCCGGTATGTAGTAGCAATCACTTAATTATCGTATGCAATAGACCCTATAACTCTCAATCTCTCATAGTGGTTTTTATTCTATACTTTTTCTTTCCTTGATTAGAACCTTTTAACTAGTGGACTTAGATCAAAGATATTAGAACACTAAGAGTGAAGGTTTAGATATTTTCTCAAGAATTCAATGTAAGAAAATTTCTACTCATGTTAACAATGCTTTGTCTATTATCTTGCTCTGAGCCAGATTTCACTGATGTGCCACTGAGAGAAGATCAACACGTATACCTCTGCACAATCGTTGATGGGTAAGATTATACGTCTAAATGATGTGCATTTTAATCTCTAAATATCTATAATGTTTCACCAGTAATGTAGTTTTTTTTGTGACAGAGTGAACTCAACGAGTGGAAATGCTACGTGTGATACATTGATGTGCAATTAGTATTCCATTGTCGAGTATATCAAACTGTAACTTTTGAGTCATATTAAATATACTTTGGATGTGATGTGATGTGGAATTTGAATGGGAAGCCTATTGTTGTGGAGTTTTATGGAGATTGCTGTGAGGTTTTTCGCGAATTAGCCCCCGATGTCTACAAAATAGAGCAACATTACAAGTAATCATTTCTATTTCTTAATTACGATGGTGTCTTATTTTGAGGGAAGTTAAGTGCCAATATTTTGTACAATATTGATATAATTTATGATTTTTCGTGTGCTAATTTGACTATGTAAAAACTTGTTACAAACTTTGTAGTTTATAAATTGTTGTTCTATGAATTTGTTTTATTTAAAATCAAAGCATTTAAAATTAAATTTTATTTTTTGTAGTTTATAAATTGTTGTTCTATGAATTTGTCTTCTTTAAAATCAAAGCCTTTTAAATTAAGTTTTTATATTATGGTTATTTTAATATATTATATAAAATGATTAAAAAAAATTAGATATAAATTTCCTGCAGATTTTCCTGTGGATTTACCTGCGGTTATTTCCTGCGGATTTTTCTGCAAATTTTTTTGCGGAAATTATTACCTACGAAGGTATTAGTTGGAAACCATAAACCGCAGGAAAATCCGCAGGAAACGCGCTTCTTGCAGATTTTTTGCTCAAATCCGTAGGAAAATCCGGTTTCTCTAGTAGTGCCACTTTCATGTTTTTCAAGTGTATTTCAAGCTATTTTTAAAATAATATATTTCATATAATTTATCATATACTTTAGTTTTTTAAACAAATTACAAGTTGTTTTAATTCATAAGAAACATTGACATAATTTTCATTGTATCATGAAATAAGTTCACTATCATATACAAAAGTAACATTTAGCATTAGAACGTTCAGAAGAGATTTGAAAGCTTACAAATAGAATACAACAAAACACACATCAATTAACATGTTTCACACAGAAAAAATTTTGTTGAAGAAGAAGAAACAAAAAAGGTTTAAAAAAATTAACGAAGAGAACTTGAACACGGAGAATGCGACAACAACGTATCAGAATGATGGTAGAGAGAGAAGCAATTATGGCAGGCAGCGAGATCAACAATTTAGTGAAAGCAAGATTTTGTGACTTATGGTTTCTATTTATATGTCTTGGAGTTTGATTCTAGATGCATATTTTGCTGAAAGTAGAAATGTGTAAACAAAAATAAAGAATTGTTCTAGATGTGTAAACACCTATAGCTGCAATGTTCACGAGATGATCCACTTCATGTGAAGAAGTAAAAGATTTTACAACTGAGCTAGGAGAAAGGAAAGAGAAGAAGCAATCATTTCTCATAGCCATGCACTTGAAACCAGGACTGCACTACCTCCTTCATCATCAACTCGTCTTAAGAAAAAGAGATCAATTTGGTATAATATGAGTGAGTAGCTGATAACACGAAAATGTATCGATTATTTAAGCCAATTTATATGCTTTTTATCCGCATTTTAATTAAATAAATTATTCTTTATTCGTATTATGCCGGTATTTTCTATGTTTTCAGGTTTCTACCAATTATAAGGCATGTGCGAAGAAAGTCGAGAAAAGCCGGATAAATCACACTCAAAATCCATAAAAAGAGAATATTTATTGAAGTGTGTATGCATAGCATGAAATGGGGGTGTGAATAAGCAAACACGAAAAGAAACTCAAAGCAAGCAAATTGAGCCCAACGCGTTACAAGGTTTAACGGTCGTTACACGCAAGCCCTAAGGGTTGTGGCGATCGTTACGGCTAGGGTTTGTGCAGACTTCCTCATTAAGCAAGTTATGACGACCGTTGCAAGGCCAAGCTAGATCCGTAGTGATCTCTACGGAGGAGATTCCGGAGGCAAAAAACGCTCAACAAACCCAGCTTCCAACGTGCCTCACTCTCTATAAATAGGATGTCTCATTTCACTCTCCAGACACGTTTTTTCCCTTCAATTCTTTACCGTTACATTGTCAAATTTAATTTATGCGCCGCATTTATTTTCTAGTTTTATTTTTAGTACTCAGTTATTTTTTCTCGTAGAAATATTCACATCGAAGATTGCTGCGAACTTTTGCCAATTATAACCTTACATTAAAATTGCGCCTTTTTACCTTTTTTTCATCGCATTCGGATTTTTGAGCAATTAAAGGCGATCTCACCGACTTGTGGGAGACACCTGGAACCTGCCAAATATTCATCCTTTTATTTTCAGGTTTATTTAATTAATTTATTTTTAGGTTTATTTAATTTGTTTAATTGTTCATTTATTGGTTTATTCAATCGTTTATTTATTTTATGCCCGATTTATTTGAAATGCATAGTTCATCTGAATTGTATGTTTATTACTGTTGTGCTATATTAGAATCTTTAAACATGCTTGGCTAAATTTAGTTATCGGTATGTAGGGTCACATAGCCAACGGGGTTTAGCAACATCATTTTACTTATTCCATTTTAAAAAGATTAATTTTCCGGTTTCAATTATTAGTAATCAATGTAATTGTTTTGTTATGAGAGTAAGACACAGATTAGAAGTTAGGATCAATAAAGCGAGAGTTTGAGATGTTAACTAGACATTAATAATTGAGCATCAACTTAAAATACAACGAGAGCACTTTTAAGTTGATTAGGTTTTATTTATTTTCAAAAACTATTTTTAAACTCTAATTGAAACAGCGAGAGCACTCACTTAGGTTTGATTATAGGATCTGAATCAATAAACACGAGAGTATGATAAGAGGATTTTTAAACAAGTATTTCCTACTGAAACACATTTTGATAATGCAATTTAAGTCGATGAGTCGCTAAATCCCTAATCCTGATCACTATATACCGATACTTCTACTCTGAATCTAAACTAGATCTTGATTAGTTAGGTTCCCTAAAACCAAACATCATTTATATTATTAGACTTAGATTTACGTAGTAACCTAAGATAGCGATAGATAACCATTTAGTCCCTTGGGATTCAATAATCTTTAAAACTACAAGCGATAGGACTATATACTTGCGGTCTAGATTCTATAAGACGATAAAGTCGCGATCAGTAGCCTAGTTAAAATAGAGCTTGAACCAATACTTTATATGCAAATTTTGACACAAACAAGGAGAATCGATAATAAGATAGCATAAAATTAAGCGAGACCCGTAAAATCACCTTGATCCATAGTAAAGGGGTCGAGTACAACGAGTGATTGACCAAATGGAAGTAAATAAGACCTTGATTACGAAAGTTATCTAGGGAAATACATCTCAGATGAAAAAGATCAAAATAATGAAGGGTTTCCAGGAATTTTGCATAACACACAACTATATAAGACCTTTATGTATGTCTATAACCCCGGATGAAACTAGGAAGGAGAGAATTTTAAATGTTTCAGGTCAGCAACCTCAAATTCATAAACAGGAAGAAAATTTTATAATCTTGTAAACAAGCATTCATGGAACAGGGCCATGCAATCTTCAAAAGAACTGTATATCCTCTTATTTCCAGGAACCGGAAGGACCAACCATTATGAAGGATCACCGACCACAATGTCTACATCACTTATGGCGGCTTCAATCCTCAAAGTTGAGGAAATGCTTGCTAATTTTTCATCAACCTAGTCATACTCCAATGCAACTAGCCAGTTTCAAAGGTTTAAAAAGGCCAGTATATTAGCGTCACTAAGATCACATCCATCATTTTGCAGACAGAGTCAAATGTAATCTCTAGCATGTTCTGCCCTTTGCAAATTGACCCTCATCTCCTCTTTCGACAGGGCATGAGGGGCATAGAACCTCAATGCAATGTGTTCTTCCACCAACATTCGATATAAAGGAGTTTAAAGACCTAGAAGAATAATTTTATACCTCCAAAGAATCCACATTCCTATCTTATCACTACTAAGAGAAGGATGAGGAAAATCAGGGGATAACCCAGATGAAGTTTTCACTTCAAAATTACTCACTAAATCAACATTATTATCGCTTATCCTGACTAAAAAAATAGGAAATATTAAAGGTATAGGTTGAGTTAGAATGGTATCTGGTTATGGGAGATTCATGAAGTATGAGGATTGGAAAAAAAAAAAGGAAAAAGCTTTAAGGGAAGCACTTAATTGCTTCTAGTGATATTCTTGGAGAAGAATGAACGAAGAAACTTTTCTAGGAAGTAATTCTAAGCTTGAAAGCTAAAGGTTGTGAGACATTTCCAAATACTCGACTCAGTTTATTTATAAGTTTTGTGAATCTTATTGTTAATTATGAAAAAAATTCATATCAATTTGTGAGGTAAAGAATAGTAGCAACCAAAATAAATAGTCTACAACAATAATAATTCGTACACAAATAATATAATTGAATAAGGAGAGAAAAAGATGAAGGTTTGTTTACCCTGTTCGATTAAATGATCTACCCTGGGGGAGAGAGTAGCTCTACAATTTACTATAATCATAAAGTTGTTACAAGAGATTACAAATGAGTTACAAGAAAATAGAATTCGCCTTCAAGTTCCCAAGAACAACCCTGAAGGTGCCAAAGAATTACCCTATGTTCTAACCAAGTGTTTTCCAACCTCTTCAACCTTCAATATATGAATAACTCAATTGTTACGCTTTTAAACCCTTGCTCTCCCTTGTTCTTGTAAGCTCTAAGATTGTCACACATGCAATTACATAAGATATGCATATTTGTAATAGCAAATACCCAACAAACAAAGCCCAAAATCATAATCCAATTATACATGGATCCATTGACCAAACCAAAAACACTCGAAAACTCGAAATCACTATTCATTGTACGGACAACACTAATCATCGTACAGACACTATTAATTTGTACGTGCAACATTATTCATCCGTACGCGACAGTATTGTAGCGGCAAAAATTGCGAGTATAAGCCATTGAATTGACTCAACTCAAAAATTAACAAAAGCGTCGCCACCGCACTTTTATTTTATCCAAAGGACTAGAAAAAAGAGCGAATAAAATCCTATAAAAAAGATCAGAGATCTGGGACCGGGGGTTGGTTATGCAAATGGAAGGTGTTAGGCACCCAAAGCATCTATGGTACTCCGCAAGAACCTTCTTGAAAATCTGTATATATGTGCTAAAGAAGGTTTGTACAAAAATGGATGGTAGGGGGAGAAAAGAAGTATTTTCTTAATTTTGGTTTGATAGAACTTTCAATGAGTTCCAGGACTACATACCAATAATGTGTAATGTTGAAATCAAAACCAAGTGGTTCGGCTAAAATATACCAAATTTGTGTGTGGGTTGATTTTAAGAAAATGTTAATTTGGAAAAGCTACAAAGAGCTCAAAAAGTTTGAATGAGGTTAAGTGTTTTTTAGTCTTATGAAAATAAAAGTCAAAGTATTATTAGATTGATTGAGGGTTTATTAAGAAAAGAAGTTTGAAAATTCATGGACCTAAGTCCAAGTTTTTTTTGAAAGCGGTTCGAGTTTTGAAAACAATAATCCTTTGAAAAAGAGGGAAGATTTTGGAAATTAAAGAATGGGGAGGAGATGAAGAGACTAACCCTAGTGCATAAAGTAAAAGGTAAAGGTAAAGAAAGATATAACCGGGTGAGAAGATTAGTACTTAACATCAAGAGCCAATACCATATCCCATCCTTTGGACAATCACATAAACAACAAATAACCAGACAAAAAAAATAAGCTTCGGATGAGTCAATGCTTTCAGGTGAACTCTTGTCTCAAGAAAAACGGGCAGAGTGACGATTGTATTTCGAGGAAATCCACTCTTAATCGAGTATAACAGAATAACCTGCATACAAATATAATAACCAGACAAAGACAAAAATAACACCAAGAGCACAGAAATCTCCTAAGCTGAGGTAAAGGTCCTAATCCTAAGTCCAAAGATCAAGCTCCAGGTACAAGATAGTAACCAAGTCCAATTAGAAGTTTTTATGTTTAACTTGAATTATTAGGTATTCTAGAAAAGAAAAACAAAGCTCAAGTGAGCAAATTCAAAATAACAAGAAAATAAAATGCTCAAATGAGCAAAGGAAAATGACATGAAATGTAAATGGTAAAAGTAAAGTGCATAATAATAAAGAGCGTAAAAGTAAATGCGAAAAAATAAAGAGAGGAAAATAAAAAGGCATAAAATAAATGGCAATTAATAAAGGTTAGCAAGATGACCATCTGGAAACTTGTCAAGTATATCATCGAATTGTTAATTGTTAGTCGTCAGCAAGATGACCATCTTGAAACTTACACATGAAGACTTTCCAGAAGCTTGATAGAATAAACGCGATCACACGACAAGTTTCAATTGTTTTTTGTCAAGTATATCACCAATTTTAGAATTATCATATCACTTGATCAAAAATTATTGAGAATTTCAAATGGTCAAAGTTAGTGGAAACTTGCCAGAAGCTTGATTAGAAATCAATGCGACCACACGAAAAGCGCCACAAGTGTTGAACCAAGATCAAAGCTCAAGTCATCTTTTGGGGCTTATGTTTGAACTTTGAAGTTCATGCCACCAATAGATCACTTTATCTAAATCGGGACAAAATAAAAATAAGATGGAGAAGAAGAAAACATTTTCAAATTTATTTTGCATCAGATGAATTTTATTCGGTCTAACTTCGTCAAAATCCATCAACTTTCTTGGTGGATTTGGTCAAGAAACCTATCAACACCCAAATTCCATTGATGTTGGGGAAATTTGTGACTCCAAATTAAATTCAAAAAATCAGCAAAATAAAATGAAAATAAAATTCAAATAAAAATATTGAAATTAGGTTATTTAATAGAAATTTATTGACGAAATACATAAATAGTATTTTTTTTCATCAAAACAAAACTCCAAGGAAATTACCCAAAGTCAATCAGAGGTCAACAAGTGTTGACATAATTTTTCAGAATTTTTCTAAGTCAAAAAATATTTTTAAAAGAAAAAGAAAAGGATGAAATAAGCCAAAAATAGCAAAAAGTATTAAAATCAGAAATAAAAATAAAATGAGGTCAATAATATTTGTCAAATGACCATTGGATCCTTCGATAATTTTTCCAAAATTTTATAATGTCAAAAAGTACTTTTAAACAATTAAAAAACATCAAATAAAGAGAAAAATCATAAAAAATATCAAATCTGAAAATAAATTTATGAAAAAAATAAAATTCAGAAACATAATATTCCAAAATAGTTTTGTGAATTTTTTCATAAATTTTGGACTAGAAATGAATTTTATATGATTTTTTGAAGTTTAAAACATTAAAAATATAAAATCAGAAAATAAAATAAAAGCAGAAAAAATGTGGATCATCTGATCATAGTCAAAACGCGTTAGTAAGCTAATCCAATGGATCAGACGTGTTGTGCTTGATATGGACCTCTTTTAAAATCACACCGGATCATCATTTAAATGAAAATTAAAAATATAAATTCAGAATTAATGTCAAGCGTTGGATGGAGTCTGACTCTCAAAAGTAATCAGATCCAAGGGCTCTTATTACGTGTGTATGATAAAACATTCTCACTGGATCCAATTCAAAAAAAATGACACGACACACTTTCATTGGTTGAAGACAGACACGTAGGTCGTCTTCAACCTCCAGCCTCCCAGAATTGGAGTTCCTCAAATTGTAAAATCAATAGCAATGGGTGGTATCCTTGAATTCGTCTCTTCAAGACGATCTCAACCATATGCTCGTGAAAAATTTATTTATATTGAGTGAAAAGAATTTTGGAAAAAACTCAAATAATAGAGAATAGGATTTTGATGAATTTCTCAGTCAGTACTTGATAAAAATGCAAATGGTGAAGATCACACGGATCAGGGAGATGAGGAGAGTACCATGATGTTTTATTTTGCATGGTTTGATGGAGGTTTCTACCTGAACGAAGTTCACTTTCAGAGCTCTGAAAATGGACTTGGATAGCACGATTCAGGAAGCTTCAAGGCACGATTATTATTCTGTTAGCTTCAGTGAGGTTTAAGGACGAAGAATGAATGGTTAATTTCAAACTGGAAGTAGTCTAAACACAAAGCTTCCAGAAATGAGTGAAATGACTTGCTTATTTATAGGAGAAGTGAATGGGATCAAAAGAGAGGGTGTATGATGCAATTTGGAGCAAAATCGTGCACACCTGCATCATGAGCAAAGTGTGACTTGCGAGTTGTCAAAACTCAGCCAAATTGTGCGTTTTATCCCTCTAATCAATCTTGACAACTTTTCTAATCATGTTTAAGTCCAAATCGCGCATCAATTTGATCATTAGAAGCCACATTATTGAAAACAAAATCTGACTTCAAGCACAAAATCAGTTCCACGAGGCTCTCTTTGCAACCATGGTTCTCATCACTCAAAGACCTTTATGATGCAATCTTGGGCTCTTTGGAAAGCTGAGATTACAAGCTTTACGATGCACTTGGAAAGGTATCATTTGGAAACTTGAGCTGAAAGTTGTGATCACTTGAAATCACCAAAAAACATCTGACTTTTTATACTTAGAAAAATTTCTAAGTTTGGCAAAAAATGACCTATAATGTTTCCAATCCAAACATGGTCTTCCATCCAAACTTTGCTCTTGATTTCTAAAGATGCAATGAAGTAGATATTTCAAAGAAAATTTTGCAAAAAGAACCAACCAAAAAAATCCAAAAATTGAGCAAGTTATGATGGCCTTATGAAGTTGAGGAAAAATCATGAAATAACCTATAATCTTTTGATCTTTTCAAGTAACTTCCAAACACTTTCAATCTTCAAATATTATATGGAGATAAAGTTCATATCTTCAAGATTGTTGTGCAAAAAGAATGACCTCAAAATGATAAATGATGATCAAGATATGTTCATTTGAAGTTGATTGTCCAAAAGTTGAGGAATTCATCAAGGACTTGTAATCTTTTGACCTCATAGGAAAACTTCCAAGCATTTTATTTTGTCACCAATTGAAATAAGTTTTTGTAGACACCCTTAGGTTCATTATGAAATAAAAATGAGCTCAACGAGGCAAGGGATGACCAAGATATGATCCTTTGAAGTCATACAAGGTGGATGAAGCATCAATCTAGAGAGTGGGCAATCATAGGTCTTCAAAATAAACTTCTCATCACTTAAACTACTTGAATCAAAGCATATATTTTACAAATCATTTGAGAATCAAATGATCTTGAATTCATCCACAAACTTCACACACACATCAAGATATGGTCCTTAGAAGTCCAAAACCCTTATTTCAAGAGAGATGGCCATATGATGGAGAATTCTTTGAATTTGATGATCTCTTTCAAGCATGAAGCATATATTAAAGATAAGAGAACATAGTTGATGATAAGATAAGTCTTCAAGAGAGACAATACTTTCAAAATCTTGAGAATTGATGAGAGAAGGCATGGATATAAACACATGAACCTATCAACTCTTTGAGGAACTTGTGCACCATTCACTTACAACATTTAGATCAAAGTATACACATCATGGTTAATCAAATATTAATAATCACACAAAAATAATAATCACTTCCACAAGGTGTTTGGTGATCTCCCAAAGGGAAAACCCTAAAGATAAGAGAGAGAGAGGGAGAGAGAGAGAGAATACATTTGTGATCTTTGTGCAATGCAATTGTATGAAGTATGAGAGAATCATAGGGGCGAAAATTTGGGTACAATAAGTATTGTTCACCGCCCAAAAATTTTTCTTTCTGATTTCTTTTTTTCTAATTTTTGTCTGACTTTCGCGGTAAATGCAATCTCTGAAATATGTTTTCTTTCTTTTCATCAACAAAGGTTTTACGGCACATTTACAACAATATCCAACTTTAATTTAAACCATATTGATACCAATTTAATAACCAACAGCATTGTTGCTCTCTACCAAGTTCAAACTCTAATCAATAACTGATTAGTCACCATTTGCGGTATATTTTCTGTCACTTAGTTGTCAAAAATCTAGGAATTCAGTAACACTTTGTTCTAGTAGTAGGTTTTAATTCTTTCTTTCTGTGGATTTTATTTTGTGTTGGTTGAATTTTCTTTGGGTATTTTCATGTTTGTTTTGGTAGTTTGTTGGCTAAATACAAGTTCACGAAGTCAAAGGATCAGGAAACAAACAGAATAGCTGAGCATGGGCAAGAAAGTCACAAGAAATCATTAATACTTTCTGTACGCGTATCATACGCGAATGTTCTGGTGCAAGGCAGCGTCGTACGCGTTCTATACGTATATTGTCAAGTTTCAGGCAAAAACTGCTTCTGCCCATACGTGTATGGGTTCCTGCAGGAAGGCCAAATGCTTTTGGTTTGTGTATGTTGTGGAGGGTACATGTATCCATACGCGTACCATACGTGTATGGAGGCCCAGTTTGGCTGAAAAAGCCCAGCGCGTGTTATAAGAACCAGGACCACTATTTCTCAAGGGTTGGACGATTTTTGACGGTAAAGAACATTATTGAAGGCCGAAGAACTCAAATTTATTCTTGGATTCGAGATTTTCATGAGTTTATGCAATTGAAGACCTCATTTTTCACTTATTATCTGTAATGACAACAATATCTACTATGTTTTCTGTTGATTTTATGAGTAGCTAAACCCCCCAATGCTAGGGGGTGATCTTGATCTTGATCTGTGAAGAATCAGAATATACTTTGGAAATAACTTTATGGTTTGTTTGAATTAATTTGCTCATCTACTGTTTTTAATGCTTTTTCTTTCGGACAAACGAAAACTATTTTGTATGATACAATTAAGTCAGACAAGCTATTGATCCTGACCTGTTGATGAACATATTTAAGATTCTTTCACCTAGGAATAAGGATAACTTTAGATAGTCAAATTATTCTTGATATTGGAAAGCTTAATTTCAACCGTAATTGACTATGGACATGGTAATTAGGTTGAATGATTAAAGAATTGTAACCTGAGGACTTGGGGATAATATCTCTTAAGAACCGACAATAAATTATTCAAACTTGTTGTTGCGAAGTATAATCAGATTCGTTGCATGATTGGATTAGACACCATCCCTGGTATTCTACTCATATCTGTTTAATTTGTCTGAACGTTTATAATTTCTGTTTGAAGTTACAAAGTCATAACATCTCAAAAGCGATAGGTTTTGTTTGATTGAATTTACCACGAACTCAGTATTTTATCGCAGTCCTCGAGATCGATATCTTGAGAAATTCCCACTATAACTACATCGGTAAATAGTACACTTGCTATTTTTCTGATAATAACCTTGATCAAATTCAAGCAACCCTTAAATCTTGATCTCATAATTTGCACTCACTTATTTTTAATCACCCTTTTATGTCTAGGTAATTTAACAAGCCTACAAGTATGAAAATTCTTTGGATTTCACTGCCGTCTAGACTTCATCCAAAGTAATAGTACCTTCCTTACCATAAAGAAGTGCATCTTTAAATTGCTCAAACTATCTGGGTAATGAACTAAACGTGAGTAAAGTCTTGTCCTCATCATCAATCTTCACTTCAATATTCTCAAGATCATCAATAATCTTGTGAAATTCCATAAGCTGCTCAACTATGGATTTATGCTCCACCATTCTTAATGAATAAAGTTGTTGTTTCAGACACAACATGTGAGTCAAAGACTTAGTCATATACAATGATTCAAGTTTTGCGCACCTAGCAACCACCGTTTTCTCCCTAAGCTCATTCAATATCCCACAAAGCCTTAGGGAAAATTGTTCTAGACCGACCAAATCTCAAATGACCAAGGCCTAATTCATCTCAAATTCACTCGAGTTGGCCCAAATTATAAAATCAATTCACACACTAAGAACAAGGTATAATATCTAATATGAAAATTTAACTACACTCATCTTGAATCTTGAAATGAATTTGGTGTTGGAGTGCTTAACATGCAGATCTCCCTGCGCCACTATAAAGAAGATCAAATCTGTCATTTAAGATCATCAATTTTTTAACTAAATCCATTTTTGGTTCCCGAATAGAACTAGAGCATCCATCTCTGATTCTATAACGGAGCATTAAGTCAGAATTCGAGTCTAGATAATGATTTATCAAGAATCTATGAGTTTCATAGTTTCACCCCTAACACTAGTTTGACGTCTGACTAAAATATCTAATTTAAATATTTACATATTCCTCGCATAGTTTCATAAGGTAAATGACAAATCAGATCCAATTGATGACCAGGAAATATACAAACATTACGAGCATATATTAGATAAATAACAAAAGATGGTTCATTAACATAACAATAGCATAAAAATGGTATTGATAATGAAGTGAACCATCTATGCTATTACGAGCAGATATCGACTAACTGATATATTTGATTTATATTAGAATTATTGAGTTTTAAATTATATAATTAAATATATTAATAAAGGTTAAATATGTTTTTGTCTCTATAAATTATTAAATTTTATTTTTGATCTTTATAAAAAAAACTAGCATGTTGTAAATTCCAACAAAATTATTATGTATATAATTTAAGTCTTTACTAATTAAATTGATGTGTATTTTAGAATGATTATTTTACGGACATATTTAAAACGTAATAAAAAGTTATTAAAAAATTCAAAATTTAATTTTTAAATCGAGATTTTCATTACTTTTAGCAATATCTTTTGAAATTTAAAAAATTTATATTTAATTTTTCTCATTTTAAAAAGTTCCAAAATTTAGTAAATAAATAAACAATTTTTAAAATTTTAGAAAATAATAAAAATTAAAACTGCATGAATAAAAATTTATAAGAATAAAAATAAGTCACTTTTTTTAATAGGAATTAAAAATAAATTTTAAAATATTTATATGGACCAAGAACATATTTAATCCAAAAAAATTATTTCTTATGAAAAAATCAAAAATAAAAATTGTAATGATTTGTTTTGAACATATATATTTAAAAAAAGTTCACTTTATTTGAATTATATATTGACTAGATATATTAAAAAGTTAATTATTTTTAATTATTAAAGATATATAGTAGTATATAATTTAAATAAAGTGAACTTTTTAATATATCTAATACATATATAAGTGAATTTTTATATATCAGCTAAAAAAATCATAAAAACTATTGTTGATTTTTTATAAGAAATAACTAACTTTTAAATTTATCTATAATTCTAATATCCATATATAATTCAAACATATTAGTTAGTCGATGAAACTAAAGATCCAAAGGATGTTGTAAAAAGGACTAAGGAGTAATAGGTTAGATTGATAGTGATTAGTGAGAATTGTTGATTATACCAAAAAAAAAGTTGTAAAAAGGACTAAGGAGTAATAGATTAGATTGATAGTGATTAGTGAGAATTGTTGATTATACCAAAAAAAAAGTACAATAAATGTTATATAACAAAATAAATCAATAAATGTAAATAATTATTGCATCTAATAATACTGTTATTATAACATTCATAAATGTAATGACTCTTGTGACTTTAAAATTTTGGTTAAATATCTAATGTCTCCAATTTGTTTGATGGGTCTTTAAATTTTAGATAAATATTTGATTCATATGTTTCCCATCATAATGATCCAATGCATGATCGATTGGAGGTCAAAAGTAACATCATTAAAGGAGACTTCTCAACACTGAAACAAACAAAAAATGTTGACTTCTCAACATTGTTTTACTAGGACCACTGCCATGAAGAAAAGGCAAACTATATTCCATTTGTCAGTGACACTAAAATGCTTAAGTAAGGTTTGAGGATTTTTTCACCAACCTACCCTTCTTTTTTAATTTATTAAAAAAAATAACATATTTTTCCAATTTAATACCAAACTAACGTCCTTTCAAAACAAAAAAAATTTATTAACATACCACCGCCCAATGTTTTGGCGGATGAAGATTGGTTTTTCTATATTTATTAGTTAATTACCTGTGGATTTTTCTATAGAATATCTGGGAATTTTTCTACGAAAATATATTCATAAAGAATTATTTATGAATTCTTTAAAAATACTATTAGTTTTTTATTTAAATCCGCAGGAAATTTTGTTGGAAATTCCGCAGCATTTATTTTCGTGGAAAAATCCGCAGAAAATTTCACTAAAGGGTATATTTCCCAAGAAAATCCGCAGGAAAATTAAAATTATTTAAAAATAATAATAAAATAGGAAGGTCCGCCCATTTAATTGGCGGCTGCATTTCAAAGTAAATTTTTTTTTTTTGAAAAGATGGTATTTTAGAATATATTGAGAAAAGTATGGTATTTTAGTACTTTAAATGGAAAAAAGATGATAGATTCGTAAAAAAGTGCATCAGTGATTTTGAATAGATTGTGTCAAGTAGTACAAGAATGATTAGTAGTTTTGTTTTTAAGAAAATCCTTTGATGTATAGAATTTTTTATCTGATCGTTGTAGGAGATATTTGCTAGGATTAAAACTAGCGTGGACCAATGTATTCCATATTAGAGTAGTTATACAACTTTTTTCTGAAATTGTCTTGCACTTGTGTATTACAGTATTAGTATTGATAATTGTCTTTCAAAATTAAATTTAAAACTTTGCGAGAAAAACTATCAAATTAAATCTTTAAAAGATAAGGTTACTTGTTACTAAATGATAACAATTTTTTTTTATATAGAGGATCAAACGGTTGATTTTATTGCTTAAGGTTGACAAAATAATAATATTGTGTTGAATAAAAGGTAATGATGATTTAACTTTAGCTAGAGAATAAGTGAGTGTCATGTTGAAAGTTTAAACACATTTAAATATTAAAACTAAAAATATTTATTTTGAAAGAGTATGTCCCTCGTAAGGTAATTCTGATACTATTATCTCACGATCTTCTCTATCCTCCTCACTACTAGGGAATCGAACCATATATCCTGACATGTTCAATTCATTCCCATTACAAACTCTAGTAATGAGGAAATAAAGAAGATCGTGATGTAACAGTACCGAGATTGTCTTGCAAGGGGCCCGAGCTGTTACACTTAGCCTATAGATAGCTTTATTGAGTTCGCACACAAGAGAAGTTGAAGTGCCAGTGGAGTGTGCCATTAAGAAATGCATTATTCACATCCAATGTGTGATATGCCACACTTCTTGGAGATGGCAATAGTAAGTACAATCAGTGACAGGTTTCACCACTGAAGAAAATGTCTCAATAAAGTCAAATCTTTGTTGTTGGTGGAAACCTTTGGCCACCAACCTGGCCTTAGTACTTGTTTAAGGTTCCATCAGAATTTTGCTTCACCTTGAACACCCATTTGCACCCTATGGCTTGCCTATTTGAGGGCAAAATTGCAAGTGTCCCTGTGTTGTTAGTACAACAGAAGGTGAAGACTGAGAATGAGAGCTGGAATGATTGAATGTTGTGTTGGTGTCCTGATGCAAGGAAACAGACATGGGACTGCTGACTTGAGTATAAGAAGACCTGGAGATGGCAGTGGAGATAGGATTGTTTAAATGTTGAGTGGAAAGAGGTTGCACAAAAGGAAATGGGGAGGATACAAGGCTGCTGTAATTTGTAGGCACAAATGAAGTAGAGGAGGATGCAGTAGTGTAAGGAAACTTTGCATAATTAAAAACCACATCCTTGGAGATGTAGAATCTCCCATTGGAAGCAAGACATTTGTACCATTTGTGACTGGTTGAGTAGCCTAAGAAGATACACTCCTGAGAGTGAAAGTTAAATTTACTGGTGGAGTAAGGCATGAGATGTGGATAACAGGCACACCCAAAAGCCTTGAGAAACTTGTAATCAAGAATACAAACATAGAGCATGAAATAGGTAGATTTCATGTCTAGGAGAGGAGTAAGCATCTTGTTAATTAAGTAAGTTGTAGTGAGACAGACATGATCCTAAAACTACAAAAGGAGATTTGCTTGGGACAATAGGGTCAACCCTATTTCAAACACCTGCTTATGCTTCCTCTCAATAGTACCATTTTGATGGTGAGTATAAGGGCATGCTAGCCTCTGAGCAATGCCTTTAGTAAGAAATAAAGAAGTTAGAGACTGAAACTCTCCTCCGCCACCAGTTTGAACAGACCTAAGAGAGGTTCTAAACTGAACCTCAATAGATATGATGAAGTGTGTGACTTTGAGCATAACATCATATTTTAATTTGAGAGGAAAACCCCAAGTGTATTTAGAGAAGGCATTAACACAAGTCAGTATATATTTATAACCACAAGTTTAATTAATTGGAGATGGGCCCCATACATCTAAAAATATAAAATCATAAGCCTTTGTGTAGAAAGTGTGAGATTCTCTACTAGGCAACCTATGTAGTTTGCGACGGAAACAGGGAGAATAAAAATCTAGTGGAGATTTATGTGGTACATGAATGTTGCACAACTGTAATGTATGCCTAAGGACTTCATGGTGAGGATGGCCAAGTCTGTTATGCCACAGATTGTAGGGAGATACGTGATAGGAGCAACCACAAGTGAAGCACTCTTGGTGATGTTGTTTATTGAAGGTACAGATAAAAGAGAGTTGAAGTTATAAACACCATCTTTATTCAACACACCCTGTAATACCACTTCAGAAGTGTCCTGTGTTTTGACAAAACACTTATCAGCATGAAATTCAAAATACACACAGTTGTCTTTAGCAAACTGGCTACCAGACATCAAATTCTTAGTGATAGCTGGGACAAGCAGTAAATTATTAAGTGCGAGTGTGGTTTGTGTGTGATAGGGTGAAGTGAAGCTAACTGGACCAATGGAAGTAATAGGGAGACATTTCCAATTGCCAAGTAACACTTGATCTATGTCTGGTAGTGTTATGCTTTCAGACAAGAAATATGCATTGTTGTGACATGATGAGTAACTTTTGAGTCAGGGAACCAAGCTTGAGAAACCTGTGTTGCAGCAATTGTAGAATTTATGCATGCACCAATGAAATAAGCTTGTGGTTGATAAGTAGGCTTTTGAGGAAAACCAGGAGGAGTACCTTTCAAGGCAGGAGCAAGCCACTGATTGGGGATTATGACAGGTACAACATGAGCAGTAGCACTCTGAGTCCATTGGTTCCAGCTTTGGTATTGAGGTCTCTGCATCTGACCTTGAAGTTGCCACTGATAGGGTCGTAAGAAGCCATGTAAAGAGAAGAGAGTCTTGTTGCCCCCAAGTGACATTCGTCGGATTCTCGGCATCATTCGCACGATCATCATCAATGAGAAAGCGTTGGGGAATAGTAGGATTCACCAGAAGATGATGCACCTTATGCGTTCTGATGATCCCTTCTACCTGTTGTTTCCATGAGCAAAAGTTGTTTTCATCAAGATTCAGCATAATCTACTGTGTGAATGTTTTGAACACATTTTTTAGTGTTGAACGCCATCGGCACCGAAGTTGCACCGGACAAGTGGTCGGAATCTCCATTGGAAGTCACAGCCAAGGATTGAGTTTAAGCTCTAGATACCATGTTAGAAACTGAAGTGATATGGAAAGTAATAGAAAAGAGAGAGAAAGTGAATTTCATTTCATTTTTTAATTGTATCCGTTTGGGTTGGAGTACCTTGTACTCCGTTATTAGGGCAAGCTTATACAGCCACACAATATTGTGTTGAGTCAGCACAATAGTATTACAATAATACCATTCCTTACTTACTAACTAATACTCTAATAGTAGTCTCATGTATTTATTTATTAGTAAATCGCTTAATTTAAAATGAAAATAAAAAAAACATGGAACTAATTGTTACTAACATTGTGGTAATGTGAACCTGATAATTAGTTCTAAATACAAAATCATAAGAAAATATTTTTAATATTTTTCAGAAAACTTAAAAATAAGTTAATAAATATATAACTATGGAAATTTATAAATAATTAAAATATATGTTATAAGCTTCTTGAAACTAATTAGAAGTTACAACTTAATTAAATAAACATTTATGAAAATGAAAAAAAATTGTTTTTGGGTTTGTAACTGTTTATACTATCATGTGTAACCGGTTACATGCATATTTTTTTTTGTCGTGGTAACATATTAGCTGATTTTGAGTAATTGGTTATCAATTTGTGTTTGGGCTTTTTTAGTTTATTTTTAAATTGTTTTGAATTTCAACTGTTTTGTCTAGCTTGTGTAAATACTCTCAATGTTGTAATGTACAAAATTAATGAAAATTTATCTTTTCGCCCTCAGTTACTCTCTCTCACTTTAATTCTCTTATGTTTCCACTCTATCTTCAACACAAGCACAAAACCTCCATTGATTCATTTGAATGTTCTAACATTTAGTATCAAGAACTCTGATTCTGATTCATAATCCGCTATTGTTATACCCCAAAATTTGTCCTCCTACTTCTCAAGACAATTCACATCTCCATACTTAAGGATTTCACAAGGGTTGACCAGACAAACCCTCTTTTAAGCAATCAATCCAAACTAGGGTTTTGATTCTCTCAAGTCAGAATGAGTTTACAAGGCTCCAAGTGGTCATCATACCTCATCATATGCTTCAAGGGATCACCATGTCAAGTTTCAAGCCTTACAAGTCAAATTTGCTCATCCAATTGCTCAGATGGTTGAAAATCAGTTGTATTTGACATAAAGTCAATTGTGGTCAACATACAGTCAAACTTCATAATTTGTGGTCAACATAAATATTTTGAAGTAATATTCACCATTTGATCAAGGGTTGACCATGATTCCTCAAGAAAAGTCCAGATTTGATCAAAAGTCAAAGTTTCTAAATTAGGGTTTTTTAGACAAAAGTCAACAGAACTTTGACCAGGCATAACTTTCACATACTTTATCATAAATTTTTCCACTAAAGCTCATTTTGAAGGGAATTCAATTATCTACAACTTCATGTATCACAAGCTTTGGCCAAAAATGCATCATTTGAGAGTTATGGATCAAAATATTATAGGTCATTTTAAAAGTCAACAAAAAGTCATCTTTTTGCAAAGAAGTGTTCATGAACATGGAAACTTCAATGGAGATGAAACCAAAAGGAGTGTTTAGAGGACATATTAGATTTCTAAAAAGTCATAGAACACCCAAAAATGTTAAAAATTGAGCAAAATACAAGTTGAACATTTTTGACGAAGTGCATAAAGAGAAATACCTAGCAAATGCAAATATTTTTCAAATGGGCCTAAAATTTCATGATCCAAACTTATTCTTGAGATTATCCATGGTCTCTATACTCCTTTCCACGCCTCTTATCTTTTTATCTTATTTAGTTTTGAATTAAATGGTCAAAATTCAAAATTAATTAAATAAAATATAAAAATAATTGATAATACAAGTTGGGCTTGATTTGTACATGTCTTGAGGACCAAGGAAGCCCGTAAGGATTTTCAAATTTGTGCAAGATGCTACAAGAAGCCACAAAGGACGAAATTTCATGCCTCAAGAACCCTAAACCAAGTGCAAAAATCTGTGACATCCAAGCTATATAGCAGTCAGGTTTTTGCTCTAATTCAAGCCATTCTAAGCCTTGCAACACGTTCCTGGTGTTCCTCTTAATTGTTCCAGATACTCACAAGCCATCAAAACACTCAGAATTACTCAATCCCAATCACGGTTTGCACAACTCTTATCCAAATTCGATTTCTATGTTTCGTGCATTATAAATACGTTTTGATTGCATATTCATGTTTGTTTTGATGTTTGGAATGTTTCTGTATGGTTCAATTGAGTTCTAAGTGTAGGAATATCGTGGTGCCATGGTTAGGGTTTCAAAGCTCTAATTTGGGATCCTTCGATTTAGCCAAAATTGGCTAAAATCAAGGACATATTCATGTTCAGGAGGTTGAAAGCAATCGATCCACACCCTCATCATAAATTTATATTGCGTATTGTGAATTTTGAAAAAATACAGGTGTTATTGTAACACCCCAAATTCTACCCGGAAAATATATCGAAAATCAGAGTAATTAAAATTTTCAACAAAACATGGGATGCCACATTTCAACATTAACAACACAAACAGATAAGATACATAACACTTTTTAATTCGGAGAATCTCATAACAACTTGCAATAACTTTCAAACAAAATATTTTTTTATTACTACGCAGCGAAATTCATAGTAAAACAACTGAATATATTATACTAATAACAACTTGAAACATGTTATTCAACTTTCAACATACTTAACAACTTTTTATTTCACAACATCACTTAGGATTCAACAAATTATACTAATAACAACAAGAGTCAACAACATAAATAACATAGACCAAACGTCCCCACGAGTGTTACGTATCAGAGCAAAGACACCGACTTGAACCAACAACAACTAATTCTTCCATTCTTGAATACCTGCACGTTACCAGTATAAAGGCAACGGTGAAACAAATGAAGGGGTGAGATATCTAACAATCTAATAAGTTGTATGATAAATAATATATGATGGAATTTAGATAACGTAAATCACCACTTCGCAACTTATTCTCACAACCAACAATCACAACATAATCATCAACGTAATATAATGACAACAATTTTTTCACACAACAATATTTATCACAACATATTCGTCAACGTAACAACTTAACTCAACACAACTTAATAACAGCAACTTAATAACAACGCCAACTTATAACAACAACAACAACAACTTATATCAACAACAACACAACGACAATCACTAAACAACGAATAATAACAACAACTTTAACTTGCGACTCAATATGTGACTCAACTATGTAAATGCATGTGGTACCATTTGGAGCAGAACTCCCAACTTAAAATCATGCCAGTTTATCGAGGCATTAACAAGGCATAAGCCTTCAACGTGGTGTCATCAAGGCCAAGGCATAAGCCTTCAACTTTCAATGTGGTGTCAATCCAGGCCAACTTAATAATGCAATGTATGTTATGCGACCTCAACTTAAACAACAAATACACAACAATGCGACAACAACAACATCATACAACAACAACTTAAAATATGCATCAATGGAATCAACTTAGGTCAACACTGGTCATTCAACCTACAACTCAAACATGTCCATAAATCAGGACGATTCAACTTAATCAACTTTGGCCATAGGCCTACAACTTCATCAACTTATCAACAACAATGACAGTTTGTCAACTGCAACTTCACAATTTAACAACTAAATTAATACAAGTAAACAACAATCAATTTCATCCAAACCTGCAACTTCACAATTATTAACAACATCATCACAAGCTACAACAACAATTCAATGGAACAACACAACACAATTTATCACCAGAAAATTCATAATTTATGACAAGTATATAATTTATTCTATACTCTTAACTCATAAAAATGTCATAATAATATATAATAATAACTTGATATAATTCTCAATGAATTATAAATCACTCTACCACAATCCCTACAATTCCAAAATAGCTCTAAGATGCTCAAAATTGCTCTACCGACAACTTTTGTATATAAAATAATATTTATAAAAATAATTGGTTAATGACATGACTCAAGTAATAATAAAACAACTCTAAAGGGTCAAATACGCTTACCTTTAATTCTACGGTTTATTCTATGGCTTATTAGATTTAATTTGAAACAACCCGAAAACAACGCCGACAACTCTAAACATGTCAGAATCACCCAAAACAATTAAAGTATGACTCTTAATAACTCAAAACAACTCTGATAATTTTATTGACAATTCTAACAACTCTATTGACAACTTTAATAACTCTAATGAAATCGAAATAATTTAAATTAATCAATTAACCAAATAATCGTCTCTTACTCAAAACTCTTAATTTATTATATTAATAATACTAAAACTATTATAATTATAAAAGCTAATAGTTAAATAGCTAATATTATTCTCATAAACAAAACTTTATGTTATCAATATATTAAAATTGTAAATTAACAATTCTAAGGTTAGACTCTATCAAACATTAACCAACAAAATAAACTAATGCTATAATGTATGAAACATTAACTTAGATTTTCGGCTTACTCTAATATACTGGTACTGTAACGTGATACTCTCAATTATCTACCAAATTGTGAGGTCTACCAAAACATATAAATTAATGAAAAGTTACGATACAGTGCATATAAATATATTTGATAAAGTTTCGGTACATATGTGGATAAACATGGTTATACACTACACATATATAAATATTATAACAAAATAATATATACATATTCAACCTACAAAATCAATTTAGCATCTTAAAACTCAAGACGAATTTCATCATATTCAAGAACAATTTCAACAGTGACATCAAATAATTTCTCACTAAATAGAACAATCATAGATACATAGTAAATCCCTCTATTATCTTAATTCTCACATATTACTCATCAAAACATAACAATTTTAATCCATAGAAATTTAGGGATTTCAACCTAAACATGTTTCTCACCAAACAGAACAACCACAAATGCATAGTGTTGCACCCCAAATTTTACCCTGCTATTTTTCTACTTACATTGTATTTATATTAAAAAGAACAGTCAATTTTTACATTTTTGTTACACATCTTTAGTTAATGATTAAGTTAATTTCTAGCATTTTACTAGCATTTGTATTTTTTATATAATATTTTTGAATTTCTAGTTAGCATTTAATTTTGCATTGAAAATTTGTAGTTAAATATATTTTGCATCAAAGTAGTCTTAATCATACTTGCATCATTTCGAATTTTGCACATTTGTTTCTTTTTTTCTTTTTTTTTTACCTTCTAAATTCTTTTATTATTATTATTATTATTATTATTATTTTTAATAAATTGCTGTTTAAATATAATTTTTTTTCATTTAAGTCAATTATACAATTATAGTGTTTTCTTTCACATTTGGATTTTATTTATAATTTGTAAAAAGAAAAATAGTGATAATAATAAGTTTTAGTAGTAATACATATTTATTTATATTTCAAACAGTATATAATGATTTTGTACAGTGATTGTATCAATTAAGAAAAAGTGTTCTTGCTCTTTTTTTTTATTGTATTTTTTCTATCTATCTAGTTCTTCCTTGTCACCACCATCTTTCTACCACAACCTGCAAAACACAGAAGCAAATGGTACACATACAACTTGCAATACAATTCCACTCTCATTCCACTCTTCCACTCACAATTATGTCCCATCTACCATCACCACTACCTGCAATACAAGAGACAAGAAATCAGTACAAATCAGTACATAACACAACAGAAATCGGTACACCACCATCCCACAACTTACCAATGTAATTCATACCTCTCCACTACCCTGCAAAAATCAGCACCACCTCTGTCCTTGTTCTTATCACAAAGAACAAACTTGGTGCCCAATTCTTCCAACTTTGCCCTCACTCTTCCACTGCTATATAACACACCTTCAACCTCTATTGAAAAAACGACCAACAATACACTCACCTCTGCATTTGTTCCTCACCTTTCCCAGAACCACTTCCATCGGACCTCCTTTCAACGCTAAACCTCAACCTTACAACCACAAATATGATATATCAACCTCTCATTCCACCATCCATTTACTCAATCTTCAATACCAAACCCAAAAAACCAGCTTACAGCAACTTCACTCATCACATATAATATCACAAAACCCATACTCAGATTCGAACAACAACCAAACTGTTTGCCTCTCACTTCCTCAATACTTCTACAACAACAACTCAGATCCAGATCAACACAGACAGAATATCGAGAAACTCGCCCAGTCACATAATAGCAGAACGTGATCTAAAAAGCAGAAGAACAACAAGAAGTTGCAGCAGTAAGAGTAGATCGGACAGAGCGAGTCAAAAACGAAACGTACCTTTTCCTTTCTTTGTGTTTTTGCTTCCATTGTTCTTTCATTAAATTGTTGAAATCTGTAAATATCTTGAACTTGCTTCGAAATTGGGGCTTAGGGCTTTCAAATGGGGTTAGGGTAAATTTTTGTTGTTGCTGTTCGTAGATCTAACCATGAGGAATAGGAATGGCAAAGTTTGTTCTTTTGAGAAGATGAGTGTCGAAGATAAAACGCATAGAAGCGGAAAATTGAGAAAGAAGAAGTGTTGCGATAGAAAGAAAAAAAAACTAGAGCGTGAGAGGGATTGGAATAAATTTTGAGAGATCAGAGCATCACATTTTTATTCCCTTTCTTCATTTTAATTTTAATTTTATTTTTAAATAAATACCATTTGTTTTTTATTAGAAATTTAAGGTTAGAATAAGTCAAATAATTTGTCGGTTTTTTTTAATTAATTAATTTTGTTTAAATAAAAAAAAGAAAAAAATTTTGATTAATAAATGGGGTGGACTGATTTTAAGGCTATTCTTTCTCACTATTTAATTCTTTCATTTACTCTTTAATAGTTTTAGTTATTATTATTATTATTTTATTTTATTGGTTACATCAAAATAAATAAAGAAAAAAAAATTATAGTCTGTTCACGTTTTTAATTTTTAATTTTAAAAATAAAGGAGAGAGATTTAATAGGTAACTTTGTTACTTACTTGTTTTAGAGATTTCAATTAATAAAAATGGTTTAGAGGGATTTAAGGGGGTGGGACGATTTTGTCCACTTTTATCTCCATTTTTTTAGTTTCTTTTTTTATAAAAAATAATTTTTTCTTTTCATTCTAAATTTTTTTTTTTTTTATAGTTTCTTTAATGGTATTTCTTTTATTTGTCAAAAAAATATAAATAATAATGCTTCCCATAAGTTTTTCTTTTAAGAAGATTAGGAAAATCACAAGTTGTTTTATCTATTCAAAACATCTTTAAAATCTCAAAAAAATATTTTCTTTTAGCTATTTATCTCTTAGATTTATTTTTATTAATTATTGAATTATTATTTATTTTACTTGTACATTTATATGGACTTGTGATTTATTTCCGTCATCCCCATTTGTAAATCTGTACCCCCATTCTCCACATGATGTAATAGTTAGTAAATATTTTATTGTTTTATTTAATTATTCATCACTCTCACAAACCAAATACTTTCAAACTAATACTCGATTGCGAGCCATTTTTTATTACCTTGAGTCGACAAAGCTTAGAAGCGTCGCAACGGCCACACATTTGTGCACACACCACGCTTACTCTTGGGCTTACAATGAGACCTTAATTGATTAGTTAAACATTATTTAATTATCTAATTAGGTTATTCAAAATTGATTAGTCAATCTAATTAATTTTATTAAACTAATTACTTGATTAAATTTTGTTTAATTAGTTGATTAAATTTATTTCGTGCATGCACCTACACAATGTAAATCGCTTTATCGTTTGTGTTAGCCACCTTGTATGGGCTTTATCGATTTTATTTGTTATTTACAATTGTCTCGATCCTATTCTTTCTCCATTCACCAAGCATTTAAAACACTTTCAATAAAAATCGACCCAACGTCGAGTCTTCTTCTCAAACCTCGATCCAACGTCGAGTTAATTTTCAAAAATCAATTTTTCTACAAAACAAAAAAAACATGGTGCTATGGTATTTAAGTAAATCGTTAGAGGATAGCCCGACGATTTAATTAAAATGTAAAGTATTTGGGCCATTAGAGGGTAACCCAATGACTTAAATACTTTATTCCATACACTTAATAAAAGTGAACTTTGTTTCATCTCACTCTTTTCATAATAAAGATTTTGGATGAGAGATGATCGGTTGACCTCAATCACCAATCTCGAGTATTGAATCGTTAGAGGATAGCCCAACGTTTTGGTATTTGTCATCCATAATTTAAAATCAATTCCAACACATTCAATATCTTTTGTGCGTCCAAGCACCTTTTACCTTTAAACCCTTTTCAAGATTAGACATGATTCATTTATAATTGAGATGCTTCTTCCTCTATTCCCAAGGTTTTCGACTTCTCCACTTGAGTACTAGAGGTGTTCTCAAACCCTCCCTCATGTTGGTGCGTAGTCCTTTATTCTTTATCACACCTTGTGGACGTTAGACGAGTCTTCTCCTTTAAAAATGACGACTTGTCTTTTCATTTAAAATCAATCAACAAACAATCATTTTTCAGAAGAACTACGGAGTTTTGACTTTCCCATTGCACGAGGGAATACGTAGGCACGCGGTTTCAAAACCGTGTCAAACTCAAAAATAATAAAAACATTTCTCCTCTCTTTCTTTCTATTTTTTAAATTTAGAAGATCGTAAAAAATTTCACACTAACACACAACCACACTTTGAACTAAATGGGTACCATCGAGTACGATGGATGTGAGGGGTGCTAATACCTTCCCCTTGCATAACCAACTCCCGAACCTACAACTCTTAATTTCGTAGACCGTCTTATCCTTTTTTATTCGTGGGTTTTATCTATATTTTCCCGTTCTTTTTAGAACAAATAAAATTAGGTGGCGATTTCACTTTTTTTTATTTTAATTGATTTTTGAAAAAAACGAGTTGCTTCACATAGTAAATTCCCTATTATCCTAATTCCCACATACTACTCATCATACAACCCATTAGAAAGTCAGAACTCCACCCTTACCTTGGATTGAAGGTTGCTCTACGGAGTTCCGGTCGAATTTCGGTTTGGCTTTCGGTCTACAATTTTCTCGCGACGACAGTTTTTCTCCCAAGCCTATTCCTCTTTTTCTTCCTCTTTTCACGTATACTATTCTTTTCCCTTTTCTTCTCCTTGTTTTCTAACAACCTCTCCAAAAACCTAATTTCTTATTATTTATAATAACTAATAATTATATTTCTCTTATTGGACCTATTTCTCTACACCTCTCTTTCTACTAATTTCAACCATCTAAGCCCAACAAATTATTCTAATTTTATTATTATTACTAGTAGTCAATTATTATTATTATTATTATTATTTATTATTATTATTATTATTATTATTATTATTATTATTATTATCTATCGGCTAATCAACAATTAATCTAATTAACGTCTCTTATAATAATTCCGATAATTCCCAACTTCGACTAATTCCAATAAATAATTTCTTATATAATTTAATTAAATAATTAATTAAATTTCCGGGCGTTACAGTTATAGTGACGGACAAAGTCTCACTATTGGCTTTAGCAACGGAAGCGTCCGTAGGTAAAAGCTTAGGAAATTCAAATGGGAACGATGATGTTCTTGGCGCGCGTTTTACTTTATTATTCAGAAAACGATTTCATTTATAATCTAATTATTCTATTTTACTAACACAAAAGCAGGCTAGCTCAGATGGTCAAGAAGCGTGCGTATAACCCAGAGGACCAAGGTTCGAACCTTGGCTCCTTACAATATCCTTTTCCAAAACTAACTTTTCCATTATTTTCATATTTTTTCAATATTTTCTTTTCTATTTAATTTTCTTTCAAACATTTTTCTAAAATACCATAAAAATCACAAAAAATGTTTTCTTTTTGCATTTAGGTCAGAAAAATACTTATTTAATTTTTGACATTAAAAAATCATTTTTCACTTATATTTTAATTAATTGTTATTTAATCATAAATTAGCACTTAATTACTTTTTTCACATCAAAATTAATCCAAAAAATTCCCAAAAAATGTTTTCTTCATATAATTAGGCTTACTAACCTTAAAAGTATTTTTCTACTAATTTCCAAAAAATTTACTAACATATTTCTTATTATTCTGACTATTTACATTATTCTGCATTTACAATTCTAGAAAAGATGTATAGGTCACAAGGTATTTTCCATGTAATAACGTAGATTTACATTTCTGTCTTTACTTTCCGCATTCCTTTTATGTATCTGCTCCAAAGCCATGTAATAGCATAGGATTTACTTTCCTGCACTTTTACATTCCGCACTTTATCTTTCTGTACATATATTAACTGCTAGTAACTAGGCATGTATGGCAAGACTAATTCAATCAATATAGCTAACATTAATCACAAGATAAATATCTGAATACAACACACTCTTTGCACTCACTCACACCTTAGGGTATCCTCTCTTATTGCCTTTCGAATACATGGTCATGTCCCTCGAACGTAGGGATATCTTAGCTAAGACGCTCACGAATAATATCATCACAGTCTCTTCGAATCAAAGATCATAGTCCCTCGATGACCCTCGATTGTTGCCTACGAATACATGATCTTGTCCCTCGATTGTTGTCAATGAAAAGTGATGATCGTCCCTACAAAATGCTAAGGTATCCTTACATGTTGCCTTTCTATGACCATACGATGACCCTTCGAATGTCCCTTTACATCCAATAGATAGAGTTACCTACCAACTAATGGTATGGATAGCGTTACCCTAAAGGAAAGCAAAATAACATGGAAACGGCCATTCTGAGTAGGTAATAAGACTCTTTTTCTTGCTCCAATCAATTCAAAAATACTTTTCACACCTCACACTATTTTCAAAACTTTTCAAACACTTTGTATACATTCCAGCGTGAATCATTACAAAGTTAAATACTTTTTCAAAACAAAATATTTCCAAACACTTCGTATACATTCCAACGAGAATCATTATGAAGTCATAGAGAAATGCCTTTCAAAAACATCTTTTCAAACACACACAGAAAGCAAATTTCAAAGTGATCTAAGCAATTAAGAGCTTGTAGATAACTACGGATAGAAAGGGTGTTAATACCTTCACTTTTCATAATTGCCTCCCTTACTCAGAATCTAACGAAGGTTTTTTCCTGTTCTTTTCACCTTTCCTTAATTGGATAAAAGAAAAGTCGGTGGCGAATCTTGCTATCTGCAACATTTGTGATAAAACACAAAACAAACAAGTCAGTTCTCCCACCGTGTCACAGCTATGCAAAGATGACTATTGTCTCCATGGGTTGAGTCTCCACTAATCTTCTAACCCTTGAAGAAAACTAAAAATAGTTAAATGGTGTAAGCAAATAAATGTGTTGTTTGGCTATCAACATGTTCTTAAAGTGGTCAACAATGGAGTTACTCCCCTTATTGTAGAAGCAACGTAGGCATAAAAGGCTGCACACAAGGAAGAGAGGAAGAAATACTATAAGGTGTTATTATTTATCCATTCTTGCGTCAATATTGACAACTTCGAGAAATTTAATGATTGTGATTCGGAAAAGCAAGCATGGGAGATATTGAAGAAGGCTTATAGGGCTGGTAAACCAAAGGTGATGAGGTAATAAACTCAAAAGTGATTGTTCGAAATGGTTCAAATGGAGGAGAAGGATATAATCAAAGACGACGTAATGTGCATTACGTGTTTGGTGAATCAAATCAAGTCTTGTGGAGATAGCGTATCGGATAAGATTTTTGTATCGAAAATCTTGCGTTATTTGACACCAAGATTTGACAATATTGTAATGGCAGTTTAAGAGTCATATGATTGTCGACATTGATCAAATAGGAGCTTAAAAGCTCTCTTGAGGCTCATGAGAAAATGATGGATGGGAGGAGTAACGATAAGGCAAAGGTAAAGATCACTTTGCAATCTTGGTTCAATGAGAAAAAAAAAGAAGTTGAAAGGAAAATGGCCCACAAAGAACAAAGGAAATTTTTCAGATTTTTGGTGGAAAAGAGTCATAAAATTCAAAGGATTCGAGATACCAAAAGGGTTAGAGCAGTTGTAAAAATGGTGGTCTATGAAACTACACCAAGAGACTTGACAATAGTAAAGTGCAATGTTACAATTGTCGAAGGCTTGGTCATTACGCACGCGGTTGTGGTGTGAAGCCCATAGATTCTCAAGGAGATGAAGCTAAGGTTGCTAGACAAGAGGTGGATGAAGATAACACACTTATGATTATGATCAAAGAGGGAATTTGCAGCAGTAGTAAGTTGTTAGACAACAACTGCAGTGGAAAAAGTTGTTGGATAACATTTGTAGCAGTGTCGGGAATGCTGCAGAAATGTGTTCAGAAGAAAATGTTATGGTGACTATGCGAGATGGTGTCCAATGCAGTTTGGAATGGTACTTGAAATCCATTTTTTCAATGCATATGATAGTCATTCCTTGATCAAATATGTTTTATACATTCCAGGAATTAAATGTAATCTCTTAAGCATTGGCGAATTACTTGAGAAGAATTACATGATTCGCTAGGAAAACAAGATTTTGCGTGTTTTAGATGCAAACGAGGTTTGGGTCCTTAAAGCGTTTATGTGTGCCAATAGTTCTTTAAATATTGAGCTGAAAGTGATGTAACATAGGTGTTTTTATACAATGGCAAGTCGATATTAGTGTTTATGGAACTACCATCTTAGGCATCTCAATTTTCGAGACCTCGACACGTTACAAGGAATGGTATGGTAACTCAACTATCAACGATCAAAATTCCAGCTCAGGTTTGTGAAGAGTGTATACAAGGGAAGAAACATAAGAAAAAGTTCAACAAGTATACAAGTCATAGAACCAAGCATCACC
>CM038795.1:208929308-209002577 GCA_021764765.1 Vicia sativa | reverse complement strand
AAAGTCGTTCCAAAGTCGCCGTTTAAAGAGCTATATCTAGGCATTCCAAATCGCGTGCTAATCAGGTTTGGTTTGTTTAAAATCCTCTTCCATGTATAGGGAGGTAATTCTAATAAGTGTTTACATTTGTGCTTGCATAGGTCGAGTGGTTAGAAACCCGCATAGTGGCACCACCAAGCAAAGTCCCGCTTTGATACTTATCATATATATGATGATGATATGACGGGCATGCGTAGTGGTCCGTAATCGAACGCATAGCTTTTAATTCATATAGCTCAAGACACGCGAATCATGTTGCTTCCTTTATCGAGTCAATAATAATAAAGTGGCAAGAGTTCCCATTCGACTCTCCACGCTTCCTCGGGTTTCACATTTACCGCCGAACTCGCATCATGTGCTCTTCACACTGACGCCATGTCACGATACCATTCACTGAATCAAAATATGTTGGCTCCTGGTTGCTTCCGGCCCCGCTCCCTTGCTAGTGGTACTTAGACTTCCTCCTTTCCTCACGACTTGTGTGACATTTGTTTGTATTACATTTCTTGTGTGCTTCCGCCAAAGAAATTGATTGCTTTATCCTTTGCATCCCTTGGTTCTACCACCAAGACGGATATTAGAATAGCTTTCCTTTAGGACCGCCTTAGGATAGTCACTTCTGACATTAGATATACATCCTTTACATGTCAACATAGGTAGATATTCCCTTCATCCTCAACCTCGTGTCCAATCTTTGCATGACAACATATTAGAAAGAAATATAGTCTCCTTTTGTTTTGCTTGTTTTTTGCATCCTTGCATGTAATAAAACTAAAACTTGCTTTCTTTTCATTTTGAAAACTAAAACACCTAATAATGGTTCAAAACTCCTTTCTTAAAGGTAAAATCAACCAACCAATGCAAACTCTTTTTTCGCTACGCGCTTTCTTTTGTGTTTAAAACCTTTTTCACAAGTAAAACACAAAACCCATCAAAACAAGTTAGTTTAACCACGACGCCCGACTTTCCCATTGCACGAGGGTATACGTAGGCATCTTGTCACGGGTCGACCGAGCAAAATTTGTAAAACTTCCTTCTTTCCCCGTGGTTTCTTTATTATCCTTTTCTTTCTCATGCATTGTAGTGATTAAGAAATAGGTAGATATATTCAGAGACAACATCGAGGGTCAAGGGACCTATGATCTTTGTATCAAGGGACTATGATGATGTTATTGAAGTTTACTTTTCTAATGGTATCCCTATGTTTGGGGAACATGACCATTGTATTCGAAAAGGCAACAAGAGTGGATATCCCAAGGGGTGCAAGTGTGAAAGGTGGTTCAATTCGGATGTTTAGTCTTGATTTAGAGTGATCTAGGATTGGTTTTAGTCTTGGCATACAAACCCTAGTTACTATATAGTTAATACAAAATCGAGAAATAAAGTGAAAATAAAGTCCTACGCTATTACATGCTTTGGGGCGATATATAATATAGGTGTGAAAGTAAAGTAAAGTAAATCATTTATATTACAAAATAAACTCACACCTATACATTGTTTCTAAAATTTAAATGAAAAAAGTAAATAAATAGGAGAAAATGTTCATGACAAGAGTGTCTAAACCCTAATTGTAAAAGAAAAAAAATATTTTTGATGTTTTTGAAATCGATTTAATTAATAAAACCTAGCTCCTAAGTTAATTATTAATTAATTATGAAAAATAATTTAAATTGTGAGAAAAATAAATTATTTTATGTCAAAAATTAATTAAATGTTTAATTAACCTAGATCCAAGTTAAATAATTTTGTAATTTTGAAAATGGTTTAATTAATTTTGAAAGAAAGTTAAATTATATTGAAAAAATAAAGAAATTGAAAAAAGTATGAAAGAAACAAGTGATAAAAAATAGTTGGCCCCCGCAAGGTTTTGAAATCGGACTGAGGTCATTGGTTCAAAATTTTACCACTCGTGCATACCGCATGTTTTGTCAATAACACGTCATTGTATATGTGTAACCCGCGTAAAAATTCAAAATTAGAAAAAATGGCAAAAGGCGTGTTCGAACCAATGACCGACAGAGGAGGGACATAGCGCCGCATGTGTTACCATCGCGGTGATACATCCGTATCAAATCATGATATATATATATATATATATATATATATATATATATATATATATATATATATATATATATATATATATATATATATATATATATATATGACAATTAGTTTTAAAATTCAAACAAAAATAAAACGCTACTGGGTCCCATAGTTGTTGAGTGGACGAATTAGAAAGCACCGCTTGGCCCCATCGTCAACCACCCCGTGGCATTTCCTGGCTGTCTTCTCCTATGAGGGACAATTGAAACTCGCGAAAATCAATCAAAAATGAAAATGGTGGCATTATTTTGCACTAAAACCGCTTGTAACCATGGATCCAAGCTTCATAAGCTTGATACCCCAATGGCAAAGCACTATTCAACCACTAAAACTTGCAAACGATGGATCTATCCCACCTAATAAACCTCAAGAACACATTAGTGATGTTAGTTTCGCATAAAACACAACAAAAATTGAAATATGAATTTAAGAGAAATATGCAATCGAGGTTCATGTATGGCATGCTTCAACGTGTTATGACCATGGATAATGATCCATTCTTACCTTACAATACCTCGTGAGCACGATGGAGGGCTTAGAATTTTGAGGATGGATAAAATTTGAAACCTATGGTGCAACTTTGTTGAAATGTTTTGGACGAAACCCTAGTTCATTGGTCGCATGAATTTGTTTTCTTGGTTTCTAAGCGTGTGTATATATATGACAAGAGATTAGGTCAAAGTTGGTAAAATATATTGCATTGAATGAAAGACATTTGATTGTTTTTGAATCAAATCTTTCTTTTCCTTGCTCAATCTTCCTTAAACTCTCTTGCACAAATTTTCCAGCATTGTCAATCTTGGACCTCAAGAAACTTGGATATCAAGCCCATATGCCTTGTACAAGTTGTCTTAATATTTTATTTTAATTAAAATTGAATTTTAATGGTTTAATTCAAAATAAATAAAATAAATGGAAGGAGGGTGTGTAGAAGGCTTAGAGGCTCTTGATAATGTTTGAAATAAGTTTGTATCACAAAAACTTAGGCCCATTTGGAGAAAATTTGATGTTGCTTAGTATTTCTTTTCATGCACCTCTTCAAAATATCAAACTTTCACAACTTGTATCTTGCTCAATTTTAAGAATTTTTAAGTGTTCTTGGACTTTTAGAAAGCTCAAGATGTCATCTAAACACTCTTTTGGTTTCATATTCATTGAAGTTTCGTTTCATATACACCTTTTGCAAAAGATGACTTTTGTTGACTTTAGATGGACCTATAATGTCTTGATCCATAACTCTCAAATGATGCATTTTTTACCAAATCATGTGAGACATGAAGTCGTAGAGAATTTAATTCTATTCAAAGTGAGGTTTGGTGGAAAATTTTCTGATAAAGTATGTGAAAGTTATGCCTGGTCAAAGTTCTGTTGACTTTTTGTCCAAAAACCTAATTTGGAAACTTTGATTTTGATCAAATCTTGAGTTTTCTTGATGATTCATGATCAACCCTTGATTAAATAATGAATGTGACTTAATTTTGATGTTGACCAAAAATGATGAAGTTTGACTGCATGTTGACCACGATTGACTTTTTGTCCAATACAACTAATTTCCAATCATCTAAGCAATTGATTGAGCAAACTTGAGCTGCGAAGCTTGAAACTTGACATGGTGATACCTTGAGACATATGAGGAGGTATGATGACCACTTAAAGAATTATAACTTGATTTTGTCTTGAGAAGAGCAAAACCCTAGTTGTGGGTTGATTATTAGTAAAGGGTTTGTCTGGACAACCCTTGACGAATTCTTGAGTGTGGAGATGTATCTTGACCTTAAAAGTAGGAGAAATTTTTTGGGATATAACAGATAGAAAACCTAAAATATTTAGGATCACTAGATAATATAGGTATTTGATTGTGGTAGTTCGACGCAAAGTGTCTTTAACAATCCCTTTAAATTTATAGGAGCACCTCAGCTGTGGGGAATTGATTGTTATAGTTAGACGTGCAAAGTGTCTATTCTAACACCCTTAGTATACGGAGGTACGCTCGACACTATGGAGAATTGGTTTATGTATTCTAACGGGGCATCCCCAACATCATCCGTAAAATCTTTAACTCCAGCGTCAACTACATTGGTTGTACTTCATTTATGTATTACTAAAATATAATGACAAAGGAAAAAATGTTTCAGACTGTGTAGTTTCATTCATATTGGAAAATTATTTTTAAATGTTATATTATATTTTATACGTATAAATATATATGCATGCAGATGCAAAAAATGAAACATTATCTAACGGTTTTTCCGCATTTTATTTTCATTGATGGTCTCTCCTTTCTTTAGCCACGTCTGAGCGTGTAGAGGTTCATGATTTTGAGTTGATAGCTGAGGGAGACCACATTGATTTCCATAGCCTTGAATTCTCTTTGAACCTTTTGTAGTGCACGGTTTATCTTTTTGTCTGCCTTAAGGTCAGTGCACAAAACAACTGGTTACCTATGAAAGTTTTGGTATTTGAGCTTTAAATGCATGAGTGAGGCAACATTGTCTAGTTATGTTGTGAAGGGTCTACCCAGAATGAAATTGTGAAGTCTTTTGCATGGGATGACGAGAAATAGAATAATGATCGATTGAAGGCCTCTTTCTTCCCCTACATATACCATCACTATCACATATACCTAGGGATGAATGGTCGTTCTGTTGAACACTTATAGATATGAGTCATCATACGATATTAGGCTTCCTCTTTCAAGGACATTTTTTCAAACAGTGATGAATAAAGGACATCACACAATTTTCCTCCATCAATCAAAATTTCTGAGACATCAAATTGTCCTACAGTAGCCATGATTATCAGGGGAAACAATTCATTAGAAGTGCCCCAATCTTTCTAGAATCCTAAAATCCTAGCATAGGCCAGTCGTGGATCTTGGGTGATGAACTACCTTCGTCTTGATGATTTTCATTTTAATTTCCTTGGAAGGAGGTTTGATCAGGGTGCACCACTAGTGATGAAGGCGATATACGAGTGTGTGATTTCTGGTTTCCCTTTTTTGTTGTGGGACCATATTCAAATGCCTTAGTATGAGACTTAGTCTATGGATATTCTTCTCAGCCCACATCTTTAAATTAGATGAAGTCATCTCTGTTATGGACGTGTCCCTTGTGGAAGTGAAAATACTTTGATTTACTTGTCAGAGCATACTTCTAGACAGAATAAAGAGGTCAGTTTCCTACTTTTGAACTCAGTGTAAACACATTCTTGGTAAATTTTATTCCAAGAAGTATTCAAAGGTGTACTTGTACTGGCCCATACATCCATTATTAGTTTCCTCTTTTTCCGGTAGAATTTATTCCATGATGATGGTTGGAACTTACATCGGTGGCTGAGGTTGGATTGTCTTAGTGAATATTCAACTCTCTTCCAACATTATGTACGGCTAGGCTAGGCTCAACATCTCTTAAATAATATTC
The DNA here is from genome assembly GCA_021764765.1 of Vicia sativa. NCBI lineage: Eukaryota > Viridiplantae > Streptophyta > Magnoliopsida > Fabales > Fabaceae > Vicia > Vicia sativa. Next base: position 208,997,013 of record CM038795.1, on the reverse strand, counting down.
ACCTTCTTCCCTACTTGGTGAAGAAAAGATTGTTGTGGAGGAAACCATTCTCAAAGATCCAACATTGAAGGGCCTCACGCCTCCTTCTACCGTATTTCAACTTGAGTAAATCGTTTGATGTATGAACGTAGGCTCTCCTTTCGTAATTACATAATCTACCAAGGTTACTATAATAATGCTGCTCTCTTCTAGGTGGTAAAGTAAGAGGTGATGCGATCACAAAAGTCCCATGATTTGATACAAATATCGGGAGGCCATTGAACCACAATCTAGTCATCCGACCAATGTTAATACTAGTAGCTTGCACTTAGAAGCATCATCTATAATGTTGTAATCAAGACGGTCATTGACGAATGGACATGCTCACTGGTCTTCCTTTCCATTATATTCTCCTAATTTGAGATTTTTGAATTGACTTGGGAATCTTGCTTTCACTACATTTTGGCACATAGGATGTTGAGGATGCATCCCGTTGGATGGTGTTCCTATGATCTAGAGATAACGTGTCTTCTTCTGGACTCCTCATGGATTCGGAGAAGAATCGTGTTTCCTCATTTTGAATGATCTTTGAATTTTGAATTTTGCTTCCTTTGTTGTGGACAACTGTCAAATGGAACTTTCTCCTCAATGACCTCCTATATTGAGTTTCATCGGGTTAAGTGGTGGAACTAGAGGACTGAGGATCGATCCGCCATTCCTAAACATCAATGCTAGAATTCATTTTTCTAGAGGGATGCGTGGCATATAGTTGATTTACATTTGTCGTTGCTATGTCGAAATAACAGAGCAACTTCACGCATGGTGGAGGAGAGAGTAGCTTTAGGTCCATATATTCTTAGAGATCGATAAAAGTTAGATATGCAAAGATTTGTAGATCCGAAAATTGATAAATTGTAATTGATGTAGAGTTCAAATTGATCGATCACAACCAGTTTTATGCTAGATCTCCATTGAGTTTTGTGCTCGATTTTATGGATCTCTATTTAGGTGTCAAAGAGAACTCCACACCAAAAATTGGACGAGGTATAAAGTCGTAAAATGCGGAATCTAAAGTCATTTTCATGTATGGTGCAAATGTTTTATTTTTGAACCAAATATGGAGAAATGTGGAAGTCAGAGAGGAGAGAGCTTCTAATACGGTAGTGGTCTACATGCAAGGTTAGTACTTTGATGCTCAAGTCAAGATGTATAAGAGCAGAGTATTCAAATTATGTTTGAAACTTGTTACCTAAAATAAAGATATTCCTATATAGAGAGAAGGATAACAATCTCAATATCTTTTAGCCATAGAATGTGGAGGACCGTTAGATGTGCTCGAGGCTTAAATCTCCGCATCAAGGTATAAGATATCCTTTACGGTAAAGAGGATTTCCGTGGAATGACCGTGTATTCAATTAACAAGTATGTGATGTAGAGACCTATCCTAGGTGGCAAGTTTGAAAGGAATAGTTGGTCCCATAATAATAATTATATTAATTGTTTTTCACTTGCAAGAAGTCAAGATTGTATGGGTCGAAACATGTTAAGGTCACATCACATTCAGAGTCAAGGTCCGACGGTTTATACTAATGTGTCATTAAAATAAGAGAATTTATTTTACATCCAAGACTCTTTCTTCCATCTCTAACGAAAAATCCAATTACCCTCAAAATTTGATACATCTGAATGCACCAAATTTAAGTTTTTAAGGGTGTTTTCTGATATGCATATTTGAAATAATCATTCCATTTTCGTATATGCATATCCGAAATAACCCAATTGCTTTTTACTGTTTTCAAGATGTATATCCAAAATAACTTAATATTTCGCTTTTTAAAATTTTCTGATATACATATTCAAGTATTCCAACAATTAGAATCAAGGTGTATCAATTATATTACTTGTCTCACCTTATCAATTATTTACATAAGTTATATATATTTTAGTGTTGTTATATGAAAAAAATATTTATTTAATATAATAATTTTTTACTTAAACATAATAATTAATTATCAATTATATAAAACTCGCCATCTAAATTAAATTTAACTTTTAAAAACTATAATTAAATATGTTTTTATATATTTTATCAAAATTATTTTAAATAATTGAATTTAGTTAATTATAAGACAATATTTCACCATTAATTAAAAGTTTAATTATTCCATTAATTATTTAATTTTATATCATAATTCAATTTAATTTGAATACACTGACTAAAGAAATTTTAGTCCGCTTCATTAATTACAACCTTTAATTTGTTAGAAAAATTTGATTTTTAAAGTATTATAATTTAGTAATTGTGATAAATTGATAGTGTAAAAAATTTATGCCGATAATGCATATCCATTAAATCCATCATAAATTTACTTTAATATTTAGTTTTCAATTATAAATTTAAGTTATTCTTTATTAATTATAATTCAATTCAATTATATTATAATTAAAAAATTAAAATAATTTTTTTTTGAAATATTAGATTATTTTATATTTGTATATCCAAAATCTCTAAAATGATATATAAAGGTTCGCTTAGATATGTATAAACCTAAATAACTCAATATCTCAAAATTGTAAGGTGTGTTCAGATGTGTATACCGAAAATATTTGAGGAGAATTTCTTAATCCACCCCATAACTCGTCACATCACGTGAAATTTTTAAATACCCTCAAACCTAAGTACTTCCTGTGTGCACCACCATCTCGATAAAATATACACCAAACCTATAAATGTACTTTCGATTGCATTAGAACTAGAATTCAGCCTGCATCAAACGGAATTTTGGTTTAATCATAATGTAATCCGAAACTTCATTGCATTGGTTAACATAGACATACATATAATTCATAACATAAACTTAGCAAATATGTTTAGTAGTTAAACATAAGTCAAACATTATAAATCAATATTCAGTGAACATTGCAACATCCTCATAATATCATCGATTTATTCTTGATAAAGTCGCATCTAGCTCAATTGGAACTTTTTCCAAAAACTTTCATATGTAGACCACATAGCCAGTGAATCACGGTTCATCGGTCACTGTTTTTGAATCAAGATTCTTCATTGTCAATCGATGGCGGGCGGCACTAGATCTTCTCTACCTTTGACCGCCGCCAAAAGGTACAAGTTCTCGCAATGTTTCACGCACCTCTTCATGTAGGTGTACACAATGATCTTGAATTCGCGATATATAGTGTGGCTTCGAAAATGGACAACTCCAACAACTCATATAATGTTCAATTTCATGTCCATATCCGATTTTTATGTTGTGGTAGGAAAAATATAAGAGAGAGGTATTTTTATAGTAGTTGGATGTAAACATGGACCATATAAATCCTATCCTTATGTTAGTGACAAACCCAAGTAAAGTTCGATTTTTAACTTAACTAAAAATTTTCATGTATTCAAATATTGTTCATTTGGTCAAACTAAAAATGACAATATTTCCACATCATAATACACGAACAAAATTAAGTTAACATTAAAATGCTACCTAACTACTTGAAAGAGCAAAAAAAGTGTCGCTGAATAAGTCCATCGGTGGCACCCCTTTTGACTTTTCCGTATATTTTTCTATTTCTATTTGGTTCAACTTGTTGTATTCTTGCATCCTTTCCATGAATTCGTCCGGCCATGTCTCTGATGGATATGTGAAATGAAGCGCCCAGTCCAATGACGTAGGTGGTATAGGGCACTCTGGTTTCAAATAGATTTGAATAAAATATCGTGGATTTGAAATTCACCCAACACATATGATACGGTCAACGAGATTTGTAGGAGCAAGGTGGAGAGAGAAATAAGTCACCAAAACCGTAGATCTTGTCGTTAATGCACACCCTCTCATACACACTTGGATGATATGACCCATTTTAGGAATCACACCCATCCTCCAAAAATCCAATCTCAAGAGGTACTAGTGTGTTATATTTCCTCAACCTTCTTTACTACATGACCATGAGTGTACAATTTCTATTTTCTATAAACTCTTTGATTAGGGTATCTTGCACGATTGTAATACTCTTCACGGCTACCAAGTAAACTAGAATCACCGAAACCATAAGCATGCCACCACCTACATTGACGATCCGCTCAATGTACTTGTGCATAAACCGCACGTGATCGATGAGTGTTATTTTGGTGGAGTTGATGTAGGCGTGGTTTGCTAAAACGAGAACCTTTGAAGCACTTTTTGAAAGTTCGGTAGGTGAGTCGGAAAACTTTGTCAACGTGTTCAAAATACAAAGGACCTCTTAGAATTTTTTCCCGATGTTGGTTTCACTTCTTTGGCGCACCTTTAGTTTTACCGATTGGGGTGGTTTCAAATTGGTCTCCTGAAACGAATCTTCCTCAACTCTTATTTGATGGAGTTTGTGGCGCTATCGGCTTTCAAAAATTGTGTTTGTATCGCTTCCCATTCGGTAAAGATGGAGATATTTGACTTATCCCTTTTCATTTTCCCATCATCGTCAAAACTAAGTCTCTTAAATGACTAGAGACCTCGTCCCATACGTGATCGGCTATCACCATCGATTTTCTTGGATATGATACAAGCAATAAGGGACCATATGTTTTCACAATTGTGCAACCACACTTTGAGGTGTCAACACCACATTAGAAGCTCTTTAGCCTCATAAAAATATAATTAAGAGTCGCCAAGAGATGTTAACAACCAACTAAGAATATAGAATGTTCTCTTTGAACCCGTGTTCCAACACCGCGATACTACTAGCAAATTTCATTTGTATCTCATTATGTCGGTTCAACATATGGTTCACAAACTCCAACCCGTAATCAAATCACCCTTTCTATTTCCAACCAATTCTTCGTATACATGCACATACTCAAATCGCTTTGTTGTTAGATAATGAGGTGCATAACCCTCGATCGGGTCCATGCACAAACAACCATCTCCTTAACTCGATCAAGAATTGTGCTTTCAACATATTTCGAAGATCGAGATATTTTACACAAATTCAAAATCAGAAACAACATCATCATAGAGCTCTTTATAGATGCATTTATTATAACTCATGCAACCATAATTTTATCCACATAACACCCCGACTGACCAATTTTCCATCTTCACCAAAGAACCTATTTTGTCCTCATCACAAGTTTAACCGCATTCTCAAAGTTTTTGTGAAAATTCGTTATGGAGACTCGTGGATGTCGTGACATCTCGATCCACATTACAAAACATACAAGGTAAAGTTACAATTAAAATGAAGAAAACAAAAGAACACAAGTGTAACACAGTTGGGAAAATTGACTTGTTTGTTTTATGCTTTATCGAATGTCATGGATAGTAAGTGTCGCCACCGACTTTTCTTTATCCAATAAAGGGAAGGTGAAAAGAACAGGAAAAGACTTCGTTAGATTCTGAGTTCGGAGGTAATTATGAAAAGGGAAGGTATTAGCACCCTTTCCATCCCGTAGTTATCTACAGTGCCTTAATTGCTTAGCTTACTTTGAAAATTTGCTTTCTGTTTGTGTGGTTTGAAAAGTATTTAAAGTATTTAAAAAATATTTCGCTTTGACTGTAATGATTCTCGTTGGAATGTATAATGGTGTTTGGAAATATTTGTTTGGAAAATGTTCAATTTGTAATGATTCTCACCGGAATGTATACAAAGTGTTTGTTTGAAAAATAGTTTGAAAATAAGTGAGGTGTGAAAAGTATTTTGATTGAATCAAGCAATAGAGCCTTATGTACCTACCGTATTGGTCTTTCTGTTATTTTCCTTCTCCTTTAGAATAAGGCTATCCATACCATTAGTTGGTAGGTAACTTTATCCGCTGGATGTGAAGGGACAATCGTAGGTTCATCATATGGTCATTGAAGGCAACAAGTAAGGATACCTTAAAAATTGTAGGGACGATCATCAATTTTCGTGAGAAAACAACCTAGGGACTAGATCATATATTCATAGGCAACATCGAGGGTCATCAAGGGACTATGATCTTTGTGATGGTTTTTGAATCGAGGGACATCTAGTGGTACCCCACGCTGAGGGACATGACCATTGTATTCGAAAGGCAACAATAGAGGATACCATTAGGGGGATGCAAGTGTGATACAATGTATTTGATTCAGATATTTATCTTGATTATTAGAGTGATCTAATGGTTAATTTTAGATCTTGTCATGCAAACCCTAGTTATATATGCGCTAAATATATACGCTTATAAGGTGCGTAGTAAAGACAAAGTAAATGTCCCACGCTATTAGATGTTTTTGGGATAGTTACATAATATGAGGTGCTAAACTAAATGCGTAAAATTTAAATTTACGTTATTACAAAAACCTTGTGACCTATATATAATTCTAGAATTTAAATGCGAAATAAAGTAAATAAATTGAAAGAAAATTGTCTAAGGATAAGAAAGACCATCTAAATTCTAAGTGTAAAAGAAAAATATTTTTTTGATATTTTTGAAATCGATTTTAGTTAATAAAAACCTAATTCTAAGTTAATTAACAATTAATTATGGAAAATAATTTAAATTATGAGAAAAATAAATTATTTTAATGTCAGAAATTAATTAAATATTTAATCAACCAAATTCTAAAATTAAATTATTTTTTTGTGATTGTTGAAAATAGTTTAAATTAATTTAGAAATTAAATTAAATAAGTTAGGAAATTAAAAGGAAAATAGAAAATGTGAAAGAAATAAGTGGTAAAAAATTAGGTTGGCTCGGTAGAGTTGAACTCGTGACCAAGGTCACAATTTCAAATTACGCCACTACACCATTCGCCAATGGTGTTAGAACCTTGCTCCAAAAGTATGTATGTGTTACCGTGAAAATCCAAAATAGAAAAAGTTGCAAAAGGTGTTCGAATCACGACCGACAGTAGGGAAGGACTAACACGCCGCATCACCGCTTGGGCGACCATACATCCTTTAATTGGATGCAAGGATAAATATGTATATGAAAACATTCAAAATCAAATTAAAACAAAACGCAAGTGGGACCCCTAGATTTTGAATGGACAAATCGAACACACCACGCCCGCACTGAGTCAAACAAAGTCGAGACGCCAGAGTCAAACACCGCTCGCCTTCTCCGACTTCCACGAACACCAAACCCAGAAATACAAAGAGTCGAAGCCAAATATCAAGCCCATCCACCCTAAATTGACCCTTGCGAGTTCAATGATGGCCTTAGTTTCGATTGAAACTTCTTGTACATGGAGATACGAAGATCGAACCTCGCCCTAGCAATGGTGAAACTTGATTCCTCGTGTAAAACTCATGCACGATGGTCCTAAACATTCACAAACATCGCAAGATGAACATGAATATATGAATCGAAATTATTTATATGACATAAAATAAAAGTTTGAGGTTCATGAAGTTTACCAACCCGTGCAACTCGAAGGAGTGTGTTCTCAGTACATCTTGCTTGCTTAGGGGATTGGATCGACTTATGGAAGGCTCATGAGGATGAATTAATGGTTGGTTTGGCTTGAGAGCGGTTGAAAACTGACATTCGATCTTGCCTCAAAGTTGGAAAATTTGAGAGCTTTGGCTAGGGTTTTCTGATCATGCAATCTGTGTCCTTGGCTTTTGAATGTGTTAAGTATATATAGAGGAGTAGAAATAGGTCAAGACTTTAAGAGAAAATATATTCTTTCAATGGAAAATATTTGATTGAAAAATCAAATGTAATTTTTCCAAAATTGCTCAATATCATGCCATTATTTTGACGATTTGCCACTAGCATGGGCTTCCTTGATCTCAAAGACAATCAAAACACAAGCCCACACGCTTTGCTTGTAATTTTGCATTTTATTTAATTAAAATCGAATTTTTAACCATTTAATTCAAAAATAAATTAAATAAATAAAGGAAGGACGTGAAAGTGAGTTTAGAGGTCATGGGCCATCTTAAGAATAAGCTTGAATCATAAAAACCATCGCCGATTTGGAGAAAATTTGAATTTGCTTAGTATTTCTCTTTATGCACTTCTTCAAAAATGCCAAACTTGCACAAGTTGTATCTTGCTCAATTTTCAAAATTTTGAAGTTTTATTGGACTTTTTAGAAAGCTCAAGATGTCCTACAAACACCCTTTGGTTTCATCTTCGCTAAGCTTCCATTTTCATGTACACCTCTTTGAAAAAGATGACTTTTTGTTGACTTTTAGAAGGACCTATAATGTTTTGATCCATAACTCTCAAATGAAGCATTTTTGGCCAAAGCTTGTGAGACAAAAAGTTGTAGAGAATTGAATTCTCTTAAAAATGAGCCTTGGTGGAATTTTTTTGATAAAGTATGTGAAAGTAATGCTTGGTCAAAGTTCTGTTGAGTTTTTGTCAAAAACCCTAATTTAGAAATTTTGACTTTTGATCTAATCTTGAATTTTCTTGATGAATCATGATCAAACGTTGATCAAATGATGAATGTAACTCCAAAATCTTGATGTTGACAAAAAATGATGAAGTTTGACTGTATGTTGACCACAATTGAGTTTTGTCCAATACAGCTAATTTTCAACCATCTGAGCAATTGACTGAGCAAACTTGAGTTATGAGGCTTGAAAATTGACATGGTGATACCTTGATACATATGAGGAGGTATGACGATCATATGAGGCAATAGAAACCATATTTGACTTGGGAGAATCAAAACCCTAGTTGTGGGTCGATTGCTAGAAGAGGGTTCATCCGCCAACCCTTGAGAAATTCTTGAGTATGGAGATGTGGATTGTCTTGAGAAATAGGAGGCAAATTTTGGGGTATAACAGTTTCCCCTGTTCAATCTTCTTGTACCTTAAGGGTTATATTGGTATGCTTGCCTTTCGTGACCCCAAGGTAGAAGATGATCGAACACTGAGTACACCTAAAATTTGCACCGGGTGTATGGAATGAGATCGTGAGTTGACGATGTATTAGAATGGGCTTATAGATGCCATTTGGAGAAGATGATGTTAGAGAGAGTCATACGTTAGACTCTATGCTCGCCTTTGAATGATGTTACGGTATGTATTGATTTTTAACCGATATGCAGATTTTGCAGTGGAAAGATGACAATGTAGTGAGATGGGCCAAAGATGCCATGTGGAGTAGTTGATGAAAGAGAGAGTTAGAGTGAATTTTCTTGGCTTTATCCGAAATGAGTATTCGCTTAATGTAGATAGTTTTCCGCCTTGTTTCTGTATTAATTTGTATCCTCACCGTTGATAAACTTGTCCGTCGTTCGATAGTTTTCCGCCTTGTTTTGCATTAATCTATGACCTTCCGCTAGGAGTTTATGGATAATTTTCACCGCTTGGGAAATTAATCAGAGAATCGAGATTAGTTCTATGCATATTATGATGCATGCAAATATGTAATTGTTATGATTTTTAATGAATGATGTATGAATGTAGATGTTGGGTATTTCAAAACATATCCATCTTCAAGAAGATGGAATGTCTACTGGGGTCTTTGATTTTGCTTGGGATGTAGTTGTTGGAAACCCCGAATGAGGAATAAGAGGGATATGAATCCGATGCACTATCCGATCATGTTTCAAGTATGGATATTGATGTCATTGGGAATGATAATCCTCGAGAGATACTCACCGGGATGAACATCCTGTAGAATCGTGTTTGGGAATGTTGTGATCTTGAATAACCTATTACCACCCGAGACCGACATAATAAGTTGATTGGTGATTGGTTATCGTCGGGGACCAATGTAACAAGGTTGACGTCATCGCACGGACCGACGTGACAATGTAGACGATCACTTCTGGGACTAATGTGATGAGTTGATAGGATCACTACGGGGACTAACGTGATGAGTTGATAGGATCACACTGCTCGGGACTAATGTGATGATGTAGATGATCAATGCTCGGGACTAACGTGATGAGTTGATGACCAACGTCAGACTAACGTGATGATGTAGATGATCACCGCCGGGACTAACGTGATGAGTTGATAGGATCACCGCTGGGAACTAACGCGGATGAGTTGATACGATCAACGCCGGGACTAACGTGATGAGTGATACGATCACTACGGGGACTAATGTGATGAGTTGATACGATCAACCCGAGGACTAATGTGATGACTATAAGCTGTATATCACGAAAGAATGATAGAGTATTAGTCTTGTTGGGAAATTTGTCTCCTCGGGGAGCAATGACTCATGGATTTGTAGAGATTATTCGTGGGAACATTTATGTGAAAATGACTGGGATGTTGGTGACTGGGTTGCTATTCCAATTCCTAGAATCTAGTAATTGTTGTTTCTCGCTTTTAGTGTATTTGTGAACAAATATTTATTGTCGATGCATATAATCATTCAAAGCAATCATGGACTTTATGCAAACAAAATGATAAAAGTAAAAGTTTGAACCGAAAAGAGGATTGTATTAATTTGAAGAGGGGCTATAGAGTGTAATTTGTATACAGAGCGACAAATATCCTAGTAAGAGGAAATTGTTGGAAACATTTGGAAAATAGTAAAGCTATATGGAAACAATCTCGTTGAGTTTCAAATATGTTATTGCTCATATTTTCAACTATATCATCTCGCACGCCATAAGAAGGTGATTGAATTGATCCGCCATTTGACGCTAATAGTAGTGTTGTAGTCTAAGTAGATGATCTTGTTCGAGACATAGTCGTATGATTTAATCCCTAACTTTTATGTAGATCGTCCTATCGGGTTTTCACCACGGATGCCTTTTTGCCCAATCCGCTTTGTAGGTTTTCGACTGCGGTGTACATTTTTATATATATGTCCCTAACTTTTGCCCGAACCTTTTGGTTCACCAGACGCCCTTATTTTTGTTTAGGCTACGACCTAGCGGTCTCTGCTTATGCGTAGTATTTTTGACTATGTCCGTGTTCACAGTGTGATAAGTCTTCTACATCTATAGTGCTCGATCATGGCTCATCCAAAAATATCGCCTTGATTACAAATGGTCCCTCATGTGGAAGTGCATTTGCCCTAGGATCACCTTGTGCTAGTATGATGTACTTGACTACTAGATTGCCAACTTGATACACTAGGTGCTTAACTTTCTTATTGAAGGCTTTGATCATGCATTTATGATATATCTTCCATGGCGTATGGTCATGAAGTCGCTTCTCGCCGATCGTGCTGATCCGTCGAAATGAGTTTGGGCACCGTCTTCGCTAACTCACGCCCCGAGTACTTTGAGTGGTATTTGAACCTCGATAGGTAGAACCGCTTCCATACCATATACGAGAAAATGAGGTTGCCCAGAAATGTTCAGATCAAGTGAGATAATCATGGAGAGAAAATGGCAACATCTTATGCCAATCTTTAATGTCACTGTCATTTTCTGTATGATCTTCTTAAGATTCTTGTTGGTAGCTTCCATTGCGCCATTCATCTTTGGCTGATATGGAGAAGAGTTTCGATGCTTTATCTTGAATCCCGCGTAATCTGTGGATCATCTTGTTGTTGAGATTAGTACCATTTTCTGTGATAATATTTTTGGGGATGCTGTATCAGAATATGAGATTATGTTTGATGAACCGAGCCACGACATTCTTGGTAACAGATGCGAATGAGGTCGCTTTACCCACTTGGTGAAGTAATCAATAGCGACGAGGATGAAACGGTGTCCATTAAAAGCGGTCGGCTTTAATTTCTCCAATCATATCAATTTCTATATTAAAGGCCATGGAGATGTCGAATATTCAATGGATTGAGGTACATGTACTTTATCCTGTATATCTCGACATTAATGACAAGATCGGAATATCGATAATAATCGCTTCCATAGTGGACCAATAGTAACTCGCTCCCGTAATCTTCTTAGCCATTGTATGTCCATCGAATGAGTACCAAATGCGCCTTCATGTAACTCTTCCATAATTCGCTCGCTTGTCTTTGATCTACACATCGAGTAAGGAAAAGTCGGTTGCATTTTTATAAGAAGTCACATCGAGAAAGAACTCATGTGAATCTTCTTAGGAACTTCTTATCGTTGATAGATGTCCCTTCGTGGTATTCTTGAGCCTCAAGATACCTCTTCACTTCTTAGAACCGAGATTTCTCCTCTATCTCAAGTTCGCATCTAGTCTTCATAATAGTATGCTAGTTCGCCTAGTCTTTCAATGGTAATCCGAGGAGCCACTGTCCCATCCGACTTTGAACATAGATGAAATGGTAGCTAACACGCCTTCTAACTAATTTTCTCAAGTTGGATGCTCGAAAGTGATTTCTTCAAAGTAGGGATCGATTCAACACATGTTCTCGATATGGACCGAGATTTGGTGCTTCGTGTCCCATTCGCCTTAATATGAATGATCACCAAAGTTGAGTCTCCATATACTTGCAAGAATTTTATCCTCAAGTCAATAGAAACTTTGATACCCGTGATGCACGTCAGATTCACCATATTGTTGGTGCAATAAACATAATCTTGCAGGAAAGGTGTATGGTCGCCTTTAGAGACCATGGTCCACCGGATCCCGGCTCAGTCCTTCGTCTGGTCCAGCCTTTTGTAATCGCGATTAACATAATATCCTCGTATGTGAACTCGAAATGCATAGACGGTAGTCATCTACAATTGATGAGCCAAATGATCACTACTACGCTCTTTGATCGCTTTTTGAGTAGTATATTGATGTTGTATTCGTAAAGATCATTTGCCATCTTGCTATTCTTCCTAGAGAGTAGATTTCTAATATGTATTTTATCGATCCATCTTAGAGATTAACAAGGTAGTGTGAGTCAATATATACTATCTTAGTCGCAAGCTACCAAAGCCAAAACCGCATGTTTTCTCGAGCAGGAGTATATTGTTTCACTGGTAAACCTTTACTAAGGTAGTATATTGCATACTCTTTTTTCGACTGACTCATCATGTTGTCCCAACACACACCCCATTGAATTCTCTAATATTGTTAAGTACATGATGAGAGGTCTTTGACCGTAGCATCAAGATAGTGTAGCAGCAAAAAACTACGAGTATAAGCCATTGAATGGACTTAACTCAAAACTTAACAAAAGAGTCGCCACCGCGCTTTTATTTTATCCAAAGGACTAGGAAAAAGAGCGAATAAGATTCTAACAAAAGATCAGAGATCTAGGACCGAGGGTTAGTTATGCAAAGGGAAGGTGTTAGGTACCCAAAGCATCTACGGTACTCCGCAGGAAACTTTTTGAAAATTTGTATATGTACTAAAAGGGTATATGTACAAAATAGATGGTGGGGGAAGAAGTATTTTTTATAATTTTTGGACTGATAAAACTTCCCATAAGTTCCAGGCCTACATACCAACAATGTGCAATGTTGAAATAAAAACCAAATAGTTCGGCTAAAAAAGACCAAAGTTGTGTGTTGGTTGATTTTAAGAAAAGTTAATTAGAAAAGCTACAAAGAGCTCAAAAGGTTTGAATGAGGTTAGGTGTTTTCTAGTCTTTATGAAAAGGAAAGTCAAACTATTATTATATGAATTAAAAGTTTTATTTAAGAAAAAGTTTGAAAAAATCATGGACCTAAGTCCATGTTTTTTGAAAAATTGCTTAAATGAGTTCGAAGCTGAGGAAAAACCAACTCTATAAATCTAAGTAGACATAACCAAACCCATCGATTGCAGCATACAAAGATAATAACTAGACAAAGACAAAATAACACCAAGAACACATAGATCTCCAAGTCGAGGTAGAGGTCCTAATCCTAAGTCCAAAGATCAAGCTTCAAGCACAAGGATAGTAACCAAGTCCAATTAGAATTTTTTTATGTTTAGGTTGAATTATCAATTGTCTTGAAAAGAAAATAAAGCTCAAGTGAGCAAATTCAAATGACAAGAAAGTAAAATGCTCAAATGAGCAAAGAAAATGACATGAAATGTAATGCTAAAAGTAAAGTGCATAAAAATAAAGAGCACAAAAGTAAACGCTGAAAATAAAGAGCGGAAAAATAAAAGGCCTAGGATAAATGACAATTAATAAAGGTTAGCAAGATGACCATCTTGAAACTTGTCAAGTATATCATGGAATTGTTAATTGTTAGTCGTCAAAGAAGGTGACCATCTTAAAACTTACGATAAAGACTTTCCAAAAGCTTGATAGAATCAACGCAACCATTACGACAAGTTTCAATTGTTTTTGTCAAGTATATCACCGGCTTTGGAATTATCATATCGCTTGATAAAAATAATTGAGAATTTCAAATGGTCAAGGTTAGTGGAAATTTACGTAAGTTTGATTAGAAATCAACGACCATACGACAAGTACCACATGCGCTGAACCAAGATCAAAGCTCAAATCATCTCTTGGGGCTTATGTTTGAACATTAAAGCTCATGCCACCAATTGATCACTTCTCCGAGTCGATAAAAGAAAAATAAGATGGAGAAGAAGAAAACAATTTCAAATTTATTTTGCATCGATGAATTTTATTCGGTCTAAACTTCGCTCAAAATCAATCAACTTTCTTGGTGGATTTGGTCAAGAGACCTATCAACACCCAAATTCCAATCGATGTTGAGGAAACTCGTGACTTCAAATTGAATTCAAAATTCAGCAAAATAAATTGAAAATAAAATATAAAAAATTAAAAAATGTTGAAATTAGGTTATTTAATTGGACTTTATTGATTTAAATACATAAATAGTATTTTGCATCAAAATAAAATTCCAAGAAAATGTTAAAAATGTTAACAAGAGGTCAACAAGTGTTAAAAATGTTTTTTAAAGAATTTTCTAAAGTTAAAAAACTATTTTTAAAATATAAAGAAAATGATAAAACAAACTAAAAATGGCAAAAAATAGTAAAATTAAATAAAATAAAAGAGGTCACCAATATTTGTCAAATGACTATTGATCCTTCCATAATTTTTCCGAATTTTAAATGCCAAAAGTATTTTAAAACAATTAAAACATCAAATAAAAGGGAAAATCATAAAAATATCAATATGAAAATAAAATTATGAAAAATAAAATTCAGAATGATAATATTTGAAAATATTTTTGTGAATTTTTTCATAACTTTTGGATTAGAAATGAATTTTATATGATTTTTTGAAGTTTAAAACATTTAAAATATAAAATCAGAAAATAAAATAAAAAGTCAAAAAATATGAGCCATTAGATCACAAATCAAAACGTTAGTAAGCTAATCCAAAGGATCGACGGTTGTTCTTGATATGTACCCTCTTGGTATTCACACTGGATCAGGAATTAAAATCAAATTAAAAAATAAAACAAGGAAAGATATAATGCGTTGGATGGAGTCTGACTCACAAAAGTAATCAGATCCAAGGGCTCACATTACGCACGCATGATACAACTAATACATCGGATCGATTCAAAAATTACATGTCCGACTCATTGGTTAAAGACGACGCGTAGGTCGCCTTCAACCTCTAGCCATCATCCACACTCGATCCTAAAATTATGAAATAAATTCTTGGCCCCAAGGTCATTCGCCGCCTCTTCAAGAAGATTCTAATGGTACCCTCACAAAAAATTTATTTCACTTGTATCATGAACAATTTGGAAAAATCGAAATAATTACGAGTACATGTTTCCAAAAATTCTCAATCAATACTTGATGAAAATAGAAATGGTGAAGATCATAAGGACTAGAGACGAGGAGAATGCAATGATGCTTTACTTACAAGGTTTGATGGAGATTTCTACGAACGAAGTTCACTTTCAAAGCTCTAAAACTAGACTTGACAGAACATCTGTGAAGCTTCAAGACACGACTATTGTTCTGTTAGATTCAGTGAGATTCAAGGAAGAAGAATGAATGGTTAATTTCAAACTGGAAGTGGTCTAAACACAAATTCGAAGTTATAGAAAATCTAGTTATGGAGGAAGTTTGGTAGAGGTTTTCTGGCTATCAAAGCTTGAGGAAACGAATGGAACGTGTCCCTTATTTATAGGAGAAGTGAATGGAATCAAAAGGGACAGTGAATGATGCAATTTGAGCGAAATCGTAAGCACGTGTTCATGAAGAAAGTGTGACTTCATGTGCATCAAAATTCAATCATTATTTATGTTGATGTGCTAATTAACCTTGGGAAGTTCCTAATCACAATTAGTCATGAAAGCAAGGCTTAATTTGGCTTAAAATCAAGTTACACACACGCAAATGCACAAACTGATGGTGAGTGTAAAACATGTTTTGGCTCAAACTTTGAACTGAGGCAAAATCCAATTCTCTCGTTTGTTTCTTGATTTTTCTTGAGCCAAATAAAGTATTCAAATAGTAGAAGATAATGAAAAAAAATCAAATCAAATGGATGCTTGACTTGAGAGATTGAGCCTTTAGGATTCTTGCAAAATCATTGATTTTTCTAGCCAGGCCTTGGTCAAGCATGCCACTTTCTAAAAATGACCTATAATGTTTGTTCTTCAAACTTTCCCTTCCAGTTAAAATTTTCTCTTGATTTCCAAATATGATATGAAGTAGACCTCCCAAGGAACATTTGGAAAATAGATTCACTAAAAATTCAAAAATTGAGAAAATTGTGATCTTGTGAATTTGATGAAAATTTGTGAAATGACCTATAATCTTTTGACTTCTTCAAGAAACTTCAAACACTTCAAATGTTCCAGCTTATATGGAGATAAGGTTCATATTGAAGATAGTGTGCAAAAAAGAACCTCAAAATGATAAATGATGATCAAGATATGTTCATTTGAAGTTGATTGACCAAAAGTTGAGGAATTCATCAAGGACTTGTGTTCTTTTGCCCTCATAGGAAAGTTTCCAAGCATTTTTTCCTCACCAATTGAACTAAGTTATATTAGACATCCTTAGGTTAATTTTGAAAGAAAAATGAGCTCAAGGAGAGAAAAGATGAACAAGTTATGACCCTTTGGAGTCGTACAAGATAGATAAAGCATCAATCTAGAGGATGGGCAATCATAGACTTCTACAATAATTTTTTCATCAATTAAACTTCTTGGATCCAAGAATATTCAATTGGAAATCCTCTTAAGAATCAAATGACTTTGAATTCATCCACAAACTTCACACAAACATCAAGATATGTTCCTTAGAAGTCCAAAATCCTAGTTTCAAGAGAGATGGCCATAAGATGGAGAGTTATTTGAATTTGATGATATATTTCAAGCATGAAGCATACATTCAGATAAGATAGCATGTTTGATGATAAGAGAAGTCTTCAATGAGAGACAATACTTTGAAAATCTTGAGAATTAATGAGAGAAGGCATGGAAATACAGTTATGGACCTATCAGCTCTTTGAGGAACTTGTGCACCATTCACCTACAATATTTAGAGAGCAAAGTATACACATAATGGTTAGTCAAATATCTAACCATCACACAAGAAATAATCACTTCCACAAGGTTCTTAGTGATCTCCCAAAAGGCAAACCCCAGATAAGAGATGAGAAATAATTTAGATCTTTAGCGATGCAATTGTATAAGTATGAGAGAATCTTGGGGGGGGAATTAAATGATAGAGGTGCTAGGTACTCCTTGATTTTTTCAAAACTGCTCCCGCAATCATCGCTCCATTTTACTACTTGATCTTTCTTCAAGAATTTGAAAATTGGCTCACAAGTAGGCTAGATGCAATGAATATGGCGATGTAATTCACCGTCTCCTAAGAAACCTCCGACTTTCGGTAATGGGGAGTTGGAACTTGAATACCTCTACCATCGCTAACCGAATCCCGTGAGTTTGTCGGATCATCCAAAGGTGCATTTGCTCGACTAAGTCTCAACCTCGTATTTCTTCAATCTATCAAACAACTTACGAAATGATCAAGATGTTCTTCTTTGGTTTTTGATCGAGCTATCATGTCAGCCAACGTAAACCTCTATCTCGTGATGGATCATATCATGGAAAAATCCACCATAGCATCGATATGTTTGCCAACATTCTTCAACCCAAACGGCATGACCTTGTAATGTAGTGCCCATCGTAACGAATTAGTATTTTCAATGTCTTCGGGAGCCATCTTGATCTGACTGTAACTAGAGAAACCATCCATGAAAGATAAAACTTTATGCTGAGCGGTGTTGTCAACCAGGACATCAATATGTGGAAGTGCAAAATCATCTTTCAGCTCGCTTATTCGGATCTCTGAGTCCACACACATGCACCTTACCATCCATCTTAGGTACGGGCACCACATTCACAACCCAATATGGATAAGAAGTAACGACTAAGAAATCGGCATTGAAATGCTTAATGAATTTGACTTTAATTTTCTCGGACATCTCAGACGATATACGGACCTTCGCTTCATAGAGAAAATCTTCCTTCGTGGGTAGTCGTGTACTACTATGTTAATATCTAAACCGGCATGTCTTCGTAGACCAAGTAAAATCTCGATGTAATATCGCAAAGATTGGGTCAATCTTTCTTTAACATTGTTCTCAAGACCCGCCTCCTATCTTGATTTATTTTCTGCCTTTGTCGGTACCTAGATTCACAACCCCACGATTCTTCGGTGGTTGTATGGACCTCTTATTATTGTAGCAGCTTGGAAAGTTCTCCTGAACTTCACAATCTTCCTCACCTTCATCTTTGGCTTGGTAGATTGGATTATCAAAGTCATATTTAGCAATAAAGAGTCGTATCGATGCGATCCCGGTGAATGGATCCGCAGCTATTACACAGGTGTGTAATAACACATAGATTTTGAAGACATGGAGCATAATATTTGAATTCAAAAGTCCAATGATTTATTGAATTAAAATATGCGAATGACAAATAATAACAATCATAAACAAACTGTGGTGCCCCGGCAAGGCATTAGGCTTAGAGTTTTATTGTTCAAAGCGTAAAATAGAAAAACAATTACTCCCTGCCTAAAGGAGATTGGCATAACATCCTTAGTCCAATTGTTGAGTCCATCGTGAGTTGGGAAGATCCGATTGTTGATGTCAAGTCATCATCATCGTCTTCTATAACATGAACTTCATTCTTGTTGATGCGGAATATAGATTCGCGTACATTCGCGATGTATCATCTTCTAACCTTCGAGGTGAAGCCCAAACCGCCTTGTCGATTTGAATGGAAAATCGGCTGACCCCAAACCGGTACAACCTCCTTCAACTATAGCTCGGCATCTTTTAGTGAGGCCATCTTCGTGGAACACTAGTAACTTTAGGATTGATAGAGAGTCGACAGTGCATGACTCATGAAACTACCGAAAGCTTGACAAGGAGTTTCGACAAATTTACCTTCCATTTTGATGTATCGAATGACTACTGTATGGCTTACCATATATTCTTCTTCTCTATATACAGAATAATCTTCCACTTTCCCGGTACTTCAACTCGATGCGGTGAGGTAACAACGCCTACCCCATGTATCCAAGGGCGTCCGAGCAGTGCAAGAATAAGTTGGATGAATGTTCATCACAAAGAAAGTAGAATCAAAAGTTTGGGATCCCACTTTGATCGATGTGTCGAGCTCTCCAAGTATTGTTCTCTTTGAACCATCAAAAGTTCTCACGTATGTCACGGGTTTCATGACCACTTCTTCAAAGATCAAGTCACGAGAGTACTCTTCGTATGACGCAGAGCGAGCCAATATCCACTAACACATGAGATAATGTAGTTTTACACCCTATAGAAATGTGCAAGGATTTGTTGTGTTTCCTTCCTGAGTCGGACGCGATCGAAAAGGCTAAACCATTATCTCATCGCTAGCAATATAACTTCGAATTGGTCAAGAGACGTCTTCTTGTATATGAGCATTCTTTAGAAATTTCACCAAGGCTTTAGCATGAGCCTTAGAGTACAACAAGGTTAGCATGGAAATCTTGACGGGTTTGTCCCAACCGCTCCACAACATTGTAATCGCTTAATGATTCTGGAATTTCTTCCGTTTCATGCTTGAGGTATCTTCAACAACTTCCTTGGTATTTCTGCTCGAGCGTGTTGAGTCACTTTCTCTTCCTCGAGCCTCGTGAGTTGGTTCAATAGCGGAACGTGAACCGTGTAGTAGTATCCTTTCGAGGAGAGATATCCGAGAAAACACTCTTCCGGCTCGTTACTTTTCTTAACTGGTGATATTGTCAACATCGATCGATAGCTTAAATCAGTATTATCTTCAATGGTTAATGGCTCTTGATTGACGCTATAATAGTATACTTCGGCTCCATAATTCCAAGGTATAACTTTGTCAGAGGAATATGGAATCGATCTGGGTGAGGTAATATTTAGAGGTGTCACTCTAGGTGCGGGATCGGTAGAGGTAATCCTTATTGTGTTCACATCAGCATATTCTTTGGGATAGTCATCATCTCCCCATCTAGTTGCCTTGATGTCTTCGATTGAGATCTTGTAGCTTTAAGGAGCGGTATACTTCACCATGAAATCAAATTTCCCACTTGGCTTCCCCAAGGTATCCCAGACTTCTGGCACGGCTTCGCTTAAATCTTCGATCTTCGTGCTTTGGAAAATCTTCGCACAAACTTTCCATGACGGAGTTTTCAAGAATAGTACTTCTCGATTGTCTATCGTGCATTGAACATGTCTCTTTAACTAGGCACATCCACTGGGTTCAGATGTGCAGTAATGATAGTTGTCAAAACATCCTGGAAATAAGCCAGCTTGTAGCAAATCATTTTTGACAGTCATCAAGGGAGTGGTTAACTCATTTACAACAAAGACATATGAGTCGTTATCAATGGTGTTGGTACTTTTCCATGATCAACCATAGGTGCATGATCACATTCTGAGTTTCGGCTGCGAGGGTCGAATTCAATTTCCTGAGCTTCAATCATGTCTTGGATCTTCTTCTTCAGGGTCCAACAGTTGTTGGTGTCGTTCCCCGAGCTATTGGAGTGGTATGCACACCTTGCTTTGGGATTGTACTTCGGAGAAGAAATGCCGATACTCGAGGAGGGTCTCAAAGTAATCGACCGCTTTCAACATGTGTGTTAATGCTTAAGACAATGGCATATTGATCTTCAAAGCTTTCATTTTGCCTATGCGCATTGTCTTGTTAAGGTTGCACTTGTGTGGGATTAGTAGATCAAGAATACCCCCAAAGATTGATTGTGATCACCTTTATCACGCTCTTCCGACCATACACAACATTGGCTTCTTTCTTCCCACCAAAAGGTCTCTTCGCAGCATTTGAAGATGTTTCGACTTGAATATTTTTGCTCTTGATTCCAGCTTCAATATGTTTGTTTGTCAATATCACCTCAGTGAATTCAGATGAAGAGTTTCCAATAAGATGATTGAAGAATGGGCCTGTCAGTGTTCCCATGAACATGTCAACCAATTCCCTATTAGACAAGGGTGGTGGACATATGCTAGAACTTCCATTTTGGCGTACTTTTGAACTTATCATCACGACCCATAGACATACTTTGTAGTTGCATACTGGTTGGTGCCAATTCAGCATTGTACTGGTACTGTTTGTAGAAAGCATTTGACAAATCATTCCAGGTATGAATGTGAGTATTCTCTAGCTGATAATACCACTCTAACAAAGCTCCCATGTGCTCTCGAAGAAATGCATCCACAACTTCCCCGTCAAGAGGGGGTTGGATCTTCTGAACATAGACTTCGATGAAGCTTTGGACAAGAAATGTCATCGTACTTAGCAAAATTAGGAACTTTGAACTTATGGGAATGACCACCCAGAACCGTGCTTAAATCATCAAAATTCAACCTGACATTTTTCAGATTTTCCACAATATTCAGACGGTCTTCACGTTGCTTATACTTCTCATTGTCAGGAGGATACTGCTCACTCAAATAGTCTTCTTCCTCTTCTTCTTGAGACCCATGATGGCTTCTTTCATTGGCCTTGACGCTACCCTTAGTTTTGCCACTCTTTTCTAAGAATTCAAGTCGTCTGACTACCTTGACTAGACCTCTGTGCTTTCTTCCCAGGTTGGAAATGCCATCGATCTTCTTTTTGGTGATGAGATTTTTCATATCTTTCTGACCCTGGGCCAAATTGGTGAACATCTCCTAGAACTGAGCATTCTGAGCCTGGAGATCTTTGACAGTTTGTTCAAGAGCCATTTGTGCTGAAATAAACAACGAGAGAATAATAAAACCGGTCTTCAAAGTACCTATTATGAAATGTTATGCTATGATATGCAATGCAATGTTTTCAAGGACCTTAGAAATTTAAATTTGGTAAACAAGAAAGAAACATACTTTTTATTAGTCTGATTAGCAATACAAAAGAAAATTCAATTGATGAACTAAGAGTGGTCAGGAATTTCTGAGAGTTCGGAAGGTATACCCACAAAGTTGATTCGGATAGTCTTCCTGGAAGCTATAACCCTAGAACACAAAGAAAAAGTAAATCCCTAGGTATTTGAAATGGTTATAAATGATATGATGTTATGATGTTATGATGTCATGTTTAAATAACAAGCACAAACAATTCACACAATCGCCCTAGGTTTAAGGCTTGCATGAGGTATAGGTGTCTACCCTACTAGAGTTTAAGTTGGTTCAACCTGTCCTATAATAGTAACCTGGTTCTAGGAATAACATAGCATAGATCTTTCTCGCAGGCTTTATTTCAATACGACTACCAAATGGTCGACCGAAACATCCCGAAAGTTGCATCTCAATGAGCGTAGCATCGAGTATCAACCAACCTCAATCTGCATCAAAGTCGGCTATCTCACTACCTTCTAATGGCCAAGATGGGTCAATTAGGATTCTAAAAGTTTAGTTAGTGCGTGATGACACCACGCAGATGCCAAATATTTCCTCAAATGAACATGAGGAACATCAGGACATCCAAAGTGTCACACTAACCATAGCCATTATTTTAACGTTTTGGTCTACATTGGATAGTCGCGATGATCTATTGCTACTTACCTAAGAAAACCTGGATTCGGGTGTAGGATCCCCCACAGATATAATACCCAAGCAACCGTTAAAAGTAAAGCATACAAAGCAAACATAAAGAGATTTAAAAGTGATCCAAAGCCCTAAGGTAACCTCTCTTTGGTTGGTCCCCAGCAGATTCTCCAGTTCTGTAACACGGTGGGAGAACCGACTTATTTGTTTTGCGTTTTATCGCAAATGTTGCAGATAACAAGAGTCACCACCGACTTTTCTTTTATCCAATAAAGAAAAGGTGAAAAGAACAGGAAAAGACCTTCGTTAGATTCTGAGTTCGGGAGGTAATTATGAAAAGGGAAGGTATTAGCACCCTTTCCATCCGTAGTTATCTATGGGCTCTTAATTGCTTAGCTCATTTTTGAAAATTTTCTTTCTGTGTTTGTGTGGTTTGAAATGAATTTTTGAAAAGTATTTAAAAAATATTTCGCTTTGACTTCGTAATGATTCTCGTTGGAATGTATATGAAGTGTTTGTAAATATTTGTTTGGAAAATGTTCAACTTTGTAATGATTCTCGTTGGAATGTATACAAAGTGTTTGTTTGAAAAATAGTTTGAAAATAAGTGTGGGTTGTGAAAAAGTATTTTGATTGGAGCAAGCAATAGAGTCTTATTTATCTACTCAGATTGGTCGTTTCTTGTTAGTTTTCCTTCTCCTTTAGAATAAGGTTATCCATACCATTGGTTGGTAGGTAACTTTATCTGTTGGATGTGAAGGGACAATCGTAGGGTCATCGTATGGTCATTGAAGAAAACATGTAAGGATACCTTAGCAATTTGTAGGGACGATCATCACTTTTTGTAGGCAACAACTGAGGGACAAGATCATATATTCTTAGGCAACATCGAGGGTCGTCGAGGGACTATGATCTTTGTGATGATTTTTGAATTGAGGGACTTTGCTAATGGTACCCCTACGTTTGAGGGACATGACCATTGTATTCGAAAGGCAACAAGAAAGGATACCCTAAGGGGGTGCAAGTGTGATAGAGTGTATTTGATTTAGATACTTATCTTGATTATTAGAGTGATCTAATGGTTGATTTTAGATCTTGTCATACAAACCCTAGTTACTAGCAGTTAAATATATACAGTTATAGGGTGCAGAAAGTAAAGGCAGAAAGCAAATGTCCTACGCTATTACATGGCTTTGGGGCAGTTACATAATATGAGGTACGGAAAGTAAAGGCAAAAAATTTAAATCTACTCTATTACAAAAAACTTTGTGACCTATACAGCGATTTCTAGAATTTAAATGCGAAATAAAGTAAATAAATTGAAAGAAAATTGTCTAAGGATAAGAAAGACCATCTAAATCCTAAGTGTAAAAGAAAAATATATATATTTTTTTATATTTTTGAAATCGATTTTAGTTAATAAAAACCTAATTCTAATTTAATTAATAATTAATTATGAAAAATAATTTAAATTATGATAAAAATAAATTATTTTCATGTCAAAAATTAATTAAATATTTAGTTAACCTAATTCTGAAATTAAATTATTTTTTGTGATTTTTGAAAATAGTTAAAATTAATTTAGAAAAGTATTAAATAAGTTAGGAAATTAAAAGGAAAATAGAAAATGTGAAAGAAATAAGTGGTAAAAAATTAGTTTGCCTCTGGAAGGAGTTAAACTCGTGACCTGAAGGTCACTGGTTCAAAATTACGCCACTACACCCCTTGCCAATGGTGTTAAAACCAGCGACCTGATAGAGAAAGGGACTAACGCGCGCATGTCTTATCGCTGGGGCGGCCATACATCCATTATATTGGATGCAAGGATATATATATATATATATATATATATATATATATATATATATATATATATATATATGAATACAAATTCAGAAAACCAAAATAAAACAAAATACTCGCGGTGGAACCCCTGGATTTTGAATGGACAAATCAGAACACGCCACGCCTGCACCGGTGAGTCAGACGAAGTCAGAGACGCCGGAGTCAAACTCCAGTCGTCTTCTCCGACTACCACAAACACCAAACCTGCAAAATACAAAAAGTCGAAGCAAAAGATCATGCCTACCTCCCCCCTAAATCGACCCCTGCGAGTTCTTTGATGGCCTTAGTTTCGATTGAAACTGCTTGTACATGGAGATACGAAAGATCAGAACCTTCGTGCCCTAGAAAAGGTGAAACATGATTCCTGTGTTAAAACTCATGCACGACGGTTCTAAACATTCACAAACATTAGTATGAACATGAATATATGAATCGAAATTGTTTATATGGCATAAAATAAAAGTTTGAGGTTCATGAAGTTTACCAACTGGTGTAACTCGAAGGAGTGTGTTCTGGGCACGATCTTGCTTGCTCAGAGGATTGGATCGAGTACTGGAAGGCTCAAGAGGATGAATGAATGCTTGATTTGGCTTGAGAGCGGCTGGAAATTGAAATTCGATCTTGCTTGAAAGTTGGAAAATTTGAGAGCTTTGGCTAGGGTTTTTTGATCATGCAATCTGTATCCTTGGCTTCTGAATGTGTTAAGTATATATATAGGACTAGAAATAGGTGAAGACTTTAAGATAAAATATATTCTTTCAATGAAAAATATTTGATTGAAAAATCAAATGTAATGTTTCCAAAATTGCACAATATTATGACATTATTTCTTTTCACGATTTGGCCATCTAGCATGGGCTTCATTGGTCTCCAAGACAATCAAAAAACAAGTCCAACACGCCTTGCATGTAATTTTTGCATTTTATTTAAATAAAATTGAATTTTTAACCATTTATTCAAAATTAAATTAAATAAATAAATGAAGGGCGTTCAAGTGAGTTTAAAGGTCATAGGCCATCTTAAGAATAAGCTTGAATCATAAAAACCATGGCCCATTTGGATAAAATTTGAATTTGCTTAGTATTTCTCTTCATGCACTTCTTCAAAAATGTCAAACTTGCACAAGTTGTATCTTGCTCAATTTTCAACATTTTAAAGTGTTCTTGGACTTTTTAGAAATCTCAAAATGTCCTCTAAACATTCCTTTTGGTTTCATCTTCATTTGAGCTTCCATGTTCATGTACACGCTTTTTGAAAAAGATGACTTTTTATTGATTTTTAGAAGGACCTATAACGTTTTGATCCATAACTCTCAAATGAAGCATTTTTGGCCAAAGCTTGTGAGACACAGTTGTAGAGAATTGAATTCTCTTAAAAATGAGCTCTGGTGGAAAAATTTCTGATAAAGTATGTGAATGTTATTCTTGGTCAAAGTTCTGTTGACTTTTTGTCAAGAAACCCTAATTTAGAAACTTTGACTTTTGATAAAATCTTGAATTTTTTTGATGAATCATGATCAACCCTTGATCAAATGATGAATTTAACTTCAAAATCTTTATGTTGACCAAAAATGATGAAGTTTGAATGTATGTTGACCACAATTGACTTTTGTCCAATACAATTAATTTTTAACCATCTAAGCAATTGACTGAGCAAACTTGAGCTGTGAGGCTTGAAACTTGACATGGTGATACCTTGAGACATACGAGGAGGTATGATGATCACTTGAGGCAATAGAAACCATCTTTGACTTGAGAAAATCAAAACCCTAGTTATGGGTTGATTGCTTAAAAGAGGGTTCATTTGGCCAACCCTTGAGAAATTCTTTAGTATGGAGATGTGGATTGTCCTTAGAAATAGAAGGGAAAATTTTGGGGTATAAGAACAAGGAATTGTTAACCCAGTTAGGTTCTAACCTACCTACATCTGGGGGCATACCAATCTAGTAATGAAGTTCACTATCAGTAGTATTAATTCAGAGGGAAACCACCCTGTTTACACTCCTCACTTAATCAGACTACACAATGACCCTTGTACCTAAGATACCACACTTAGATATGAGAAACTCCGCTCACTTTCAATCACCTAAGTGATGTCTATCAACTATTATCACACCAGCAACTGCATAAACTGCTTGGCTCTTAACACAATCAGCTTGTTGATACCTCACTCCAAACACAACTAAAACAGTTTGAAGATACCACACTTCAAACACAATATAAACTAGCCACTCAAGTGACACAAACCAAACTTGGAATTGCTTCACAGCTTCTTCCAATGACACAAACACACTCATTGCTTCACAACTTCTGAGTGAGTAAAATAATCCTATTGCCTACAGGCTTCGAGGTACAAATCAGTGACCATCCCACAATCTGGTTGGTTCACTTACATGGCTAACCCTAAAGACTACATATTTCTAAAACGGCTAGCTTACTAAAACTAGGTTACAACTGCTTATTTATAACCTATTACTCAACTGGATTTGGGCCTTCAAAATAATTGCATAAGCTGTAACAAACTTCTGCAGAAACAAATTTTTGCAGAAACAAAAACGCAGATAACTTCTGCTACAATCAAGGTCCTTGCTGGTCTTTCTTCTTAGCTCTTGGACCTCCACATATGCCTTCAAAGTCACACTATATAAGATGCATAATATTCCCTAAATAGTATGCACAATTGAAACAGAACTGTAATAAGTTTAGGATGTGTGGCAACATTATCTGGTGATTATATATGAAGAGCTGATTCAATGTTAAGAGATGCATACAAATGTTGACAAATATCTTGATGGGAGTTGGATATTTGTTTGATAAATGTGTGGAAATATGAATCAAGAGTGATGAAGTTTGTGATGTAAATAAAAGAATGTCCTACATGAAGATGTAACATCACAACTTTTGAAGACACCAGTGAAGGGAACAGGACAAACTCATCTGATAAAAATATCAATCAAGTCGCCATTGAACGTTTTTTATCTCGCCTAAGGAGAAAGGTAAACATCGGCTAAACCTCAAAGGGAGAAATCATGGTCTTACGACCGAGAGATTGGGTAAGGGAGTCTATTACGCGAGGGGAAGGTATTAGAACCCCACGCGCCCGTAGTACTCTACGGTATCCACTTCTATTTTCTATCTAATGGGTGTGGGTATCTATTTACTGCTTAATCGTTATGCCTATGTCTGATGTTAAGGGGAATGCATGTGAAAGAAAGGAAAATAAACAAACACGGGGAAAAGAAAGAAGTATTTACAAAGTTTGCTCGATTGAGCCCCGTGAAAAGATGCCTACGTATTCCCTCATGCAACGAGAAAGTCGGAGCGTCGTAGTTCGACTCATATGTTTTGGTGGGTTGCAATGTTTTTTATAGGAAGTTCGATTTCGCATCCTCACAACTGTAACTCGTGCTTGGCATTGAAACTATAAGAAGTCTATGCTCGGCCACTCGCGCACTTAGCAACTTGTTCGGACTTAAAAAGGAATGCCCTTATTGAAAAGGTTTTAAACACAAAAGGGGCCCGTAGGTGAAAAAGGTTTGCGGTGAGGTTGGTTGCTTTTACCTTGAAAAAGGAGTTTTGAACCATTATTAAGTGTGAAGCACTTTAATATGTTACCTTAACTAGACCAGAGATTGCTTACAGTGTAAACAAGGCTTGTCAATTTATGGCATGTCCTATGGATACTCATTAGGCCATGGTTAAGAGACTTTTGCGCTATCTTAATGGTACTTCCAAGTATGGCCTGATGTTATTTCCATCTGTTTCTGTGTCTAAGTTTTCTCTACGTGCCTACCGCGATTCTGACTAGGCCAGCGACCTAGATGATAGGTGTTCAACGTCGGGATCTTGCATTTACTTTGGTCCAAACTTAGTAGTATGGAGTTCTAAGAAGCAGTCATTGGTGGCTCGATTGAGAACTTAAGTTGAATACGTAGCACTAGCTCATTCTACGTCTGAGTTTCTGTGGCTTGAATCCTTACTCTCTGAACTCAAGATACTGATTCACACCCATATGCTCCTCCGTGATAGCTTGAGTGCAATCATGTTGTCTCATAATCCTATACTTCATGCTTGTGCACATTGAGCTTGACATATATTTTGTTCAGGAAAGAGTCGTCTCTGGTCGGTTTTGTATTCAACATGTTCCAGAAGCTGTGCAGATCGTTGATACACTAACCAAGTCGTTGAGCACCACCTTGTTCCAGGAATTTCGTAGCAAACTGAAGGTTCTTGATACTGATCAACACTCCTTAGTGTGAGGGTATTAGTGATATTTTTCCAAGCTAGTACTGTTAGTTACTTAAGTGCTTGCCATTACTATTCTTTGCTAATACTTATTTGCTTCTGTTAGTTGTTAACAGAACTGCTTCTAGTACATGTATATATATATTCTTGTCCTCTCTCTATTCACAGACTAATGAAAGAAGGCTTGAGTTTCATTCATAAACACCAAACTCATCTTCACTGAGTGATGAATGAGATATGTTCTTACTTTCTAACATGGTATCATTCACTTGCTTCTGACCCACCTTGCTTCCCAACTCATTTCTTCTTTTCATTCATCTCTCCCGTGTCTTCTTCGCACAAATCTTTTCTGCTTCTTCCATGGATTCTGACAATCAAGGTTCGGGTATCAAAGATTTCGCTCACAATGCTTCCACTGTGTTTTCGGCAACAAAACCTAACAACTCTTTTGGCCCAAAGCTCTCCCTCAAGTTGCAAGAGAACAACTATCTTCTATGGAATCAGCAGGTTGAAGGAGTTATTCTTGCTCAGAAAATGCACAAATTCGTCATCAATCCACAAATCCCGCAGAAATTCAAGAATGCACAAGATCGTCTTGCAGATTTTGTTTCTGATGAATATGAAAACTGGATTGCTCAGGATCAAGCTGTATTCATCTAGCTCCTCTCCACAATCTCTGAATCTGTGTTGCCTAGGGTTCTTGCGTGCAAACATGCTTTCGAAGTGTGGGACAAGATTCATCAATTCTTCAATGCACAAATGAAGGCGCGTGTTCGTCAGCTTCGTGTTGAGCTCAAATCTACGAAGAAAGGTAAGAGGTCCATTACTGAGTTTGTTCTTCGCATCAAAGCCATTGCCAATTCTCTGTTAGCGGTTGGTGATTCTATTACAGAACAAGATCAAATTGATGCTATTCTTCAGGGTTTTCTAGAGGAATTCAAACCGTTCGTGATGCAGATGTATGGCTGCCTTGTGCCACCTACTTTGTGCAATGTTGAGGCTCTTCTCTATGTGCAAGAAGCACAACTTGACAAATTTCGTCAAGAACTTGCAGTATTTACTATTGCTGCTAATGTTGCTCACAGTGGTGAAGGCCACAGCTCCAGAGGAGCTTACTCCAACAATCGGGGTCGTGGCTCCAAATTCAATAGAGGTCATGGACGTAGCCGTGGAAGATCCACATCTGCAAATCGTCCCACCTGCCAACTGTGTCGCAAATATGGCCATGCTGTATCCTCCTGTTGGCATCATTTTGATGAGAACTATATGACTTTAGAGAATCTCAATCCTAATTCCAATATTGCAGGTAACTCTAACCACAAGGATGAGAATTCTTCAACTGCTGAGAAGAGCAAATAAGCCACACCTGGTTTGCTGACTCAGGTGCCTCTCATCACCTCACTCCCTATGCCCATTTATTACATGACATAAAACACTATGCTGGAAATAATAGAGTGTTTGTAGGCAATGGACAAACTCTAACTATTCAATCTATAGGATTCATACACTTTAGATCCACACTTAGTTCTGCTCAGAAGTTCACACTCACTAATGTTTTACATGTGCCCTCTATCACCAAGAATCTGTTTTCTGTTTCGAAATTCTGCAATGACAATAATGCTTACTTTGAGTTCCTTCCTAATAAGTGTTATGTGAAATCACAGGCTTCTAAGCAGATTCTGGCTGAAGGAACTTTTGATGATAGTGTTCTGTACTATCTTCCTCAACTCTCCCTGAAGCTTGGCAGTTCTCCTAAGGCTCATACCATTGACAGAGTCACTTCTGGTATTCATAGTTATTTTATTTCTAATTCAGATGTTAATGAGGCTTCTGCCAGTAATACCTCATGTAAAACTAGTATGCTTTGGCATCATAGACTAGGTCATACAAATTCTAATTCTGTTGCTCAAGTTCTTAAACTGTGTAACATTCCTAGTTCTAATAATAAACATGTTGAGTTCTGTAATTCTTGTCAACTTAGAAAGGCACACAGGTTACATGCTCCATCCACCACTACTGTTTACTCTCATCCGTTTGATATGATATATACTGATCTATGGGGGCGATCTCACACTCCATCAAATTCTGGTTTTAAATACTATATTGCTTTTGTAGATGCTCACTCTAGATATACCTGGCTTTATTTTCTTAGGCAAAAGTCTGAGGCCTTACAAGCCTTTAAACTGTTCCATCAGTTTGTTCAAACTCAGTTTAAAGTCACCATTAAAGTTGTTCAGTCTGATTTTGGTGGTGAATTTTGTCCCTTTACAAAATACTTAGCAGATCTTGGTATTCAACATAGGTTAACATGTCCACATACATCTCATCAAAATGGGACTTACCTTGTTAGCTCATGCCTCCTTACCTGTTTCCTATTGGGAGCATAGCTTCTCTACTGCTGCCTATCTAATCAACAAGTTGCCTACTTCTGCGTTATCTAATGGTCTATCACCCTTCTTTGCTCTTTACAAACAACAACCTGACTATAAATCTCTCAGAGTGTTTGGTTGTTCCTGTTTTCCACTACTCCTACCTTATAATAAACACAAACTACAAATGTGAAGCCAAGAGTGTGTCTATCTAGGAGTGTCATCTCAACACAAGGGTTTTAAGTGTCTCAGCAAAGATGGAAGACTCTTTATATCAAAAGATGTCACCTTTAATGAGTCTCATTTTCCCTTTCCTGTTTTGTTTTCTTCTAAAGTACCTCACCAAAAGCCAGAAAATAATGTCTATATCCATCATATACCAATGTTAACCACATTTCCCAATAAATCTCCAACTGTGTCTAACATTAGTCCTGGCATTTCTTTAACCAATGGTGAATGTGTCCCATATTCTGAGCCAGAGAACCCTGATTCTAACTCTATCTCACCTATGCAGAGTCAGTCACAATCTGATCATCAGAGATATATCCCTTAAATCACTCCTCAGTCAATGCCAACACAGAGTCCTGGTGTATCTGAAAATGCCTCTATGTTTGATAAGACAACACCTTCCTCTGACTTGGCTACAAATAAATCTTGCTCTCTCTTTCTCTGTTTGGGGATTGTGATCCCTTTCTCAACCATGAGAATGAAACTCACCCTGGAAGTAACCTCATAAAACCAGGTGCTGCTACTTCCAGTGAGTCTAATGCCTCTCTCCCTGAGCATGTATCCACCACCTCTAAGGTGCCTAGTGACACTTCAAATCTCACTCCCTCTTTTCACTCTAATAAGCTCACAATCTCCTCTTACATTCCTATGTCTCAATCATCCAACTCTCCCTCTATTGGCACTAGTAAGCCACTTGTTTCTGTGTTATATAATGATCATCACATGCTCACGCGTTCTAAAATTGGCCACTCCAAGCCTAAAGCCTGTTCTGCCTATACTAACACTGAACCCACAAGCATCAAACAAGCTTTATCCTCTACTGAGTGGCTCCAGGCCATGAAAACAGAATTTCTGGCTTTACAAACAAATCACACTTGGACTCTCACACAGCTGCCTACCAACAGAAAAGCTGTAGGATGTCGTTAGGTGTTCAAAATTAAAAGGAACCCTGATGGCAGCATTCTGAAACACAAGGCTCGGCTTGTTGCCAAAGGGTATCATCAAGAACATGGCTTTGACTACACAGAAAAGTTCTCGCCTGTTGTTAAACCAACAACTATTTGTGTCATTCTAACCCTTGCCATTACTTACAAATGGGAAATCCAGCAGATTGATATCAATAATGCTTTTCTCAATGGAAATCTCCAGGATGAAGTTTACATGACACAACCCCCTGGTTTTGTTAGCAAAGACAAACATCTTGTCTGCAGGCTTACCAAAGCTTTATATGGTCTCAAACAGGCCCCCAGGGCCTGGTATGAGAAGCTCAAGCACTGCTACATTTTGGCTTCACCTCCTCCAAGTGTGATAACTCCCTATTTCTCTACTGTAAGCAAGGGATCTCTCTATATTCTTTGGTGTATGTTGATGACATACTCATCACAGGTTCCAATGCAGTTTTGATCCAGGATCTTATTAACAAACCATACAACAAATTTGTCTTAAAAAGGCTTGGCAGACCAAGCTATTTTCTGGGAATTAAGGTGCAGTCCTGTAGCAATGGCTCACTTCATCTCACTCAAACCAAATACATCAAAGATCTATTGGTCAAAGCTAAAATGGTTGCTGCTAATGGAGTTCCTACTCCAATGTTAAGTACATGTAAACTGAGCAAACATGGCTCTTCACCTCTGTCTGATGCTCAACATTATTGCTCTGTCGTTGGCACCTTGTAGTATGTCACACTCACTCGCCCAGATATTTCTTTCAATGTCAATAAGGCGTGCCAATTCATGGCTAATCCTCTGGAAGCACACTAGTCTGCTGTTAGAAGGCTGCTCCGCTATCTCAGTGGCACTAATACCTATGGTCTCGCCATCGCTCTCTCGCTTCGCTCCAAAGTTCTCCTTAAGGGTCTATAGTGACTCTGATTGGGCCAGTGATCCTGATGATCGAAGGTCCACGTCTGGTTCTTGCTTATTTTTTGGTCCAAATCTAGTCTCCTGGAGCTCTAAGAAGCAGTCTTTGGTTGCTCGCTCAAGCACGGAAGCTGAGTATCGTGCCATTGCTCATTCCACTTCTGGACTTTTGTGGCTTGAGTCCCTGTTGTCCAAACTTCAGGTTGCGTTTCACACTTCCACATTGCTGTGTGACAATCTTAGTGCGGTACTGCTGTCCCATAATACCGTTCTTCATGCTCAAACTAAACATATTGAATTAGATATTCTTTTTGTGCGTGAACGTGTTGTTGCTAAACGAATGGCTATCCAACATATTCCAGCCATAGCTCAAATTGATGATACCTTAACTAAACCTCTTGGTACTGATCTTTTCAAGATCTTAGGACCAAACTCAAGGTTGTTTGTCCACTAACACAACCTTTAGTTTGAGGGGGGGTATTAGTGATATTTTTCCAAGCTAGTGCTGTTAGTTACTTAAGTGCTTGCCATTACTATTCTTTGCTAATACTTCTTTGCTTCTGTTAGTTGTTAACAGAACTGCTTGTAGTACATGTATATATATTCTTGTCCTCTCTCTATTCACAGACTAATGAAAGAAGGCTTGAGTTTCATTCACAAACACCAAACTCATCTTCATTGAGTGAAGAATGCAATCTGTTCTTACTTTCTAATGTAGGGGGTGTTAGAGAAAAGGTTTATGGGCTTGTTAGTGTTTAGTTGTGGGCTTAGTTCTGTTAAGTGCATTAGCCCCATTTCTCATTTTCTGTTAGGTCCATAACAGTTTTCAGTTATATACTCCTTGTCCATACCAGTTTGGTGAAGGTTGCAAAACACCATTCGATGACCGATTCAGAATCAAATCGATGACCATATCTTTCACCAAATCTAATTGGTTTAAAATATCAGACTGTTTGATAAAAAAACATATCCTCTATTACGTCACATATGCAAAATCATTTTGAATTTTGTATTATAGCAATCAAATTGTCTTTACATGAAAAATAATTGGAGTTGTCAGGTTGCTCGAAGGAAATCATTGTCCAGAATTTGTATATCGAAACAAAGTTGCACACACATTTAGTTTTAGATTTATAAGATTTTATATAGGTTTAGAATAGATATATTTCATTTACTTTGGTCCAAACTTAGTAGTATGGAGTTCTAAGAAGCAGTCATTGGTGGCTCGATCGAGCACTCAAGTTGAATACGTAGCACTAGCTCATTCTACGTCAGAGTTTCTGTGGCTTGAATCCTTACTCTCTGAACTCAAGATACTGATTCACACCCATATGCTCCTCCGTGATAGCTTGAGTGCAATCATGTTGTCTCATAATCCTATACTTCATGCTTGTACCAAGCACATTGAGCTTGACATATATTTTGTTCGTGAAAGAGTCGTCTCTGGTCAGTTTCGTATTCAACATGTTCCGGCAGCTGTGCAGATCGTTGATACACTAACCAAGTCGTTGAGCACCACCTTGTTCCAGGAATTTCGTAGCAAACTGAAGGTTCTTGATACTGATCAACACTGCTTAGTTTGAGGCGGGGGGAGGGGGGAGAGGTGTTAAAGAAAAGGTTTATGGGCCTGTTAGTGTTTAGTTGTGGGCTTAGTTTTGTTAAGTGCATTAAGCCCATTTCTCATTTTCAGTTAGGTCCATAACAGTTTTCAGTTATGCACTCCTTGTACAAATAGCTTTGCACTGTGACATTGGTTGGCATGATGGTTAATATTGATTTTACACCGTAAACAAACTTCATCTTCTCTAAATAGTGAATCAAAGATTCATGGAGAGTTTCACACTCTAATAAGCAAATATATTTGGCGAGGGTTGGAAAACACCATCCGATGACTGTATGTTTAACCAAATCGATGACCATATCTTTAACCAAATCTAATTGGTTTAAAGTATCGGATTGTTTGATAAAAAAACACATCCTCTATTACGTCACATATGCAAAATCATTTTGAATTTTTTATTATAGCAATCAAATTGTCTTTACATGAAAAATAGTTGGAGTTGTCAGGTTGCTCGGAGGAAATCATTGTCCAGAATTTGTATATCGAAACAGGTTGCACACACATTTAATTTTAGATTTATAAGATTTTATTTAGGTTTAGAATAGATAGATTTCATTTACCTCAAAAATAGATATTTTGAGTTAAAACTCTGGAAAAAAATCATTGTCTTTCTTTTATTTTTTAAATTTTCTTTTCATTGTCATTGTTATTTTATAGAGATAACAATCTTACTAATCAAAATTAATAAAAAATTATCATAGAATTTAGTATATTTATAACGGGAGTTTTTTATTATATTCACAAGGTGAATTTGTATCAGTTATGCCATTCTCCCATTTTATTTAGTCTATTAATTACTCCCTATGTTTTAAAATGAGTGTCAGTTTAGAGAAAATAATTTGTTTCAAAATGAATGTCATTCTCACTTTTCAATGTAGCAATGATTGCTATTTTTTCCAATTATACCCTTTAATTATTAGTCTGTGCACTACTTCCAACACATCAATAAGATTAATTTAGTAAAAATACAATACTTTATAACAACATTATTAAATTATTTAATTTGTATGCAAAAACCTTAAACGACATTCATTTTAAAACGGAGAAAGTAGTATTTTGTTTGTCTTTTTTTTAACATCGTAAAAACATGGTACTATTGAAAGCTACAAAGCAAACGTAGTTGCCTAAGACCTTACTCAAACTGTCAAACAAAGTGTTTTGATAATCATGGAACATTTAATCCTGTAATTTTTTTTAAAACAACAAAAACTTTATTAATTAAATTGTTCTAGATTTAGCACCAGGAGTGCCAAAACAGAACACACCCAAAACACAATAAAAGACAGTGCCAACATGAAAGCAGGAAAAATTCTAACAGTACAAACGCCCTGACCCCTAACGAAATTATTATTCCTGGAAACAACTAAAGAAACACCTGCACGTAAACTAAAAGTAATAACAGTCAAGGCACCCTTGAACCATAAAAAACACCCAACAACACTTTACTAAACTGCATAAGACTCCAAGAATGAGAAAGAATAATGATGTCACAAATGAATCGGCACAATTTAGATGTTAAGCTTCCTGAAACACACCCGCAGACGGATCATTTGATGGCGAGAGGCACTACACGAAACGCGGAATAGAAAGGAAACTTGGAATCAAGTGATAGAGTTGGTGAAATCTAGGTTAAATAGGTGGAAGAGCAGGAATTTATCCAACGGTGGCCGTGTGGTAATTTTAAAATCTGTCTTATATGCGATCCCGATATATTTCCTCTCATTCTTCAAGGCTCCAGCAGGAATACTATCTATTATAATCTATTTTTAAACAATTTTTATGGGGAGGGTGTGAGGTTGAGAGAAATATCAACTGGATCAAATGAGAGAAGGTATGCAGACCGATAGAAGAAGGGGGTTTGGGCATTAGAAACCTCAAGTTATTCAATATCGCATTACTAGCCAATGGGAGTGGAGAGTGACAAAGGGAAGGAGGGGTATTTGGTTCGAAGCATTAACGAATAGATAGAGTTAATTTAGAGGTTCAAAACTCGGTTGGTGTGCTCCACCGTGGAAGAAGGTCTATAACTGAGGTAGCGAGATGGATCTCTAAATATGTACTGTGAAAGAAGTTTACAAGAGCTTGACGCTGGACGGACAATCAACATTTAATCTTGTTATTAAGATGACCACAATTAGATTGCTTTATCTATTTCCTCATCTAAGATGGTTTCTACACCTGCTTGATATAAATACTACCTTGTTAATTTATCTAACTCATTCTAGACCTAACATAGACTATTATCTATGAAGGTTGATATATCACAAGGATAATTGGAGTTAGGAAAAAATTGACAATATTGATTATGTTTTTCTATATTATTTTTTTATATTTTTACTGTCTTAGAATACAATATTACATAAATTTTATTAGATACACTAAGGTATTCATCCATTCGAAGAATATATGAGAACTAACTCTTTGATTTGGTACTTAACTAGGACGTGTCCCTGACACAAGACAATAACACCTACCACCAACACAGACTGTTGGATAGTTATCATCACACTCTTCACAATCTGAATGGCGAATGCATTGTAGAGGTTCTATAATGATAAATTGTTAGAAATTAGTGTTGTTGAAAGAAGGAAAAAAAAAAATATTTGAAGGGGAAAAATTGCTCACCATATGCATTCGCGGCTACAAAAATTAGGAAAAGAAATATAAACACGACATATATAAATTTGAGAATTACAGTCATATTTTTCATTCTCTTTTATGTACTGTGGCAAATAGAATAAGATTTGATTATTTTATAATGTATAGAACTCAGCTCTTCTAAAAAAAAGTTTAATTAAATCAATGTCTCTAAAGTGAACTAATAGGTTGTGTAGTTTCTTTTAACAATACTTAGTAAAACGATCACGTAAAATTTGTCGAATAATCATTATTTTAAATAAATTATTTATTTATTTATTTTATTTTTTAGCTTTCATCATAGGAAAGGGGCAATAAATTGTTAAACTGTGAAAACTTATATGTAGAATAGTTAGGGTTAATTCTTTGTGAGGACAATCAGACCTTTAACATATAAAAAATTGAATACTTTATAATTGTTGAAAGGATTTTCAATAATATAAATTTGTAAAATTTATTTGATTTAGTAATATTAATGAAGGTGCGAAGAAACAAAAAAAAGGGTATTTTAATTGAGTTTTTAGATGGAAATTTTTGCTCATCCAAGATCATCAACAACAAATATGTAACAATAATAAAAGATACAATGAAGGTGATTTTTATTTCTCAATAAAGACTTAATTCACTAGTCAAAACTTTAATTACAACTTGATTGTCAATTTGACAAAGATTTTTTTAGAATTCTTATTATACTCTAATCTCTCAAGGAATTAAATTAGAGTTTACAAACAAATAACATGTGTTTACAAATTTGCTTCTCCAACAAACAGATTACTTTTAAATGATTTGAAATATATTAATGCTCAAAAATATAGGCAATGAAATAAATATGTTGGAAGATGAAGTTGGAATATCTCCAAAAATATAATTGTTGGAGATGTTTGATAGTACCATAGTGGAGAAACATTTAGCGTGTAATGGATGAGAGGATGAAATGAGGGAATACATGTTGGTACAATTATACTGTCCTTTCCAGATTTTTTAGAGTAGTGGAAGAAATATTTGATCTTGTATTAGTTGTACACTTGTAATATATTCTTCATTCAAAGAATATCTCCTAGTAAGGGGCTTTTCAAATATGTATTGTTGAAGCTTGATTAGAGTCAAAGTCTGTCTTCAGAATTTGGTGAAAATAAGACTTTAGAGTCTAGTGTTAAGAGTCCTGAGGCTACAGAGTTATGAACAAAGTTGAACTTCAGAGTCATTATCAGAGTAGATCTGGATTAGTATCTTCAAAATTGATTACTTGATAATTCATAAGCTTGAATTTCGTTTTACACACGTCTTTGATTCTTTCTTTGGCTCAAAGTATGTCTTCAGTTCTGAGTTTGATTGCTTCAGATTTTATCAATCTTCAGATTGTGTCAATCTTTAGATTTATCATAGATCACACTTCATATGCGCTTTGCTCCGAATTTGGTTAGTCCATATTTGACTTCTTCCAGAGTTAGATTTTTTCCTTTCATATGTGTCCTTAACAACAAAATTAGAGTACAAAATTGTTCTATATACACATCAAGCTTTGTTATCATCAAAAATCAAAGATAGTTGCAGAATCAAACTTGTTCCAACAATTCCCCCTTTTTTATGATGACAAATCAATGTATTTTGATGAACAATTTTTACTTGCATACTCCAATATATAAGACATCAGAGTTAGATTTGTAAGACCCCCCTAAGTTTTAAACTCTCAACATTTTAAAATTATTCCCTGTTTCTTTAGAGTAAGGTTTGTAAACTCCCACTGAGAATGGGACTAGAATAATTTTGCAGAACTAGAAATATAATCAGCATGTTAATAAACTTCCACTTGGTTATCACAACTTTTTCAGCGCTTGGTTATTATTAAAACAAAATTCGGTTTTCTGGTTGGTAAATCTCCGAAGAATTAAATAAAGAATATAACTTGATTAGGATTTGTTATAGGAATAAATATATATCAAAATCATATATGTTTCTCCCCCTCGTTATAAATAAAAAGAATAATAAAAAATATTGAAACAAAAAAATAAAATAAGATAGATATCAGAAAGCTAAATAAAAATTTCATTGGTTAAAAGAAATACAAGAAGAAAGAAAAAAAACAAAGAAAAAGAAAATCATAGAGACAAGAAGGAAAAACTAGTTTATAGAGGGTCTTACTTCAGAAGAAAACCTCATATCCCTCTGCCTCTCCAAACCCTGAGGAACTACAACCCCCATGCCACATGAGGTTTTAAGAGCTTCAAATAGATCCTCCTTCTAAATATTTTTCACTACTCCTTTTTGAAGAAACAGAACTCTTCCAAAACGTATGAAGAAAAACGTGCCCCCACGAGAGGTCATGATTTTAGACTTCAGATGATTAAAAATGATAAGAGGAAGAATAACATGCACATTTGACATAAAAAGTTACATAAAGTGTTTATCATCCAGAGTTAGAAATTCATAGTCTGGTTGAAAGTTAGTGATGACCATCTGGTGCCATATCTTGGCCAAAGGCTTTAGACTTGATGAACTAATAAGATTCTCATAATCTTCAAAGAGGCTAAGGATGAGAAAATTAAAGGGACTGTTGATCCTATATTTCTCAATATTAGTATCATATTCTCCAACCTAATATCTTGAGCAATTAGTGAGGAAGTGATGATAATATAGTGCACATGACAACATATCTGATCTCATAATCTTCATCCATGTTGTGAATAGAAGCATTAATCCATAAATATTTAACCAGACCAGGGAACACCGATCTATATAGCATGTCAAAAATAGTTTCCTCATTTTTGACAGGTTGTTGTAGGATTTTTCCGCGAACAAGTATTTTTAATTATCGATTCCACAGGGATTGGTGTATATTGTAGTCTTTCAATAGAAAAGCGTATTTTAAGATTAAAGTAACCAAAGGGTTTGTTTCCTAAGCTACTAGTATCATGAATTTCCAAACAAGTAACTAAATTAGTCTTTTCAAAAGAGAGTTATGGTTTGGATTCAAGAGAGTTGGAGTTTGTTTTCAACTGATGGAAGCATGTCAAGATTAGTTTCATTGACCTAGTTTCATATGCATTCTATTAATCAAGTGATGAACTAGTTTGATGATTTCTATAAATACATATCCTCTCAATCTTGTGGATTCCTCACCAAGATTGTGAGTTTTATCATGTTAATCCTTGAATGATTCCTCACTTCAACTATTGACATGATAAACATTAAGCTCAATACTTGTAAACACTAACACACAAATCTAGTCATAGCATTTGTTCATTAGTGGATGAATATCCTAGGTCTACTTTGAAGCATTCTTTTTCCAAGCAAGTTTCAAAGCATAAAGATGAAGAACATAGATATTCAACTATATTAATCATCAACCATGTTCATACACAAATGGATTAAAAGAAATACATACTAGTTAGATCAACCACCTCTAATCTTGACACAAAAAGAACTTAGCCACACATTTCCATGGTTGCTTTGCTCACAAGATTGTTGGAGGAGATGATGAACATTGAAGAATCACTACGAAAACTATATTTTTCTTACAAATTCTATGCCTTAATTTTTACACAATAAAAGATAATGATGATGAAGTGAAGCTCCCTTGCCTAACACACCAAAAGCCAGTTGGAAATGATGGAGTTGGTGGCCAAAATGGTGAAAGCATGGGTCTGTCCTTTTTCTGTTTTTCGCAGACCGCGCTAAGCCCGGTTATGCGCGCTGAGCACGCTCATGCTGCAACCACACTGAGCGCGACCTGAAGCATGCTTCTTCATCCAAAAATTTCTTCAAAAATAATCATCCCAAGAGCTCTTCAAGTGTACTTGAATCCAAGCTTGAGAGAATTAATCAATAAAAACCTACAATTGAAAGTAAACTAAGTTAAATAATATATTATAAACAAAACTAAATAAAAGCATAATTAAACCAAAATACTAGAATAAATACTACTAATTAATTAAAAAGGCATTGTTAAGGACCACAAAATCATGTACAAAATAGCTACAATTTGGTCCTTAACAACTCTCCCCAACTTACTTCTTTGTTTGTCCCCAAACAAAAGTCAATAATCTCACTAAGCAAGAAGAAACAAAATGTAAGCATGCAACTCACACAAGAATGATGGTTCAAACTCAACATACCCGACAAAAGCACACATCGATCGCTTCTTCGAAACACAACATGGATATGAATTAAGTTCTAAACACAATATATCAACACATGTAACAAAATAAAAGATATGTTCACACTTGAATCACCTAATCATTTCTTCAAAATTCATGAAGAACAAAATGCATATTTACAAAGGACTAAACACTCTCACTAATAGTCATGCACATCCAGAATAATTCATGCATTCATCGAAACAAGTTAAATGACAAAATGGAAACAAAGATCACTAAGGACTTTCAAGGGTTGTAACTTGGCTTAGGTTTGAAACAAGGGATATTTAAGTACAAAGCCATTGAAACAAATTGGGTTAAAGAATATGAAGAGCATTTCACAAACTAATTCCCACTTCCTTCTTATTATTCACAACCTCTTTTTCT
Organism: Vicia sativa; assembly: GCA_021764765.1. Classification (NCBI taxonomy): domain Eukaryota; kingdom Viridiplantae; phylum Streptophyta; class Magnoliopsida; order Fabales; family Fabaceae; genus Vicia; species Vicia sativa. Next base: position 208,954,949 of record CM038795.1, on the reverse strand, counting down.
TTTACACACAATGATCCTCTTTTTTTCTTTTCTTTTCTTTTGTTTTCTTTTCATATACAAATTTTTCTTCTTTTGTATTTTTCTTTTCTCTATTCTTTTTTTTTCTTTCTTTAGGATCATTGTGTCATCAATTCTAGGTTCTTTTTTATCTACCTCCCCAACTTCATTTATATCAATCCTTTTTTATTCAAGAACATGCTCTTCAAGGGTTAATCAACAAAAAGGGTTGGTATTCACAAACAAGAAAAATTTATAGAATGAATTATCATTGAATTTTCAAAGATTATCAACAACTATTAAGTGGCCTACTTAACAATTAATTAAGTTGATAAATTCATCCTACAATTGCAATTAAAGCTCAAAAGGGTTCACAAGGATTCACTCACTCACGGTTAGTTGAAGCCCTTTTGGAAATGATGGTTTTTCTCATAATGCTCAAAAAATTGCCTTGATCATCTCTAAGTTTCCAAATTATCACAAACAAATGAAGATTAAGCATGAATCACACGAGTTAACAAAATTATTAGACACTCTATATTTGGTATAAGGTGGAAAGCTTCTCACCTTTGTGGTTTGAGTCCTAATGATTCGAGTGTGAACACAAATTCTTTTGTACATGCCAAGATATTTTGCATAAAGCACAAATTTCATAGACATGTTAATATTCTACAAAACGATTAAATATGTACCTTATTTGTGGATCGAGTCGAGAATTATATCATCACCATCACTTTGGTGACACACACTTACTTGCTTTGGAGTACCGTTGAAAAATCGGGACAACCCAAAAGAAGTATAACTCAAAATAAATAACCTATAATCTAAAAAAAATAAAAATAAAATAGAACAAAATAAAATAAAAAAAATAAAACAAAATAAAATAAAATAAAAGACACCCAAAAATGGTGTTTAAAACTAAAAAGTATTTAGGCTCCATGCCTACAAAATGCCAATTGGAATTACAAGCCCATCCTAAAAATTGATGGCAACCAACAAAATCCAAAAGTTTAAAAGAAACTAAAAAGCAAAAATAAAAACTAAAAACTAGAAAGTGCTAAAATGAAAATAAAGATAAGAAAAAAATAAAAGAACATCATCAATCTGAAGCCTCGAGGATAGAATCTCCGTGAGTCTCGTAACCGTAATCGAACCGCCTCTCCATCATCCTCACTCGCTCATCACCATCAAGATCACCCACCTCCTCCTTCTGCACTTGGCCCGACCGGCCAACCAAATAAAAGCACTAAGTCGCCGTCAGACGAGTGAAGTGATTCACCCCGGCTCTCGATCGCAGCAAGGTGCTCCATGCTCGCTCATATACATAAATGCTCTCGATGAGCAAAATGCATTTGCTTCCACTCTTCGTAGGGACTGCCTCGAGGAAGTGCACATGGACACCTGGCAAAGCAGTGTTATCATCCAAGGCCCTACAATAGCGATCACAGTAGGAATCATCAATGACCCCATCGATCGTCAGGTGCCCCACAGCAGGAAAGACAACTTTGGCCCTTTTTAGAAGGCCCATTATCAACCAAGGATAAGTTAGGGCACATTTTATACGCTCCCCTCTGGAGGTATAACTCAATGCGACCCTCTTTAGCTCATTAGCGATCAACCGACCAAAATCAATTTGCTCCTCATCGAAAATATAAGCAATGAGGCCGGCGATCTCCATGGGAATAGAAGATGTGTGGCTTCTAGGTCTCAAATTATACACACACATCAAGACTCGGCACTAGTCTTCGTCGGACCGTTGAATTTTAAAGATTGCCCAGCCCTGTTCAGCTCATAAGAGTGCCCAGACAAACAAAGCTTCCTCCGCAACATAGCATGATCCCAATTACCACGAGCCAGGTGGTCGTGGTAGATATCCAACTGATCCTATGGGGTTGTCCAATTTATGCCCAGGTAATTGTTGATGGCAGTGCGAGAGAATGAAACCAACTTTCCCCTCACAACAGAAGTGAACGGGTAATCACGCCCCTCAGTCGGAATGGCGTTGGCATAGAACTCCCTAACCAGCTCAACATTAACTTTGGTCTGGGGCTCACACAGAACACCCAAACCATAGTTATCAAGGATCGCATCAGGAGTGGCATAATGGTCCTGCTCTCGGAGCCGGATGATTCTTTCCGTCCAAATGTTCCGCTCCTCGAGCTCTTTGTATCTCGCCTCTTGAGCAGGCCCCAAGAAGCGATCACCATCGAAAGAAACTGATCGGGAGGACCCAGCCCCGGCGGAAGAAACCCTTTGTCTTTTTGGAGCCATCTGAAAACAACACAAAAAATCAACGAAAATCGACACCGAAATGCCCGTTAGTGATAATTCATGCAAACAGCAGTAGAAACCAGTCAACCAAAGCATCTAGACACAACGGACAATTCAAAAACACAGCAGAAGAATTTTTCAAATTTCAGATCACACGACATGGCTGGCCTCATGATTTTAAAATTCTTCCAAAATGTAAATTTCTCCACATAATCAGACCTAATAGCAATGAAAATCCTAATCTAAGCAATCTCTACAATCTAAACAACCTAATCCTAAGAGAAAAACCCTAAATTCTAAAACCTAGGTTTTCAAAATCTAACCTAAACAGCAAAATTTAACGAAATTGAAAAGGAAAACCGGTAGAATAACTTACTTTGATGCTTGTGGTGATGATTTGAACAAGAAATTTGCAAGAATGTGTTGATTTGGGGTTGGGGATTTTGGGATTTCTTGAGAGAGTTTGAATGAATAGGGAAAAGAGGGAAAAAATGTTGAAATAATCCCTACCTACTTAAATATAAAACCAGGACACCCATTGGGCCTTAGAAAACCGGTTTTTGAAAAAATATTTTTAAAAAACAGACGCGCTAAGCGAAAGTTTCGCCAGATGGTCAAATGCGCGCTTGCGCGCTCGAGCACGCTTAAGCGCCGACCCAAAATTTTGAAATTTTTGAAAACAAAGAAATTAACAACATGGACAAGTCAAATGAGTGCAATATAATATTTACAATGTGGGGTGCCTCCCAACAAGCGCTTTGTTTAACGCGGTAGAGCTCGACGGTCCAGGATGATCAAGGATCATTGAAAAAGGATGCGGCTATGTCGCGGATCACCTCTCCGCCAACATACCGTTTCAAACGCTGCCCATTCACAGTCCACTCACGCTTTCCTTCTGGGTCTTGCAAGACAACAGCACCATAGTCTTTCACTTCCTTGATTAGAAACGGACCGGACCACTTTGTCTTAAGTTTTCCCAGAAAAAGTTTCATCCGGGAATTAAACAAGAGGACACTTTGCCCGGTCGAAATTCCTTGTGCTTTATCTTTTTATCATGAGAAACTTTCACTTTTTCCTTGTACTTCCGGTTGGAATGATATGCTCCCTCTCGCATTTCATCCAATTGAACGAGTTGCATTTTTCTCTTTTCACCCGCCAAGGATGGATCAAAATTCAAGTATCGCAGGGCCCATAAAGCTTTGTGCTCCATCTCCATAGGGAGGTGACAAGTCTTGCCATAAACAACCTGAAACGGGGTTAGTCCTATAGGAGCTTTATAGGCGGTTCGATACGCCCATAAAGCTTCATCCAATTTTTGTGACCAATCTTTTCGTGAACCCGAAACAGTTTTTTCCAAAATCTTTTTAATCTCTCTGTTTGACACTTCGGCTTGACCATTCGCTTGCGGGTGATATGGAGTTGTCACCTTATGCTTTACACCGTATTGTTTCAAATTTTTTTCTAACAGTGTATTGCAAAAATGCGACCCGCCATCACTAATCAAAACCCGTGGCACGCCAAACCGAGAAAAAATGTTTTTCTTTAAAAATTTTATAACGGTTTTGGCGTCGACCTTCAGTGAAGTAATGGCCTCCACCCACTTGGACACGTAATCAACAACCACAAGAATGTATTCATTTGAAAATGACGACGAAAATGGACCGACAAAATCAATTCCCCAACAATCAAATACCTCGACTTCCAACACGTTGTTCAAAGGCATTTCATCTCTTTTGCCTATACCGCCACTTCTTTGGCATTGATCACAACACTTAGCATGAGCATAAGCATCTTTAAACAGCGAAGGCCAATAAAATCCCGATTGTAGGACTTTAGTGGCCATTCGTAATCCATTATAGTGTCCCCCACAAGGGGAATTGTGACAATGCCAAAGAATGTTTTTGGCTTCCTCATTACACACACATCTTCTTAGCAACCCATCACTACTCAACCTAAAAACGTAAGGTTCATCCCACACATAATACTTAGCATCGGCTAAGAATTTTCGCTTTTCATTCCATGTAAAATCCTCCGGCATTAATCCCGCGGCTTTGTAATTTTCCATGTCGGCAAACCACGGCCGCTCCTGGATTGCAAACAACTTCTCATCCGGAAACTCCTCCTTCACCTCCTTTTCTTTGTCCGTAATTTTCACGTTCACTAAGCGAGATAAATGATCCGCTACCAAATTCTCCGAACCCTTTTTATCTCGTACCTCCAAATCGAATTCTTGTAAAAGAAGAATCCATCGGATTAACCTTTGTTTGGAGTCCGGTTTGGTAAGCAAATATTTAATCGCGGAATGATCCGTGAAAACCACTACTTTTGAACCAATAAGGTAAGGAAAAAACTTTTCCAATGCATATACAATTGCGAGCAACTCCTTTTCGGTTGTTACGTAATTAATTTGAGCATCGTTCAAAACTTTGCTCGCATAATGAATAGCATGGAAAATTTTGTTCTTCCTTTGGCCAAGCACGGCTCCCACCGCATAATCACTTGCGTCGTCACACATCAATTCGAAATCAAGTTTCCAATTAGGCGCGGTGATTATGGGTGCATTTATCAAATTCTCTTTCAATTTTTCAAAAGCCATTAAACAATCTCTATCAAATAAGAAGGACTTATCTTTGTTGAGCAAGTTGTTCAAAGGCTTGGCTATCTTTGAGAAGTCTTTGATGAATCTTCGATAGAATCCCGCATGTCCTAGAAAGCTCCTAATGCCTTTGACATTGGTAGGTGGGGGAAGCGTCTCGATCACATCAATCTTTGCTTTATCGACCTCGATTCCTCTTGAAGATATTTTGTGGCCTAGGACAATTCCCTCGGTCAGCATGAAATTACATTTTTCCCAATTCAAGACCAAATTGGTATCCACACACCTTTTCAAGACGGTGTTCAAATTTTCCAAGCACAAATCAAATGACGCTCAAAAGACGGAGAAATCATCCATAAAAACTTCAATTGTTTTCTCAATCAAATCAGCAAATATGGCTTGCATGCATCTTTGAAATGTTGTCGGCGCATTGCATAAGCCGAAAGGCATACGCCTATACGTGAATATTCCAAATGGACATGTGAAAGCCGTTTTCTCGTGATCTTCCGGATTCACCGATATTTGATTGTACCCCGAATAACCATCCAAAAAGCAATAGTATTGTTGTCCCGCAAGCCTTTCCAACATTTGGTCCATGAACGGAAGAGGAAAGTGATCCTTCCTCGTTGCTTTATTAAGCCTTCAGTAGTCGATGCACATTATCCATCCCGTTACTTTTCTTGTTGGCACTAATTCATCCTTGTCATTCGACATAACCGTCAAACCTCCTTTTTTCTGAACCACATGCACCGGGCTCACCCAAGTACTATCCGAAATCGGATAAATCATTCCCGCTTCTAACATCTTCACCACTTCTTTTCGAACTACTTCCTTCATCACCAGATTCAAACGCCTCTGAGGTTTGGCTACCGATTTGTACTCTTCCTCCATCATGATGTTATGCATACAATAGGCCGGGCTTATGCCTTTCAAATCGGCTAAAACCTAACCAATTGCATTTTTGTTAGATTTCAAAACTTGAATTAAGCTTCCCTCCTCCTTCTCCGATAATGTATTACTAATGATCACGGGTTTCTTACCTCCCTCCTCAAGAAATACATACTTCAAGTGAGATGGTAGATCTTTCAACTCAAGATTTGGCTCTTCATCTTTTGGATCATTTTTCAAAATTTCCACTTCTTCCTCCCATGGGTGCATTTCCTTGGAAATCTCCATTCCTTCTAAACACCCTCAAGATCTCGACTATCATTATCATCATTCACTTGGGTTGCTTCCTCGATAACATCAATTTTGAAGCAATCTTTCTTATCAATTGATGCTTCATTGCTTCAAAAGATTAAAGCAAATTTCTTCATCTTGGACCCTCACCTTCATTAAGCCATCATCAATGTCAATCATCATTCTAGCCGTCTTCATGAATGGACGGCCTAGAATTAGAGGTGCATCCACATCTTCCTCCATATCTATCACAACAAAGTCAACCGGGAAAATGAATTTGTCCACTTTCACCAACAAGTCTAAAGCTACACCATGCGGGCGAGTAATAGACTTATCCGCTAATTGCAACGTCATTTTTGTAGACTTTAATTCAATCTCCCCCAACCTCTTTACAATGGATAATGGAATCAAATTGATACTTGATCCCAAATCAATTAATCCTTTGCCGACATAGACATCTCCAATGGTAACGGGCAAGGTTACACGCCCCAGATCACTTTCTTTTTTTGGAATAGTGCGTTGAATTATCGCACTACAACTTGCATCAACCATTATAGTTTCTTGATCCGTGTACCGCTTCTTTTTTGTCAATATGTCCTTCATGAATTTTGCATATTTCGGCATTTGCTCTAATGCTTCGGTGAATGGAATATTAATTTGCATTTGCTTAAAAATATCCATAAATCGAGCATAGTGCTTAGCATCATCCCTTTTAGAGGGAAGGTGAGGATAAGGTAAGTTTCTTAATGGAAGAGTGACTTCCTTCTCATTTCCCTTTCTCATTTTCTTCTTCTTTTCCTCCACTTTCTCCTTTTCAACTACACCATTCTCATTTTCATTTTCGACTACAACCTTATTTTCAACTAAATCATCCCCCACATCAACATCATCATTGTTTTCAACTACAACATCATCATCTTTTTCAACTACATCTTCCTCCACTACTACTTCTTCATCCTTTTCCACTTGATCTTTTCTCTCCACTACTTTCTTTTTCTTTTCAACAACTTTCTTTTTCTCATCACAAACTCTACCACTTCTAGTTGTAATAACTTTGCAATGCTCCTTAAAATTTGCTTGAGTAGTTGGAGAAAATGATGTTGAAGCACTTTGGTCGGAAATTTGCTTTGCTAATTGCCCCATTTGAGTTTCCAAATTCTTGATAGATGCCTCCGTGCTCTTTTGGTTTGCCATAGAAGCTTGCATGAATTGAGCTAGAGTGTCTTGAATGTTGGAAGATCTCACTTGATTTTGAGGTTGAGCTTGATTTTGATTTTGAGTTTGATATGGATCTTGCCTAGCTTGATTGTTGTTGTCTTGTCTCCACCCGCCTTGATAACCTTGGTTACCTTGGCCTTGATTTTGATAAGGATAAGGAGCTCGTTGTCTGTATCCTTGCCCTTGGTTGGCCTTATAATTTGCTTCTTCATTTTCCGGAGGACAAAATCTGGTTTTATGATCCCCTTTACACAATTCACAACAAGCAATTTGTTGAGTTTGCTTGCTAGATGTTCCTTGCATCTCCATGATTTGTTGCGGAAGCTGTTGCACCCCAAATTTTACCCTGCTATTTTTCTACTTGCATTGTATTTATATTAAAAAGAACAGTCAATTTTTACATTTTTGTTACACATCTTTAGTTAATGATTAAGTTAATTTCTAGCATTTTACTAGCATTTGTATTTTTTATATAATATTTTTGAATTTCTAGTTAGCATTTAATTTTGCATTGAAAATTTGTAGTTAAATATATTTTGCATCAAAGTAGTCTTAATCATACTTGCATCATTTCGAATTTTGCACATTTGTTTCTTTTTTCTTTTTTACCTTCTAAATTTTTTATTATTATTATTATTATTATTATTATTATTATTATTATTATTATTATTATTATTATTATTATTATTATTATTATTATTATTTTAATAAATTGTTTAAATATAATTTTTTTCATTTAAGTCAATTATACAATTATAGTATTTTCTTTCACATTTGGATTTTATTTATAATTTGTAAAAGAAAAATAGTGATAATAATAAGTTTTAGTAGTAATACATATTTATTTATATTTCAAACAAGATATAATGATTTTGTACAAAGGATTGTATCAATTAAGAAAAGTGTTCTTGCTCTTATTTTTATTGTATTTTTCTATCTATCTAGTTCTTCCTTGTCACCACCATCTTTCTACCACAACTCAGAAACATGTACAAATGGTACACATACACTTGCAATACAATTCCACTCTCATTCCACTCTTCCACTCACAATTATGTCCCATCTACCATCACCACTACCTGCAATACAAGAGACAAGAAATCAGTACAAATCAGTACATAACACAACAGAAATCGGTACACCACCATCCCACAACTTACCAATGTAATTCATACCTCTCCACTACCCTGCAAAAATCAGCACCACCTCTGTCCTTGTTCTTATCACAAAGAACAAACTTGGTTCCCAATTCTTCCAACTTTGCCCTCACTCTTCCACTACTATATAACACACCTTCAACCTCTATTGAAAAGAGGACCAACAATACACTCACCTCTGCATTTGTTCCTCACCTTTCCCAGAACCACTTCCATCGGACCTCCTTTCAACGCTAAACCTCAACCTTACAACCACAAATATGATATATCAACCTCTCATTCCACCATCCATTTACTCAATCTTCAATACCAAACCCAAAAAACCAGCTTACAGCAACTTCACTCATCACATATAATATCACAAAACCCATACTCAGATTCGAACAACAACCAAACTGTTGCCTCTCACTTCCTCAATACTTCTACAACAACAACTCGATCCGTGACAGATGTAATATCGAGAAACTCGCCCTACATAATAGCGTAACGTGATCTAAAAGCGTAAGAACAAGAAGTTGCGCAGTAAGAGTAGATCGGATGAGCGAGTCAAAATAAACGTACCTTTTCCTTTCTTTGTGTTTTTGCTTCCATTGTTCTTTCATTAAATTGTTGAAATCAGAATATCTTGAACTTGCTTCAAATGGGGCTTAGGGCTTTCAAATGGGGTTAGGTAAATTTTGTTGTTGCTGTCAGAGATCTAACCATGAGGAATAGGAATAGCAAAGTTTGTTCTTTTGAGAAGATGAGTGTCGAAGATAAACGATAGGGGAAAATTGAGAAAGAAGAAGTGTTGCGATAGAAAGAAAAAAAACTAGAGCGTGAGAGGGATTAGAATAAATTTTGAGAGATCAGAGCATCACATTTTTATTCCCTTTCTTCATTTTAATTTTAATTTTATTTTTAAATAAATGTCACTTGTTCTTTTTATTAGGGATTTAAAGGTAGAATAGGTCAAATACTATTTTATTTATTTATTTATTTATTTATTTTAATTAATTTTTATCACTAATTGGGGTTGAGACGTTTTTAAGCTATTTTTTCTCACATTTTTTTATTATTTTATTTTTATTCTATTTTTTTGCTATTTTTTTTTTTAGTTTTAATAGTTTGTTTTTTTAATGTCAAAATAAATGAAGAAGAAAAAAAAACAAAATATGAGAAATTTATGGGCATGTCACGCATCATCTTTTTACTTTGTATTTTTGTATTTGTTTATTTATTTTTTATAATAATAATAATAATAATAATAATAATAATATTTCTTTATTTAATTAGAGTTTTAAGAATAAAATATTGGTTTAGGACTTTGATCCACTTCTATTTACAATCTCCATCATTTAATTCACACCTCTCTTTTCTAGTTTATTTTTAGTATTTAACAAAACATTTTCATTTTTATATTTATTTTTCGTAAAAATTAGTTGAATTATTATTTATCTTCACTTGTACATTTATAAGAACTTGTAATTATTCATCCCCATTTGTAAATTTGTACCCCATTCCCCACATGATGTAATAGTTTAGTAATTATTTTATCGCTTTATTATTTAATTATTCATCACTCTCACAAACCAAATGCTTTCAAACTATTACTCGATTGCGAGCCATTTTTTATTACCTTGAGTCGACAAAGCTTAGAAGCGTCGCAACGGCCACACATTTGTGCACACACCACGCTTACTCTTAGGCTTACAATGAGACCTTAATTGATTAGTTAAACATTATTTAATTATCTAATTAGCTTATTCAAAATTGATTAGTCAATCTAATTAATTTTATTAAACTAATTACTTGATTAAATTTTGTTTAATTAGTTGATTAAATTTATTTCGTGCATGCACCTACACAATGTAAATCGCTTTATCGTTTATGTTGGCCACCTTGTATGGGCTTTGTCGATTTTACTTGTGATTTACAATTATCTCGGTCCTATTCTTTCTCCATTCACCAAGCATTTAAAACACTTTCAATAAAATTCGACCCAACGTCGAGTCTTCTTCTCAAACCTCGATCCAACGTCGAGTTATTTTTTTCAAAAATCAATTTTTCTACAAAAACAAAAAAAAACATAGTGCTATGGTATTTAATTAAATTGTTAGAGGATATCCCGACGATTTAATTAAAATGTAAAGTATTTGGGTCATTAGAGGGTAACCCAATGACTTAAATACTTTATTCCATACATTTAATAAAAGTGAACTTTGTTTCACCTTACTCTTTTCATAATAAAGATTTTGGATGAGAGATGATCGGTTGACCTCAATCACCAATCTCGAGTATTGAATCGTTAGAGGATAGCCCAACGTTTTGGTACTTGTCATCCACAATTTAAAATCAACTCCAACACATTCAATAACTTTTGTGCGCTCTAAGCACCTTTTACCTTTAAACCCTTTTTCAAGATTAGACATGATTCATTTATAAATGAGATGCTTCTTCCTCTATTCCCAAGGTTTTCGACTTCTCCACTTGAGTACTAGAGGTGTTCTCAAACCCTCCCTCATGTTGGTGCGTAGTCCTTTATTCTTTATCACACCTTGTGGACGTTAGATGAGTCTTCTCCTTTAAAAATGACGACTTGTCTTTTCATTTAAAATCAATCAACAAACAATCATTTTTTAGAAGAACTACGGAGTTTTGACTTTCCCATTGCACGAGGGAGTACGTAGGCACGCGGTTTCAAAACCGTGTCAAACTCAAAAATAATAAAAACATATCTCCTCTCATTCTTTCTCATTTCAAACCTTAGAAGATCGTAAAATTTTTCACACTAACACACAACCACACTTTGAACTAAATGGGTACCATCGAGTACGATGGATGTGTGGGGTGCTAATACCTTCCCCTTGCATAACCAACTCCCGAACCTACAACTCTTAATTTCGTAGACCGTCTTATCCATTTCTCTCGTGGGTTTTATCTATATTTTCCCGTTCTTTTTTAGAACAAATAAAATTAGGTGGCGATTTCACTTGTTTTTTTTTTTTAAATTCATTTGAAATGATTTTTGAAAATCGAGTTGCTACAGTTGGCGACTTCACTGGGGACGATTTTCTCAAGCGAGTTAACCCTAGTTTAGTTCTTTGTGTGGTTGTGTGTTTATCGTTTTATTTTACTTTCTTCTTTGTACTTTATCTTATGTTTATGTTTCGGTTATTTATTTTTCTATGCTTCATTTATTATCTTGTTTATATATCCATTGTGTGGGAATCCTTATTGGGATTATTGATGCATAGATAAGCCCACTACCCAGGCTTCTAGGTCACCTTTTTAGGAATAGAGGGTCGTAGCCTCAGGTCCACCCTCCATTGTCTTGTTGGCCCGGCGAAGACTCCGCTTAGAGTTGGTTGTTTTAAGGAGGTTGTTGGCCCGCATAGCGCAGACATCAATCTTGGACAAATGACCTATAACTCTAAGTTTGTTCATGTTGTCCTAACCGAGACCAAACTCAAATTTTGGATTTGAGCATCCCGTTAAGAGCCGTTTCTTGGGGTATACTTTTCCAAATACTATTACCACGTAGGCCTCTCGCGCGATGATAGTGTTTGTTAAAAGGGGATCTGAGACTCCAAGAAACACTTAGCAGAAAACCTTAAAACCATCCTCTGGGTAATTATTGGGTAGAAAGCTTAGAGCCATCCTATCATAGGATCCCGCCTGAATAAGTTGTTCTGATTGCTTGTATCATCCCTGTTTCACGTCTTTGTGAACCTATACTATCCTTATGTTGCATTACCATTTATGTATGTGACATTGCATTTCATCACATCTTTAGCATTAATAACATTACATTTCATTTCATCCATCTGCATTTTTCATGCATACATTCAAGTTGTCAAAGAACTCATTTCTTTGTCTCCATCTTTAGTTGATTGCCATTAACTGATTCTCTCGCACAAGCACGGAACTAGAGCCAACGCAAGAGAAGAATGGAATACCAAGAGCAACACAATGCAGGTCCAAATGGAAATCGATGAGTCAAGTCATGCATTGAAACTTACGGAAATGATGCAAGTTCGATCGCCAGAGGTGAACAACCTCAAAGGACTGAATCAAGTCTCACCACGTTGTTGATCCTCGCCTCGGATGCCATTACTTGGCTTTAATTGGGTTACCCGAAATTACGCTCCACCCATCGCAACTACTCCAATGGTTGGCGAGTCTTCCCGACCGCTTTTCCAGCTCCGCCACCGAGCCTCAACCGATCATGCATACTGCTCCTCATCGACCTTTTATGCATCAACCCATCGCAAGTTGCTTATGAGAACCCTCTTTGATTACTGTGTCGACACTCCACCAAGTGTGAGTCAAGAAGATTTTGATGAACTTGAAGAAGTCTGAGCAATATCGCACTGGAAAGAAGGATGAGAGCTATGGAAGGCAACAATGTCTTTGGTATTGCTGCAGAGAACATGTGTTTCTCGATCCGTTATGCCTCATAAGTTCAAAACTCCGATTTCGAGAAATACAAGCACACTTGTCCAAAAGTCATTTGTCGATGTACTTCAGAAAATGTCCGCTTATACGAGGAATGACAAGTTTTATCCATGCTTCCAAGACAACCGAGTGGAGCTTCATTGAAATGGTATATGGGACTTGAGAAAGACCATATTCAATGCTTCCAAGATCTGATTAATGCTTTCATGAAACAATACCACTACAATCTTGACATGGCTCCTGATCGCCGTCAATTGCAAAACATGTCTTAGAATGATAAGGAATCTTTTAAGGAGTACGCTCAACGTTGGAGAGAGTTGGCCTCACAAGTTGAACCACCTCTATCTGAGAAAGAGCTCACTGGTTTGTTTATGGATACCTTATCTCCTTTCTATTGGGAGAAGATGATTGGTAGTGTGTCCTCCCGCTTCACAGACTTGGTGACTATTGGCCAAAGGCTAGAAGAGGGAATCAAGAGAGGAAAAGTGTCTGTTGTTGGTGAATCCTCTAGTGGTGCCAAGAAATCTTTTGGAAACTTCCATAAGAAGAAAGATGGTGAAACTAATGTTGTCTCAATTGAAAGGAGAAGACCTCGCCGTAGGCCTCAATACTATGACCAACCGCAGTAGATGCTGTCACTCCTGCAGTCAAGGTTCAACCAATCCGATTCCTCAACGCCAAGTCGTTGGACAAAATCGAACTGTAATGTAGAAGTAGGGTCAATTTGACCCTATCCCAATAACTTACATCGAATTATATCCTCATTTGGTTGAACTAGGTCTAATCACAACTAGGCCTCTCGACTCCGCATCCTCTCCCTCGGATTTAGACCTGATCTTCATTGTGAGTTCCATCGTGGAGCCGGTCACGATTTGAACGCCGCTTTCATACCAAGGCTAAGGTTCAAGAGTTAGTTAGAAGCAAGGAGATAAATTTTGGAGATCCTCCACCAAATGTTATCAATAATCCGCTGCTGTGAAAAAGTGGTCAAGACGGGTCGAATATCCCAAGTTACTTTAAAGCCGTGTTTTTGACAGATACTCATCCTCAGTAACTGATTAGTCACTAGGCCATGTTTCTTTTTGTTTGCATTTTCCTTTTGTTTATGTTAAAATGTTGCTTTCAAATCTTGTTTGTAATTTCGTGTTAGTTTTAATGAAATGAGCATTGTAATCGCTTTTGATTCAAATCATCTACATTTATCGCTTTCAAAATATATATTTTCCATGTTTAATTTCTTTACCAACTTTGATTTTGCAAAGATTGAGGGAGGATGATAAAAACAAGGTACCCATAATTGATGTTGGTATGCTTTCAATAAAACTTTGATGATATATGTGCATTGTTTCAATTCCCAAACACCGGAGAAATAAGGGTTAAACCTTGCCAACCCTTCGAGCCTAGAAGTTGGAGTTTCTTTTCATATGAAAACCCAATTTTAACCTCGCGTGGTAATTTCGCTTAATTGATGTGCATTCGCTCAAGATGCCTTTCAACAAAGTTTGTATTCAATCGCTTTCCTTCACACACATCAAAGAAGTGTCAAGATGTCATCCAAGTCAAAAGTGATGATGATGGTTCTCGTAATCTTTAAGTCAAGCAACATTGTTTTCAAAAATATATATCAAAAGAAAAAACCAAGTTAAAATTAAAAGGCAACTTAGGCAACCAATTCGTGCAAAAGTTAGGATGACAAATTCAAACAAGAGTTGACAAAGTCCTCAAACAAAGAAAAATATTGCAAAAAAGTGATCATATCTCAAGAATTCCTCAACTTCGAGCCATCATCACTATCAAGTACAATCCAAAATCAATTGGAACTAAATGCACAATCTGAAAGTTAATCTGAGCGAGGACCAAGAACATCATGAAGATTGGGTTGGGCACAAATATACTTTGAGCCTTTATCCTTTGTTTTTAAACCGGAACTGCACTATATTACAACCCTCAAAAGACCTAATGAAGCTGTGTTTCTCTTGAAAGCATACTACAACAAGGTTGCGTATATGACTCCTAAATTCTTTTTGCAAATCAATTGTCTTGGTATATCCATACTTTTGTCTTTTCTTTCACTTTTAAATTTTTAAACCACTGTGTTTTAACCAGTGATCCATTTTCTATACAGCAATTACATCATCTCAAAATGATTTTTATTTCAAAACTTTTGCATGAACTTTGCATTAAATTTACCATGTTTGAATAAACAATTTTTTGCTTGCAAATAAGCTTTCCTCATCAAGGAAGTCCAAACAGTTAGGAAACTTGGTCAGTGATCCTAATCAGGGGCAAGTATCATTCAGATCCTGTGAATCGCCTCAAGATTTGTTGCTCAAGGCAAATCATGCTCGTAATTGTTTTAATCAAGATCTTTTCAAGACTTATACCGGACACCTTTCCCTCGCTTATTTTCAAGAATCAAGCAATTATCAATTTATCTTCAACAATCGCCTAATCCGGCAATCCCAAGCAATACCTCCATCCTTTCTCCAAGGATCATCATTTCAATGCACAAGTGTGTTAGAAGTGTTTCTCAAGACATTTTCTCTAAGCGAGTTGGTAGTGTTCCCGTGTTGAGAAATCAGAGTTCCCATCTTACCTCCACAAAAGAGTCAATCTCCGTTGTCATAAACGTCTGCATTACATACTACATGCATAGATCATTCATATATCATGCATCACAAAATTCAAATATCATGCATAGCAAGAGTGTTTTATACTCATTTGCATTTCCGAGGTCTTGTTGCAAATAATATCTTACCTTATGGTCAAAATCCAACTTACTTGGTACCTAATGTCAATGTCTGCTCTCTTTCCTTTCCACCTAGTGCCATTCCGGATGTCTGTTTATTTTACTCAAAGGCCATTCTCGGATGTCTGTTTATTTCACCCAAGGCTATTCCCGGATGTTCTGTTTATTTCCACCCTGCCATTCTCGGATGTCTGTTTATTTTACCCAAAGCCATTCCTGGATGTCTGTCTATTTTTACTCCAGTGCCATTCCTGGATGTCTATCTATTTTTTTACTCAAGTGCCATTCCTGGATGTCTGTCTATTTCCACTCCAGTGCCATTCCTGGATGTCTGTCTCTTTGTCTTCACCAGTGCCATTCCTGGATGCCTTGTTTCACCCTTCATCCAAAGCCATTATTGGGTGTTATGTCTTTCTCACTTTATTCAAAGCCATTATTGGATATTGTGATCTTTCTCCATCTAAAGCCATTATTAGATGTCGAGTCCTTTTTCATCCGAAGCCATTAATGGGTGTCACGTCTTTCTCACTTTATTCAAAGCCATTATTGGATATTGTGATCTTCCTTCATCTAAAGCCATTATTAGATGTCGATCCTTTTTTCATCCAAAGCCATTATTGGATATTGTGATTTTTCTCCATCTAAAGCCATTATTAGATGTCGAATTTCTCCATCTAAAGCCATTATTAGATGTTGAGTCCTCCATCTAAAACCATTATTAGATGTCAGCGTCTTTTTCATCCAAAGCCATTATCAGTGTTTTGTCTTCCATGTTGTATCAGTTAATCTACCACAAATTTCTAATTTCGAGTCTATCCGTATTTCCAAAATGTTTGTCTCATATCATGCATCATTCAAAAAATGTGTCAAAAAATATTGCATTCAACGATTTCTCATTATATTTTATTCACAGCATGTCCATTGCATCTCAGGGCAAAATTTTGGATTTTTGATATTTAACTATCTCCCACTGCGATAATATGAAGCTTGATCATCTTCATATCATCTGGTTGAAGATATTTAAATAGGGGCAACTGTTGCACCCCAAATTTTACCCTGCTATTTTTCTACTTGCATTGTATTTATATTAAAAAGAACAGTCAATTTTTACATTTTTGTTACACATCTTTAGTTAATGATTAAGTTAATTTCTAGCATTTTACTAGCATTTGTATTTTTTATATAATATTTTTGAATTTCTAGTTAGCATTTAATTTTGCATTGAAAATTTGTAGTTAAATATATTTTGCATCAAAGTAGTCTTAATCATACTTGCATCATTTCGAATTTTGCACATTTGTTTTTTTTTTTTTTTACCTTCTAAATTTTTTATTATTATTATTTAATTACACATTTGTGCACACACCACGCTTACTTGGGCTTACAATGAGACCTTAATTGATTAGTTAAACATTATTTAATTATCTAATTAGCTTATTCAAAATTGATTAGTCAATCTAATTAATTTTATTAAACTAATTACTTGATTAAATTTTGTTTAATTAGTTGATTAAATTTATTTCGTGCATGCACCTACACAATGTAAATCGCTTTATCGTTTATGTTGGCCACCTTGTATGGGCTTTGTCGATTTTACTTGTGATTTACAATTATCTCGGTCCTATTCTTTCTCCATTCACCAAGCATTTAAAACACTTTCAATAAAATTCGACCCAACGTCGAGTCTTCTTCTCAAACCTCGATCCAACGTCGAGTTATTTTTTTCAAAAATCAATTTTTCTACAAAAACAAAAAAAAACATAGTGCTATGGTATTTAATTAAATTGTTAGAGGATATCCCGACGATTTAATTAAAATGTAAAGTATTTGGGCCATTAGAGGGTAACCCAATGACTTAAATACTTTATTCCATACATTTAATAAAAGTGAACTTTGTTTCACCTCACTCTTTTCATAATAAAGATTTTGGATGAGAGATGATCGGTTGACCTCAATCACCAATCTCGAGTATTGAATCGTTAGAGGATAGCCCAACGTTTTGGTACTTGTCATCCACAATTTAAAATCAACTCCAACACATTCAATAACTTTTGTGCGCTCTAAGCACCTTTTACCTTTAAACCCTTTTTCAAGATTAGACATGATTCATTTATAAATGAGATGCTTCTTCCTCTATTCCCAAGGTTTTCGACTTCTCCACTTGAGTACTAGAGGTGTTCTCAAACCCTCCCTCATGTTGGTGCGTAGTCCTTTATTCTTTATCACACCTTGTGGACGTTAGATGAGTCTTCTCCTTTAAAAATGACGACTTGTCTTTTCATTTAAAATCAATCAACAAACAATCATTTTTTAGAAGAACTACGGAGTTTTGACTTTCCCATTGCACGAGGGAGTACGTAGGCACGCGGTTTCAAAACCGTGTCAAACTCAAAAATAATAAAAACATATCTCCTCTCATTCTTTCTCATTTCAAACCTTAGAAGATCGTAAAATTTTTCACACTAACACACAACCACACTTTGAACTAAATGGGTACCATCGAGTACGATGGATGTGTGGGGTGCTAATACCTTCCCCTTGCATAACCAACTCCCGAACCTACAACTCTTAATTTCGTAGACCGTCTTATCCATTTCTCTCGTGGGTTTTATCTATATTTTCCCGTTCTTTTTTAGAACAAATAAAATTAGGTGGCGATTTCACTTGTTTTTTTTTTAAATTCATTTGAAATGATTTTTGAAAATCGAGTTGCTACAGAAGCCTTGCCATTTGTTTTGTCAATTCTTCAACTTGTTTTGCAAACAATTTGTTTTGCGCCACAAGTGCTTCGTGACAGAGCCATTTCAAGAACTCCTGCTTACTTGTACACCTCCTCGATCATGTTGAGTTTGGTCATTCCTCCAGTTAGTGTTTTAAGTTGGCATTACTTTTGGTAAAGCTAGACTATAGCAATGTCTTGATAAATGTCATGACATTCGGAGATTGAAGATAAATCCTACTTGACAAGGATGTTTAAGTACAACTCGATCGAAGCAATCAGGTCGGAAATTCGCGAAGTTTGATTGATGTCATAATGTATGTCATGACATCCTCGTGTGACATTCTGCTCGTAACTGCTTTTTCCCGAGATTTTTCGTGAAGTTTGTTGAGTGCTTTATTATGTTTTTCTGTTATTAGATTGCATGCTCACGTGGATGTTAGGTTAATCTTAGTTAAACCTAAATTGGTTGTTGATAAGACCAAGTTTTTAGGATTAAATTAAGTGAATCCTAGCTATTATTATGGAAGCCCAAAACTGAAGTTTTAGGACTGCTTCTATAATAGGAATAGAACCCTTACATGGCCCCGAACTGTATTGAAGATTTAGGTTGTATTTTGTGTAATTCTAGTTATTCTTGTAGCCAAGCAATTATCAATTGATAAGTGCCTTGGACTAGGATTTGGTTGTAAGGGTTGTTTATCACTCAAAGCTTTGAAGCACGAGTGTTTTGTCTCTTGATTAAAGCTTTGAAGCAAAATCAAGATAGTTTATTGAAGAGTGTCTTCACAATTCAATTAATCAATAGGTTGATATCACTGATTGAGGGGAGTAGTAGGAACTCGTGTCTAAGTAGGACTTAGATTGAAGTTGCATGGGTAGTTTTAAGTGAAGGAGATAAACCGGTTGGTTTATTCCCGAATTAATTCTACTAATAGTGAATTTCCTCCCGGCTTGGTAGCCCCGATGTAGGTGTAGTTACACCGAACCGGGTAAACAATTTATTGTGTTCTTTACGCCAATTTTCATGGTGAATTGTTACAGAGTGTCGACATCAGGTCATAACATTCTCTCGTGACATCACGATCCGCCGCCAGAATTTCAATTGGCATCGCGTGCACCCCGCCTATTATTTCGGTGAGATCTAGCGATAATAGTTTCTGGCGTAATGGATAAGGAAGGAGGATTTGGAGGTAGACCACCTACACCGGATGGATCTAATTATGATTACCGAAACCTCGTATGGTTGCCTTTTGAGGTCAATGGATATTAAAGCTTGAGAGTCACGACAAAGGATGGAAACATCCACCAAGCTTGAGAAGGATGGAACCACTGTCTTGAAACCTGAGGAAGAATGGAACAAAGAAGAAAAGGAGCTAGCACTGGGGAACTCTAAAGCATTGAATGCCTTATTCAATGGAATTGACAGAAATATCTTCAGACTAGTTCATCAATGTGAGCTGGCCAAGGATGTTTGGGACACTCTCAAAACTACTCATGAGGGGACATCCAAGGTGAAGATGTCAAGACTTCTGGATGCTCACTACCAAATTTGAGAATTTGAAGATGAAAGAAGATGAGACTATTCATGAGTTTCACATGAATATCTTGGAGATTGCCAATACCTCAGGAGCACTTGGTGAAAAGATGTCAGAAGAAAAGCTGGTGAGAAAGATTCTCAGATCATTGCCTAAAAGGTTTGCAATGAAAGTGACTGCTATAGAGGAAGCTCAGGACATCAGCACCTTGAAGGTGGAAGAACTTGTTGGATCTCTCCGAATTTTGAGATGGGAATCGTTGAAACTCTGATGTGAAGAACAAGAGCATAGCACTTGTATCCAATACTGGAGAGGGATGCAAAGAGGATGATGAAGAGAAGATATCTGAAGCTATAACTATGCTTGGAAGGCAGTTCAACAAACTCATCAAGAAAATTGATCCAAAGTCAAGGTCCAATGTCAAGGACATTTCATCTGACATTAGCAGATCTTATGACTCCTACAGAAGATCCAAGTCAGAAGAAAAAGGGAGTCAAAGGTAGAAACCAAAGGTCATGGTTGTGAAGGATATGGGCATATTAGAGCTGAATGTCCCACCTTTCTAAAGAAACAAAAGAGAGGGATGACTGTCACTTGGTCTGATGGTGACTCGGGAAGTGAATCCGAGGAAGAAGCAACCAAACTTGTCAACGCTTTCTCTCTCCTCGAGTGTGCAATGATATGGATTCTAGTGATGAGGAAGTGACATTTGAACAATTTTGGTCGAAACCTACAAGAAGTCGTGTAAGAAGTGGTGAAGTATGTCAAGAAATGAGAAACAGAAAAGTCGATTGAGAAGTTGGAGGTCGAGAATGCAAAATTGGAGGTCAAAGAAGGAAAACTTACTATAAGTCACCTCAATAGTGAAATTATAGTGTTGAACCCAAACTTGATAAGATGTCTAAGTCACCAAAATGTTGACATCCGTACCGATAAGTTGGAGGAAATTCTTCAGCCTTGAATCGCAGAAATAAGCATGGTCCGATATGAACTAAAGAAACCCGCCGGTGACAAGAAGAACAGACCAAGTGAATGTCAAAGAAGATGTCACACCACAAGATGTGAAATAGGTCTGCTCAGATATGTGGAGGCAAAGAAATTTGCTGACAAACAAAAGGAAGAATCCTAATAAGCCAATGTCTAAGCAGATGTCACAATATTGGGTACAACATCAAGATCAAAGAAACATGAAGAAAAAGTTTCAAAGATGGAGATGTCATTATTGTGGGAGGTTTGGTCACATAAAGCCTTTTTGCTTTAGACTACATGGATATCCTAATCAAGTTCCTTATGTCAAGCCTAAGGTCAACAAAGTATCCTACACTCATCATTGGAAGAAGAAGACAGTAGCTCTGATAGCTCATACTTCCCTTAGAGTGTCTGCCAAGGAAGATTGGTACTTTGACAGTGGGTGTTCTAAGCATATGACTGGAATCAAAAATCTACTGAATGATGTCAAACCTCATTCTACCAGTTTTTTTACTTTTGGAGATGGAGCTAAAGGAGAAATCAAAGGTGTTGGAAACCTGGACTGTTCTGAAGTTCCAAACCTAAATGGAGTGTTGCTGGTAAAAGGTTTGACTGCTAATCTCATAAGCATAATTTAGGTATGTGATATGGGATTCAAAGTCAACTTCACTAAGTCTGAATGTCTTGTAATCAATGATGAACAAGAAGTGGTTATGAGAGGAGTCACATCAAAGAACAACTGCTACATGTGGGAATCTGAGAACACCAACCTGTCTTCTGTGTGCTCTATAGACAAAGATGAAAAGGAGGTACAATTGTGGCACCAAAAACTTGGTCATTTACATCTCAGAGGAATGAAAAAGATCATTTCCATGGAGGCAGTCAGAAGGATACCAAGACTTCACATTGATGAAGGGAGAGTATGTGGTGAGTGTCAGGTTGGAAAGAAAACCAGAATGTCACACCCAATGACTAAACATCTGACCACTTCTAAAGTGCTGAAGCAAGCTCCTAGGGCCTAGTATGAAAGGCTGACCAAGCTCCTTACTGACAAAGGATATAGGAAAGGAGCCTTGGATAAAACTCTCTTTGTCAAGAATGAAGGAGGAAAGATAATGGTGGCTCAAATTTATGTTGATGACATAGTATTTGGAGGAATGTCAGACACAACGGTGAGACATTTTTCCAACCAAATGCAAGCTGAGTTTGAAATGCCTCATGGGAGAGTTGACTTATTTTCTTGGACTGCAAGTCACACAGATGGAAGACTCAACATTCCTTTCACAGAGCAAGTATGCAAGGAATATTGTCAAGAAATTTGGAATGAAGAATGCCAGCCATAAAAGGACTCCTCTCCCACATTTGAAGTTGTCCAAGGACACAAGTGGAGAAAGTGTTGATCAAAGCTTGTATAAAAGCACTTCTGGAGGATGTTTCTTCTTGGGAAACAATCTTGTTTCTTGGTTCAGCAAGAAGCAAAACTGTGTCCTTGTCCCTTCGCTGAGGTGAATACATAAACGGTAGTGCTTGTTCTCAAATGGTCTCGATGAAGAAGATTTGTTGAGTACAATGTCACAGGATGTCATGATATCTTTGTGACAACCCGTGCTATTAATATTTCAAAGAATCCTATAAACATGAGAACAAAGCACATTGACATTAGACATCACTTCATCGAGACCTGTAGAAGAGAAAGTAATTAAATTGGAGCATGTAGCCACCGAACTTCAATGGTCGACATTTTTACTAAAACTCTTGAGGCTAGTCACTTTGAGATTTTGGGCAAGTTGGGTATTTGTCAATATGAGGAATTGTAGCAATTAACATTGCTTACAACAAGGAATGGAAGACACCTTTTATTTCAATTAATTTAAGTGGGTCATTTAATTATTTTCATCTTATTTTAAAAGGTCCAAGAATAGGAAGAGACTCCTTATAACAGCTTCTTCATTTGAAAGTATCCTATTCTCTTCATCCAAAAGATATTCTCAAACTCTCTCATCATTCTCGCTCTCATTTCCTAAAAATTTTCAGCAAAATATGTTTTCATCCTCTTCATCATCTCAAGAATCTGGTTCTTCATCTCCCACCATATCGAGATTAGGCAAATGTGAAGCCATGCATGTTGAAGCTCGAGGGTGACTCCATTGCGTAATGGCAATCGACCCCTAGGTCAAGAAATCAGCAAGACAAGGAATGCACGAAGGTCACAAGCATCACTGTAAGACCTCGAACCATCTTCTTCTGCACTCCCGAAACGCTAAAAGAGGGGTCTAGGGTCCTGCATGAAGCCATTGCTAGGATAGTAACTAGGATCCTAAATGAAAATCACTCAAGACTGTTTCATCCCTTTAAACCAACAATTCTAGCCCCGCTAGTTAACTGATCCAGATGTCACGAGAATGTCAAGACATCCGATGATCATGTCAAGAAACCCTATGGATCCCGACATCGAAACCCCTTGATTCTCCCCGTCAAGAATGTTGTTAATCCTTCCGCTCACGAAGTGTGTGAAGATGATACTTTTATTGAACACCCCGCCGTTAATGAAGATGAGATTTCGATGGTCTTGAGGAATCCTCTAAAAATGTACCTCTGTTAAATCACCCGTGAACCCTGCCGACTATATCTCTCGATAGCATCTTAGAAGAG
Organism: Vicia sativa; assembly: GCA_021764765.1. Classification (NCBI taxonomy): domain Eukaryota; kingdom Viridiplantae; phylum Streptophyta; class Magnoliopsida; order Fabales; family Fabaceae; genus Vicia; species Vicia sativa. Next base: position 208,931,467 of record CM038795.1, on the reverse strand, counting down.
ACTCAGAGAAACCAATTGGTGATGATCTTGAAAAGTCTCCAGCTCAAGATTCCGAGGACGAATTGAACCCCGTCATTGATTTGGATGAAGTATTCTCGACAATGACCTCATTTCAATGTCAACCCAAGCATTGCAAAGAGGATGATGAGAAGGAAGGGAAAACAGCGCCTCACGTAGTCCTTGTTAAAGAAAAGGGTGTTGAAGATGTATAAAGCTGAGAAGAACACCAAGGCTGGACCCTCTACAAAGAAGTGTAGAGTAAAAACTGTTGGTGGTGGCTCTATACCAAAGAGAACACCTATTGTAAAGAAGAGGAAGGAGCCTGAACCTTCAGAGTCTGATCAAGATTCTGACTTTGATGTCGAGGAGAATGTCACATACAATCATCCAAGGAAGAAGCCAACTCTTGGGAAACTTCCCAAGGTGCCTGAAGTGGCCATTGATAACATCTCATTCCATCATCCTGAGAATGCTGGAAGATGGAAGTATGTGTGCTTAAAGAGGGTTACTCTGGAAAGAGAGTTGAATAAGAGTGCACTTGAGTGCAAGGAGATTGTTGATTTGATTAAGGAGGCTGGTTTAATGAAGACAGTTGTGAGTTTCTCAAAATGTTATGATGTTTTGGTAAAAGTTTATGGTCAATTTGTCAAGGGTGTGTGATGGGAGGTCCGACTACAAGACCGTGTATGTGAGGGGAGAAAAGTAAAGTTCTCCAAGTGTGGTCACCGTTCACGGGAGATCGGATGATGCTCACCAGAGCTTGAGGAAACCGACAACCAAACTCCGTCAAACTATCACCGCCAAACAAGTGAAGCAATGCCTCGAAGGGAAAACTCTCAAGAAGCAAGTGAGTGTAAAATTTGCCATCTTGCACAAAATAGGTGCCGCTTAACGGGTCCCAACCAATCACAAGTCAACCATTTCCATTGATCAAGTATCATATATACGCAGAGGCACTCAAGCTAAATTTGACTATGGAACCTACATATTTGAGCACCTCAAGCATGCCGAAAGCTATGCAATCAAAGGACCAATAGCCTTCCCTCCCTACCGTGGAATTATCATTGATCAATTTTTGATATTCTAGTTGAAAGAGATGCAATCTGCAAAAGAGCACCGGCTCTTTGATTTCACTACAAGCTATTCCAAGGAAGACATGTCCAGTACATTGTCATGACATCCGGTGAGACATCCAATGTTAAGGCAACTTCAAAAGGCAATAGCCTTAGTGCTAAAAGCTACTTGCAAAGAGCTTGAAGCAAGGAAGCAAAGCCTTGAAGAACTGATCTCTCAACTAGAGCAGGACACAGAGGTTGAGGATGAAGGGTTAGATGGTGATGCTGATCATGATGTTAAGATGGCTGGAGCTGAAGAAGGTTTTGAAGATGCTTCTTTTCACAGTGCTTCTTCAGGAGAGGAGAGCACCTGACCTGATATCCTGTTGCTATGGTGTTTCTTGTTTTGTTGTTTTTATTGTTAACTTTGTTCTGCATTTTCCCTATTCTGTTTTGGATAATTGTAATCTTTTGACAAAGTTGTAAACTTAATTGTGTTGGTACTTTTCTTAATATATGTTGAATGTTGGGGCACTTGTATTGGTTCCTTTGGCCCCTTTGAGGCTAAAAAGGGGGAGAAGTACTGTGTGACAATTGGGGAAACTGTATGGGGGAAACTGTATGGAGATTTATATGTGGGCAAATGTGGGCAATTTGGAAATTGTATGAAAAATCATGGGTAGAGTTTATCTTCTCTAGGTTCTGTTTTTTTTAAGCTTAGGATAGCTTAGAACTAGTCTTTTTTCTCACGATAGGTACTGATGACTTAAGTTGTTTTAGCCAAAAATGTGCCAAAGGGGGAGTTTGTTAGTGTTTTAAGTTGGCATTACTTTTTGGTAAAACTAGACTATAGCAATGTCTTGATAAATGTCATGACATTCAGAGATTGAAGATAAATCCTACTTGACAAGGATGTTTAAGTACAATCGATCCGGAAGCAAGTACCTTGTCGGAAATTGTGAGAAGTTTGATTGATGTCAACATGATGTCATGACATCTCGTGTGACATTCGCCTTTAATCTATTTTTCCAGATTTTTAGGAAGTTGTTGTCGCTGCTTTATTATGCTTTCCGTTATTAGATTGCATGCTCATGGGATGTTAGG
>CM038795.1:208843966-208929208 GCA_021764765.1 Vicia sativa | reverse complement strand
GTGCCAAAGAATTACCCTATGTTCTAACCAAGTGTTTCCAACCTCTTCAACCTTCAATATATGAATAACTCAATTGTTACGCTTTTAAACCCTTTGCTCTCCTTGTTCTTGTAAGCTCTAAGATTGTCACACATGCAATTACATAAGATATGCATATTTGTAATAGCAAATACCCAACAAACAAAGCCCAAAATCATAATCCAATTATACATGGATCCATCGACCAAACCAAAACACTAAAACTCGAAATCACTATTCATTGTAACGGACACACTAATCATCGTACGATACTATTAATTTGTAATCGCAACATTATTCATCCCAGACGCGACAAAGATTAGAAGGCAAAAATCATGAGTATAAGCCATTGAATTGACTCAACTCAAAAATTAACAAAAGCCGCCACCGCACTTTATTTTATCCAAAGGACTAGAAAAAGAGCGAATAAAATCCTATAAAAAGATCGTAGATCCGGGACCGGGTTATTATGCAAATGGAAGGTGTTAGCACCCAAAGCATCTATGGTACCCGCAAGAACCTTCTTGAAAATCATGTATAAAGAAGGTTTGATAAAAATGGATGGTAGGGAGAAAAGTATTTTCTTAATTTTGGTTTGATAGAACTTTCAATGAGTTCCGTGACTACATACCAATAATGTGTAATGTTGAAATCAAAACCAAGTGGTTCGCTAAAATATACCAAATTTGTGTGGGTTGATTTTAAGAAAATGTTAATTTGAAAAGCTACAAAGAGCTCAAAAAGTTTGAATGAGGTTAAGTGTTTTTTAGTCTTATGAAAATAAAAGTCAAAGTATTATTAGATTGATTGAGGGTTTATTAAGAAAAGAAGTTTGAAAATTCATGGACCTAAGTCCAAGTTTTTTTTGAAAGCGGTTCGAGTTTTGAAAACAATAATCCTTTGAAAAAGAGGGAAGATTTTGGAAATTAAAGAATGGGGAGGAGATGAAGAGACTAACCCTAGTGCATAAAGTAAAAGGTAAAGGTAAAGAAAGATATAACCGGGTGAGAAGATTAGTACTTAACATCAAGAGCCAATACCATATCCCATCCTTTGGACAATCACATAAACAACAAATAACCAGACAAAAAAAATAAGCTTCGGATGAGTCAACTTCAGTGAACTCTTGTCTCAAGAAAATCAAGAGTGACGATTGTATTTCGAGGAAATCCACCTTAATCGAGTATAATGTAATAACCTCGCATACAAAATATAATAACCAGACAAAGACAAAATAACACCAAGAGCAATGTAAATCTCCTAAGTCGAGGTAAAGGTCCTAATCCTAAGTCCAAAGATCAAGCTCCGTGTACAAGATAGTAACCAAGTCCAATTAGAAGTTTTTATGTTTAACTTGAATTATTAGGTATTCTAGAAAAGAAAACAAAGCTCATGAGCAAATTCAAAATAACAAGAAAATAAAATGCTCAAATGAGCAAAGGAAAATGACATGAAATGTAAATGGTAAAAGTAAAGTGCATAATAATAAAGAGCGTAAAAGTAAATGCGAAAAAATAAAGAGAGGAAAATAAAAAGGCATAAAATAAATGGCAATTAATAAAGGTTAGCAAGATGACCATCTTGAAACTTGTCAAGTATATCATCGAATTGTTAATTGTTAGTCGTCAAAGAAGACGACCATCTTGAAACTTACACATGAAGACTTTCCAGAAGCTTGATAGAATAAACGCGATCACACGACAAGTTTCAATTGTTTTTTGTCAAGTATATCACCAATTTTAGAATTATCATATCACTTGATCAAAAATTATTGAGAATTTCAAATGGTCAAAGTTAGTGGAAACTTGCCGAAGCTCGATTAGAAATCAATGCCACCACACCAAAGCCACAAGTGTGAACTAAGATCAAAGCTCAAGTCATCTTTGGGGCTTATGTTTGAACTTTGAAGTTCATGCCACCAATAGATCACTTTATCTAAATCGACAAAATAAAAATAAGATGGAGAAGAAGAAAACATTTTCAAATTTATTTTGCATCGGATGAATTTTATTCTGTCTAATCTCTCAAAATCCATCAACTTTCTTGGTGGATTTGGTCAAGAAACCTATCAACACCCAAATTCCATTGATGTTGGGGAAATTTGTGACTCAAATTAAATTCAAAAATCAAGAAAATAAAATGAAAATAAAATTCAAATAAAAATATTGAAATTAGGTTATTTAATAGAAATTTATTGACTAAATACATAAATAGTATTTTTTTCATCAAAACAAAACTCCAAGGAAATTACCCAAAGTCAATCGTAGGTCAACAAGTTGACATAATTTTTCTAATTTTCTAAGTCAAAAAATATTTTTAAAAGAAAAAAAAGGATGAAATAAGCCAAAATAGCAAAAAGTATTAAAATCAAATAAAAATAAATGAGGTCAATAATATTTGTCAAATGACCATTGGATCCTTCGATAATTTTTCCAAAATTTTATAATGTCAAAAAGTACTTTTAAACAATTAAAAACATCAAATAAAGAGAAAAATCATAAAAATATCAACTGAAAATAAATTTATGAAAAAATAAAATTCGAAACATAATATTCCAAAATAGTTTTGTGAATTTTTCATAAATTTTGACTAGAAATGAATTTTATATGATTTTTGAAGTTTAAAACATTAAAAATATAAAATCGTAAAATAAAATAAAAGGTAAAAAATGTGGATCATCCGATCATAGTCAAACGCGCTAGTAAGCTAATCCAATGGATCGACGTGTTGTGCTTGATATGGACCTCTTTAAAATCACACCGGATCATCATTTAAATGAAAATTAAAAATATAAATTCGTAATTAATGTCAAGCGTTGATGGAGTCCGACTTCAAAAGTAATCGATCCAAGGGCTCTTATTACGTGTGTATGATAAAACATTCTCACCGGATCCAATTCAAAAAATGACACGACACACTTTCATTGGTCAAGATGTACACGTAGGTCGCCTTCAACCTCCAACCCGTAATTGAGTTCCTCAAATTGTAAAATCAATAGCAATGGGTGGTATCCTTGAATTGCCTCTTCAAGACGATCTCAACCATATGCTCGTGAAAATTTATTTATATTGAGTGAAAAGAATTTTGAAAAACTCAAATAATAGAGAATAGGATTTTGATGAATTTCTCACCAAGATTGATAAAAATGCAAATGGTGAAGATCACACGATCGTGAGACGAGGAGAGTACCATGATGTTTTATTTTGCATGGTTTGATGGAGGTTTCTACCGAACAAGTTCACTTTCGAGCTCGAAAATGGACTTGATAGCACGATCTGTGAAGCTTCAAGGCACGATTATTATTCCGTTAGCTTCAAGTGAGGTTTAAGGACGAAGAATGAATGGTTAATTTCAAACTGGAAGTAGTCTAAACACAAAGCTTCCAGAAATGAGTGAAATGACTTGCTTATTTATAGGAGAAGTGAATGGGATCAAAAGAGAGGGTGTATGATGCAATTTGGAGCAAAATCGTGCACACCTGCATCATGAGCAAAGTGTGACTTGCGAGTTGTCAAAACTCAGCCAAATTGTGCGTTTTATCCCTCTAATCAATCTTGACAACTTTTCTAATCATGTTTAAGTCCAAATCGCGCATCAATTTGATCATTAGAAGCCACATTATTGAAAACAAAATCGACTTCAAGCACAAAATCGCCCAGGGCTCTTTGCAACCATGGTTCTCATCACTCAAAGACCTTTATGATGCAATCTTGGGCTCTTTGGAAAGCTGAGATTACAAGCTTTACGATGCACTTGGAAAGGTATCATTTGGAAACTTGAGCTGAAAGTTGTGATCACTTGAAATCACCAAAAAACATCTGACTTTTTATACTTAGAAAAATTTCTAAGTTTGGCAAAAAATGACCTATAATGTTTCCAATCCAAACATGGTCTTCCATCCAAACTTTGCTCTTGATTTCTAAAGATGCAATGAAGTAGATATTTCAAAGAAAATTTTGCAAAAAGAACCAACCAAAAAAATCCAAAAATTGAGCAAGTTATGATGGCCTTATGAAGTTGAGGAAAAATCATGAAATAACCTATAATCTTTTGATCTTTTCAAGTAACTTCCAAACACTTTCAATCTTCAAATATTATATGGAGATAAAGTTCATATCTTCAAGATTGTTGTGCAAAAGAATGACCTAAAATGATAAATGATGATCAAGATATGTTCATTTGAAGTTGATTGTCCAAAAGTTGAGGAATTCATCAAGGACTTGTAATCTTTTGACCTCATAGGAAAACTTCCAAGCATTTTATTTTGTCACCAATTGAAATAAGTTTTTGTAGACACCCTTAGGTTCATTATGAAATAAAAATGAGCTCAACGAGGCAAGGGATGACCAAGATATGATCCTTTGAAGTCATACAAGGTGGATGAAGCATCAATCTAGAGAGTGGGCAATCATAGGTCTTCAAAATAAACTTCTCATCACTTAAACTACTTGAATCAAAGCATATATTTTACAAATCATTTGAGAATCAAATGATCTTGAATTCATCCACAAACTTCACACACACATCAAGATATGGTCCTTAGAAGTCCAAAACCCTTATTTCAAGAGAGATGGCCATATGATGGAGAATTTTTGAATTTGATGATCTCTTCAAGCATGAAGCATATATTAAAGATAAGAGAACATAGTTGATGATAAGATAAGTCTTCAAGAGAGACAATACTTTCAAAATCTTGAGAATTGATGAGAGAAGGCATGGATATAAACACATGAACCTATCAACTCTTTGAGGAACTTGCACCATTCACTTACAACATTTAGATCAAAGTATACACATCATGGTTAATCAAATATTAATAATCACACAAAATAATAATCACTTCCACAAGGTGTTTGGTGATCTCCCAAAGGAAAACCCTAAAGATAAGAGAGAGAGAGAGAGAGAGAGAATACATTTGTGATCTTTGGCAATGCAATTGTATGAAGTATGAGAGAATCATAGGCTAAAATTGGGTACAATAAGTATTGTTCACCAAAATTTTTCTTTCGATTTCTTTTTTTCTAATTTTTGTCTGACTTTCGCGGTAAATGCAATCTCTGAAATATGTTTTCTTTCTTTTCATCAACAAAGGTTTTACGGCACATTTACAACAATATCCAACTTTAATTTAAACCATATTGATACCAATTTAATAACCAACAGCATTGTTGCTCTCTACCAAGTTCAAACTCTAATCAATAACTGATTAGTCACCATTTGCGGTATATTTTCTGTCACTTAGTTGTCAAAAATCTAGGAATTCAGTAACACTTTGTTCTAGTAGTAGGTTTTAATTCTTTCTTTCTGTGGATTTTATTTTGTGTTGGTTGAATTTTCTTTGGGTATTTTCATGTTTGTTTTGGTAGTTTGTTGGCTAAATACAAGTTCACGAAGTCAAAGGATCAGGAAACAAACAGAATAGCTGAGCATGGGCAAGAAAGTCACAAGAAATCATTAATACTTTCTGTACGCGTATCATACGCGAATGTTCTGGTGCAAGGCAGCGTCGTACGCGTTCTATACGTATATTGTCAAGTTTCGTGCAAAATCGCTCACTACACGTATGGGTTCTCGCAGAAGGCCAAATGCTTTTGGTTTGTGTATGTTGTGGAGGGTACATGTATCCATACGCGTACCATACGTGTATGGAGGCCCAGTTTGGCTGAAAAAGCCCAGCGCGTGTTATAAGAACCAGGACCACTATTTCTCAAGGGTTGGACGATTTTTGACGGTAAAGAACATTATCGAAGGCCGAAGAACTCAAATTTATTCTTGGATTCGAGATTTTCATGAGTTTATGCAATTGAAGACCTCATTTTTCACTTATTATCTGTAATGACAACAATATCTACTATGTTTTCTGTTGATTTTATGAGTAGCTAAACCCCCCAATGCTAGGGGGTGATCTTGATCTTGATCTGTGAAGAATCAGAATATACTTTGGAAATAACTTTATGGTTTGTTTGAATTAATTTGCTCATCATCGCTTTTTAATGCTTTTCTGGACAAACGAAAACTATTTTGTATGATACAATTAAGTCGACAAGCTATTGATCCCCGAATTGATGAACATATTTAAGATTCTTTCACCTAGGAATAAGGATAACTTTAGATAGTCAAATTATTCTTGATATTGAAAGCTTAATTTCAACAGTAATTGACTATGGACATGGTAATTAGGTTGAATGATTAAAGAATTGTAACCCGAGGACTTGGGGATAATATCTCTTAAGAACCGATAAATTATTCAAACTTGTTGTTGCAGTATAATCGATTCGTTGCATGATTGGATTAGACACCATCCCGGTATTCTACTCATATCTGCTTAATTTGTCCGAACGCTTATAATTTCCAGTTACAAAGTCATAACATCTCAAAAGCGATAGGTTTTGTTTGATCGAATTTACCACGAACTCAAGATTTTATCGCAGTCCTCGATCGATATCTTGAGAAATCCTAATCATACACCTACGATCTTGATCAAATTTGCAACCCTTATCTTGATCCATAATTTGCACTAATTTTTAATCACCCTTTATGTCTAGGTAATTTCCTACAACCATGAAAATCTTTAAATTGCCTAACTATAGTAATGAACCATGAGTGCATCTTTAAATCAATCTTCACTTCGTGAGTAAATCATCATCAATCTTCACTTCAAACTCAAGATCATCAATCATTCTTAATGACTCCATCACCGTGAGTCAAAGACTTAGTCATATACAATGATTCGCACCAGCTTTCTCCCTAAGCTCATTCAATATCCCACAAAGCCTTAGGGAAAATTGTTCTAGACCGACCAAATCTCAAATGACCAAGGCCTAATTCATCTCAAATTCACTCGAGTTGGCCCAAATTATAAAATCAATTCACACACTAAGAACAAGGTATAATATCTAATATGAAAATTTAACTACACTCATCTTGAATCTTGAAATGAATTAACATATCTCCTCGCCACTATAAAGAAGATCAAATCATTTAAGATCATCAATTTTTAACTAAATCCATTTTGGTTCCCGAATAGAACTAGAGCATCCATCTCGATTCTATAAGTCATTAATTCGAGTCTAGATAATGATTTATCAAGAATCTATGAGTTTCATAGTTTCACCCCTAACACTAGTTTGACGTCTGACTAAAATATCTAATTTAAATATTTACATATTCCTCGCATAGTTTCATAAGGTAAATGACAAATCAGATCCAATTGATGACCAGGAAATATACAAACATTACGAGCATATATTAGATAAATAACAAAAGATGGTTCATTAACATAACAATAGCATAAAAATGGTATTGATAATGAAGTGAACCATCTATGCTATTACGAGCAGATATCGACTAACTGATATATTTGATTTATATTAGAATTATTGAGTTTTAAATTATATAATTAAATATATTAATAAAGGTTAAATATGTTTTTGTCTCTATAAATTATTAAATTTTATTTTGATCTTTATAAAAAACTAGCATGTTGTAAATTCCAACAAAATTATTATGTATATAATTTAAGTCTTTACTAATTAAATTGATGTGTATTTTAGAATGATTATTTTACGGACATATTTAAAACGTAATAAAAAGTTATTAAAAAATTCAAAATTTAATTTTTAAATCGAGATTTTCATTACTTTTAGCAATATCTTTTGAAATTTAAAAAATTTATATTTAATTTTTCTCATTTTAAAAAGTTCCAAAATTTAGTAAATAAATAAACAATTTTTAAAATTTTAGAAAATAATAAAAATTAAAACTGCATGAATAAAAATTTATAAGAATAAAAATAAGTCACTTTTTTTAATAGGAATTAAAAATAAATTTTAAAATATTTATATGGACCAAGAACATATTTAATCCAAAAAAATTATTTCTTATGAAAAAATCAAAAATAAAAATTGTAATGATTTGTTTTGAACATATATATTTAAAAAAAGTTCACTTTATTTGAATTATATATTGACTAGATATATTAAAAAGTTAATTATTTTTAATTATTAAAGATATATAGTAGTATATAATTTAAATAAAGTGAACTTTTTAATATATCTAATACATATATAAGTGAATTTTTATATATCAGCTAAAAAAATCATAAAAACTATTGTTGATTTTTTATAAGAAATAACTAACTTTTAAATTTATCTATAATTCTAATATCCATATATAATTCAAACATATTAGTTAGTCGATGAAACTAAAGATCCAAAGGATGTTGTAAAAAGGACTAAGGAGTAATAGGTTAGATTGATAGTGATTAGTGAGAATTGTTGATTATACCAAAAAAAAAGTTGTAAAAAGGACTAAGGAGTAATAGATTAGATTGATAGTGATTAGTGAGAATTGTTGATTATACCAAAAAGTACAATAAATGTTATATAACAAAATAAATCAATAAATGTAAATAATTATTGCATCTAATAATACTGTTATTATAACATTCATAAATGTAATGACTCTTGTGACTTTAAAATTTTGGTTAAATATCTAATGTCTCCAATTTGTTTGATGGGTCTTTAAATTTTAGATAAATATTTGATTCATATGTTTCCCATCATAATGATCCAATGCATGATCGATTGGAGGTCAAAAGTAACATCATTAAAGGAGACTTCTCAACACTGAAACAAACAAAAAATGTTGACTTCTCAACATTGTTTTACTAGGACCACTGCCATGAAGAAAAGGCAAACTATATTCCATTTGTCAGTGACACTAAAATGCTTAAGTAAGGTTTGAGGATTTTTTCACCAACCTACCCTTCTTTTTTAATTTATTAAAAAAAATAACATATTTTTCCAATTTAATACCAAACTAACGTCCTTTCAAAACAAAAAAAATTTATTAACATACCACCGCCCAATGTTTTGGCGGATGAAGATTGGTTTTTCTATATTTATTAGTTAATTACCTGTGGATTTTTCTATAGAATATCTGAATTTTTCACAAAATATATTCATAAAGAATTATTTATGAATTCTTTAAAAATACTATTAGTTTTTTATTTAAATCCAGGAAATTTTGTTGGAAATTCCGCAGCATTTATTTTCGTGGAAAAATCCGCAGAAAATTTCACTAAAGGGTATATTTCCCAAGAAAATCCGCAGGAAAATTAAAATTATTTAAAAATAATAATAAAATAGGAAGGTCCGCCCATTTAATTGGCTGCATTTCAAAGTAAATTTTTTTTTTGAAAAGATGGTATTTTAGAATATATTGAGAAAAGTATGGTATTTTAGTACTTTAAATGGAAAAAAGATGATAGATTCGTAAAAAAGTGCATCAGTGATTTTGAATAGATTGTGTCAAGTAGTACAAGAATGATTAGTAGTTTTGTTTTTAAGAAAATCCTTTGATGTATAGAATTTTTTATCTGATCGTTGTAGGAGATATTTGCTAGGATTAAAACTAGCGTGGACCAATGTATTCCATATTAGAGTAGTTATACAACTTTTTTCTGAAATTGTCTTGCACTTGTGTATTACAGTATTAGTATTGATAATTGTCTTTCAAAATTAAATTTAAAACTTTGCGAGAAAACTATCAAATTAAATCTTTAAAAGATAAGGTTACTTGTTACTAAATGATAACAATTTTTTTATATAGAGGATCAAACGGTTGATTTTATTGCTTAAGGTTGACAAAATAATAATATTGTGTTGAATAAAAGGTAATGATGATTTAACTTTAGCTAGAGAATAAGTGAGTGTCATGTTGAAAGTTTAAACACATTTAAATATTAAAACTAAAAATATTTATTTTGAAAGAGTATGTCCTCGAAGGTAATTCGATATTATTATCTCACGATCTTCTCTATCCTCCTCACTACTAGGGAATCGAACCATATATCCCGACATGTTCAATTCATTCCCATTACAAACTCTAGTAATGAGGAAATAAAGAAGATCGTGATGTAAAATCGAGATTGTCTTGCAAGGGCCCGAGCTGTTACACTTAGCCTATAGATAGCTTTATTGAGTTCGCACACAAGAGAAGTTGAAGTGCCAGTGGAGTGTGCCATTAAGAAATGCATTATTCACATCCAATGTGTGATATGCCACACTTCTTGGAGATGGCAATAGTAAGTACAATCAGTGACAGGTTTCACCACTGAAGAAAATGTCTCAATAAAGTCAAATCTTTGTTGTTGGTGAAACCTTTGGCCACCAACCTGGCCTTAGTACTTGTTTAAGGTTCCATCAGAATTTTGCTTCACCTTGAACACCCATTTGCACCCTATGGCTTGCCTATTTGAGGGCAAATTGCAAGTGTCCCTGTGTTGTTAGTACAACAGAAGGTGAAGACTGAGAATGAGAGCTGGAATGATTGAATGTTGTGTTGGTGTCCTGATGCAAGGAAACAGACATGGGACTGCTGACTTGAGTATAAGAAGACCTGGAGATGGCAGTGGAGATAGGATTGTTTAAATGTTGAGTGGAAAGAGGTTGCACAAAAGGAAATGGGGAGGATACAAGGCTGCTGTAATTTGTAGGCACAAATGAAGTAGAGGAGGATGCAGTAGTGTAAGGAAACTTTGCATAATTAAAACCACATCCTTGGAGATGTAGAATCTCCCATTGGAAGCAAGACATTTGTACCATTTGTGACTGGTTGAGTAGCCTAAGAAGATACACTCCTGAGAGTGAAAGTTAAATTTACTGGTGGAGTAAGGCATGAGATGTGGATAACAGGCACACCCAAAAGCCTTGAGAAACTTGTAATCAAGAATACAAACATAGAGCATGAAATAGGTAGATTTCATGTCTAGGAGAGGAGTAAGCATCTTGTTAATTAAGTAAGTTGTAGTGAGACAGACATGATCCTAAAACTACAAAAGGAGATTTGCTTGGGACAATAGGGTCAACCCTATTTCAAACACCTGCTTATGCTTCCTCTCAATAGTACCATTTTGATGGTGAGTATAAGGGCATGCTAGCCTCTGAGCAATGCCTTTAGTAAGAAATAAAGAAGTTAGAGACTGAAACTCTCCTCCGCCACCAGTTTGAACAGACCTAAGAGAGGTTCTAAACTGAACCTCAATAGATATGATGAAGTGTGTGACTTTGAGCATAACATCATATTTTAATTTGAGAGGAAAACCCCAAGTGTATTTAGAGAAGGCATTAACACAAGTCAGTATATATTTATAACCACAAGTTTAATTAATTGGAGATGGGCCCCATACATCTAAAAATATAAAATCATAAGCCTTTGTGTAGAAAGTGTGAGATTCTCTACTAGGCAACCTATGTAGTTTGCGACGGAAACAGGGAGAATAAAAATCTAGTGGAGATTTATGTGGTACATGAATGTTGCACAACTGTAATGTATGCCTAAGGACTTCATGGTGAGGATGGCCAAGTCTGTTATGCCACAGATTGTAGGAGATACGTGATAGGAGCAACCACAAGTGAAGCACTCTTGGTGATGTTGTTTATTGAAGGTACAGATAAAAGAGAGTTGAAGTTATAAACACCATCTTTATTCAACACACCCTGTAATACCACTTCAGAAGTGTCCTGTGTTTTGACAAAACACTTATCAGCATGAAATTCAAAATACACACAGTTGTCTTTAGCAAACTGGCTACCAGACATCAAATTCTTAGTGATAGCTGGGACAAGCAGTAAATTATTAAGTGCGAGTGTGGTTTGTGTGTGATAGGGTGAAGTGAAGCTAACTGGACCAATGGAAGTAATAGGAGACATTTCCAATTGCCAAGTAACACTTGATCTATGTCTGGTAGTGTTATGCTTTCAGACAAGAAATATGCATTGTTGTGACATGATGAGTAACTTTTGAGTCAGGGAACCAAGCTTGAGAAACCTGTGTTGCAGCAATTGTAGAATTTATGCATGCACCAATGAAATAAGCTTGTGGTTGATAAGTAGGCTTTTGAGGAAAACCAGGAGGAGTACCTTTCAAGGCAGGAGCAAGCCACTGATTGGGGATTATGACAGGTACAACATGAGCAGTAGCACTCTGAGTCCATTGGTTCCAGCTTTGGTATTGAGGTCTCTGCATCTGACCTTGAAGTTGCCACTGATAGGGTCGTAAGAAGCCATGTAAAGAGAAGAGAGTCTTGTTGCCCCCAAGTGACATTCGTCGGATTCTCGGCATCATTCGCACGATCATCATCAATGAGAAAGCGTTGGGGAATAGTAGGATTCACCAGAAGATGATGCACCTTATGCGTTCTGATGATCCCTTCTACCTGTTGTTTCCATGAGCAAAAGTTGTTTTCATCAAGATTCAGCATAATCTACTGTGTGAATGTTTTGAACACATTTTTTAGTGTTGAACGCCATCGGCACCGAAGTTGCACCGGACAAGTGGTCGGAATCTCCATTGGAAGTCACAGCCAAGGATTGAGTTTAAGCTCTAGATACCATGTTAGAAACTGAAGTGATATGGAAAGTAATAGAAAAGAGAGAGAAAGTGAATTTCATTTCATTTTTTAATTGTATCCGTTGGGGTTGGAGTACCTTGTACTCCGTTATTAGGGCAAGCTTATACAGCCACACAATATTGTGTTGAGTCAGCACAATAGTATTACAATAATACCATTCCTTACTTACTAACTAATACTCTAATAGTAGTCTCATGTATTTATTTATTAGTAAATCGCTTAATTTAAAATGAAAATAAAAAAAACATGGAACTAATTGTTACTAACATTGTGGTAATGTGAACCTGATAATTAGTTCTAAATACAAAATCATAAGAAAATATTTTTAATATTTTTCAGAAAACTTAAAAATAAGTTAATAAATATATAACTATGGAAATTTATAAATAATTAAAATATATGTTATAAGCTTCTTGAAACTAATTAGAAGTTACAACTTAATTAAATAAACATTTATGAAAATGAAAAAAAATTGTTTTTGGGTTTGTAACTGTTTATACTATCATGTGTAACCGGTTACATGCATATTTTTTTTTGTCGTGGTAACATATTAGCTGATTTTGAGTAATTGGTTATCAATTTGTGTTTGGGCTTTTTTAGTTTATTTTTAAATTGTTTTGAATTTCAACTGTTTTGTCTAGCTTGTGTAAATACTCTCAATGTTGTAATGTACAAAATTAATGAAAATTTATCTTTTCGCCCTCAGTTACTCTCTCTCACTTTAATTCTCTTATGTTTCCACTCTATCTTCAACACAAGCACAAAACCTCCATTGATTCATTTGAATGTTCTAACATTTAGTATCAAGAACTCTGATTCTGATTCATAATCCGCTATTGTTATACCCCAAAATTTGTCCTCCTACTTCTCAAGACAATTCACATCTCCATACTTAGGATTTCACAAGGGTTGACTGATAAACCTCTTTAAGCAATCAATCCAAACTAGGGTTTTGATTCTCTCAAGTCAGAATGAGTTTACAAGGCTCCAAGTGGTCATCATACCTCATCATATGCTTCAAGGGATCACCATGTCAAGTTTCAAGCCTTACAAGTCAAATTTGCTCATCCAATTGCTCAGATGGTTGAAAATCAGTTGTATTTGACATAAAGTCAATTGTGGTCAACATACAGTCAAACTTCATAATTTGTGGTCAACATAAATATTTTGAAGTAATATTCACCATTTGATCAAGGGTTGACCATGATTCCTCAAGAAAAGTCCAGATTTGATCAAAAGTCAAAGTTTCTAAATTAGGGTTTTTTAGACAAAAGTCAACAGAACTTTGACCAGGCATAACTTTCACATACTTTATCATAAATTTTTCCACTAAAGCTCATTTTGAAGGGAATTCAATTATCTACAACTTCATGTATCACAAGCTTTGGCCAAAAATGCATCATTTGAGAGTTATGGATCAAAATATTATAGGTCATTTTAAAAGTCAACAAAAAGTCATCTTTTTGCAAAGAAGTGTTCATGAACATGGAAACTTCAATGGAGATGAAACCAAAAGGAGTGTTTAGAGGACATATTAGATTTCTAAAAAGTCATAGAACACCCAAAAATGTTAAAAATTGAGCAAAATACAAGTTGAACATTTTTGACGAAGTGCATAAAGAGAAATACCTAGCAAATGCAAATATTTTCAAATGGGCCTAAAATTTCATGATCCAAACTTATTCTTGAGATTATCCATGGTCTCTATACTCCTTTCCACGCCTCTTATCTTTTATCTTATTTAGTTTTGAATTAAATGGTCAAAATTCAAAATTAATTAAATAAAATATAAAAATAATTGATAATACAAGTTGGGCTTGATTTGTACATGTCTTGAGGACCAAGGAAGCCCGTAAGGATTTTCAAATTTGTGCAAGATGCTACAAGAAGCCACAAAGGACGAAATTTCATGCCTCAAGAACCCTAAACCAAGTGCAAAAATCCAAGCTATATATAGCCGGTTTTTGCTCTAATTCAAGCCATTCTAAGCCTTGCAACACGTTCCTGGTGTTCCTCTTAATTGTTCCAGATACTCACAAGCCATCAAAACACTCAGAATTACTCAATCCCAATCACGGTTTGCACAACTCTTATCCAAATTCGATTTCTATGTTTCGTGCATTATAAATACGTTTTGATTGCATATTCATGTTTGTTTTGATGTTTGGAATGTTTCTGTATGGTTCAATTGAGTTCTAAGTGTAGGAATATCGTGGTGCCATGGTTGGGTTTCAAAGCTCTAATTTGGGATCCTTCGATTTAGCCAAAATTGGCTAAAATCAAGGACATATTCATGTTCAGGAGGTTGAAAGCAATCGATCCACACCCTCATCATAAATTTATATTGCGTATTGTGAATTTTGAAAAAATACAGGTGTTATTGTAACACCCCAAATTCTACCCGGAAAATATATCGAAAATCAGAGTAATTAAAATTTTCAACAAAACATGGGATGCCACATTTCAACATTAACAACACAAAGATAAGATACATAACACTTTTTAATTCGGAGAATCTCATAACAACTTGCAATAACTTTCAAACAAAATATTTTTTTATTACTACGCAGCGAAATTCATAGTAAAACAACTGAATATATTATACTAATAACAACTTGAAACATGTTATTCAACTTTCAACATACTTAACAACTTTTTATTTCACAACATCACTTAGGATTCAACAAATTATACTAATAACAACAAGAGTCAACAACATAAATAACATAGACCAAACGTCCCCACGAGTGTTACGTATCAGAGCAAAGACACCGACTTGAACCAACAACAACTAATTCTTCCATTCTTGAATACCTGCACGTTACCAGTATAAAGGCAACGGTGAAACAAATGAAGGGGTGAGATATCTAACAATCTAATAAGTTGTATGATAAATAATATATGATGGAATTTAGATAACGTAAATCACCACTTCGCAACTTATTCTCACAACCAACAATCACAACATAATCATCAACGTAATATAATGACAACAATTTTTTCACACAACAATATTTATCACAACATATTCACAACGTAACAACTTAACTCAACACAACTTAATAAAAAGAACTTAATAACAACGCCAACTTATAACAACAACAACAACAACTTATATCAACAACAACACAACGACAATCACTAAACAACGAATAATAACAACAACTTTAACTCATGACTCAATATGTGACTCAACTATGTAAATGCATGTGGTACCATTTGGAGCGAACTCCCAACTTAAAATCATGCCTTTATCGAGGCATTAACAAGGCATAAGCCTTCAACGTGGTGTCATCAAGGCCAAGGCATAAGCCTTCAACTTTCAATGTGGTGTCAATCCAGCCAACTTAATAATGCAATGTATGTTATGCGACCTCAACTTAAACAACAAATACACAACAATGCGACAACAACAACATCATACAACAACAACTTAAAATATGCATCAATGGAATCAACTTAGGTCAACACCGTCATTCAACCTACAACTCAAACATGTCCATAAATCGTGACGATTCAACTTAATCAACTTTGGCCATAGGCCTACAACTTCATCAACTTATCAACAACAATGACAGTTTGTCAATCGCAACTTCACAATTTAACAACTAAATTAATACAAGTAAACAACAATCAATTTCATCCAAACCCAACTTCACAATTATTAACAACATCATCACAAGCTACAACAACAATTCAATGGAACAACACAACACAATTTATCACCGTAAAATTCATAATTTATGACAAGTATATAATTTATTCTATACTCTTAACTCATAAAATGTCATAATAATATATAATAATAACTTGATATAATTCTCAATGAATTATAAATCACTCTACCACAATCCCTACAATTCCAAAATAGCTCTAAGATGCTCAAAATTGCTCTACCGACAACTTTTGTATATAAAATAATATTTATAAAAATAATTGGTTAATGACATGACTCAAGTAATAATAAAACAACTCTAAAGGGTCAAATACGCTTACCTTTAATTCTACGGTTTATTCTATGGCTTATTAGATTTAATTTGAAACAACCCGAAAACAACGCCGACAACTCTAAACATGTCAGAATCACCCAAAACAATTAAAGTATGACTCTTAATAACTCAAAACAACTCTGATAATTTTATTGACAATTCTAACAACTCTATTGACAACTTTAATAACTCTAATGAAATCGAAATAATTTAAATTAATCAATTAACCAAATAATCGTCTCTTACTCAAAACTCTTAATTTATTATATTAATAATACTAAAACTATTATAATTATAAAAGCTAATAGTTAAATAGCTAATATTATTCTCATAAACAAAACTTTATGTTATCAATATATTAAAATTGTAAATTAACAATTCTAAGGTTAGACTCTATCAAACATTAACCAACAAAATAAACTAATGCTATAATGTATGAAACATTAACTTAGATTTTCGGCTTACTCTAATATACTGCATCAGAACGTGATACTCTCAATTATCTACCAAATTGTGAGGTCTACCAAAACATATAAATTAATGAAAAGTTACGATACAAGGCATATAAATATATTTGATAAAGTTTCGTACATATGTGGATAAACATGGTTATACACTACACATATATAAATATTATAACAAAATAATATATACATATTCAACCTACAAAATCAATTTAGCATCTTAAAACTCAAGACTAATTTCATCATATTCAAGAACAATTTCAATAAAGACATCAAATAATTTCTCACTAAATAGAACAATCATAGATACATAGTAAATCCTCTATTATCTTAATTCTCACATATTACTCATCAAAACATAACAATTTTAATCCATAGAAATTTAGGGATTTCAACCTAAACATGTTTCTCACCAAACAGAACAACCACAAATGCATAGTGTTGCACCCCAAATTTTACCCTGCTATTTTTCTACTTACATTGTATTTATATTAAAAAGAACAGTCAATTTTTACATTTTTGTTACACATCTTTAGTTAATGATTAAGTTAATTTCTAGCATTTTACTAGCATTTGTATTTTTTATATAATATTTTTGAATTTCTAGTTAGCATTTAATTTTGCATTGAAAATTTGTAGTTAAATATATTTTGCATCAAAGTAGTCTTAATCATACTTGCATCATTTCGAATTTTGCACATTTGTTTCTTTTTTTCTTTTTTTTTTACCTTCTAAATTCTTTTATTATTATTATTATTATTATTATTATTTTTAATAAATTGCTGTTTAAATATAATTTTTTTTCATTTAAGTCAATTATACAATTATAGTGTTTTCTTTCACATTTGGATTTTATTTATAATTTGTAAAAAGAAAAATAGTGATAATAATAAGTTTTAGTAGTAATACATATTTATTTATATTTCAAACAGTATATAATGATTTTGTACAGTGATTGTATCAATTAAGAAAAAGTGTTCTTGCTCTTTTTTTTTATTGTATTTTTTCTATCTATCTAGTTCTTCCTTGTCACCACCATCTTTCTACCACAACCTGCAAAACACAGAAGCAAATGGTACACATACAACTTGCAATACAATTCCACTCTCATTCCACTCTTCCACTCACAATTATGTCCCCTCTACCATCACCACTACCTGCAATACAAGAGACAAGAAATCAGTACAAATCAGTACATAACACAACAGAAATCGGTACACCATCATCCCACAACTTACCAATGTAATTCATACCTCTCCACTACCCTGCAAAAATCAGCACCACCTCTGTCCTTGTTCTTATCACAAAGAACAAACTTGGTGCCCAATTCTTCCAACTTTGCCCTCACTCTTCCACTGCTATATAACACACCTTCAACCTCTATTGAAAAAACGACCAACAATACACTCACCTCTGCATTTGTTCCTCACCTTTCCCAGAACCACTTCCATCGGACCTCCTTTCAACGCTAAACCTCAACCTTACAACCACAAATATGATATATCAACCTCTCATTCCACCATCCATTTACTCAATCTTCAATACCAAACCCAAAACCAAACAAGCAACTTCACTCATCACATATAATATCACAAAACCCATATCGATTCGAACAACAACCAAACTGTTTGCCTCTCACTTCCTCAATACTTCTACAACAACAACTCGGATCCGGATCAACACGTATGAATATCGAGAAACTCGCCACCACATAATAGCGTAACGTGATCTAAAAGCGTAAGAACAAAGAAGTTGCAGTAAGAGTAGATCGGACGAGCGAGTCAAAACGAAACGTACCTTTTCCTTTCTTTGTGTTTTGCTTCCATTGTTCTTTCATTAAATTGTTGAAATCAGAATATCTTGAACTTGCTTCAAATTGGGGCTTAGGGCTTTCAAATGGGGTTAGGGTAAATTTTGTTGTTGTTGTAGATCTAACCATGAGGAATAGGAATGGCAAAGTTTGTTCTTTTGAGAAGATGAGTGTCGAAGATAAAACGCATAGAAGCGGAAAATTGAGAAAGAAGAAGTGTTGCGATAGAAAGAAAAAAAAACTAGAGCGTGAGAGGGATTGGAATAAATTTTGAGAGATCAGAGCATCACATTTTTATTCCCTTTCTTCATTTTAATTTTAATTTTATTTTTAAATAAATACCATTTGTTTTTTATTAGAAATTTAAGGTTAGAATAAGTCAAATAATTTGTCGGTTTTTTTTAATTAATTAATTTTGTTTAAATAAAAAAAAGAAAAAAATTTTGATTAATAAATGGGGTGGACTGATTTTAAGGCTATTCTTTCTCACTATTTAATTCTTTCATTTACTCTTTAATAGTTTTAGTTATTATTATTATTATTTTATTTTATTGGTTACATCAAAATAAATAAAGAAAAAAAAATTATAGTCTGTTCACGTTTTTATTTTTTAATTTTAAAAATAAAGGAGAGAGATTTAATAGGTAACTTTGTTACTTACTTGTTTTAGAGATTTCAATTAATAAAAATGGTTTAGAGGGATTTAAGGGGGTGGGACGATTTTGTCCACTTTTATCTCCATTTTTTTAGTTTCTTTTTTTATAAAAAATAATTTTTTCTTTTCATTCTAAATTTTTTTTTTTTTTATAGTTTCTTTAATGGTATTTCTTTTATTTGTCAAAAAAATATAAATAATAATGCTTCCCATAAGTTTTTCTTTTAAGAAGATTAGGAAAATCACAAGTTGTTTTATCTATTCAAAACATCTTTAAAATCTCAAAAAAATATTTTCTTTTAGCTATTTATCTCTTAGATTTATTTTTATTAATTATTGAATTATTATTTATTTTACTTGTACATTTATATGGACTTGTGATTTATTTCCGTCATCCCCATTTGTAAATCACCCCATTCTCCACATGATGTAATAGTTAGTAAATATTTTATTGTTTTATTTAATTATTCATCACTCTCACAAACCAAATACTTTCAAACTAATACTGATTATGAGCCATTTTTTATTACCTTGAGTCGACAAAGCTTAGAAGCGTGAACGCCACACATTTGTGCACACACCACGCTTACTTGGGCTTACAATGAGACCTTAATTGATTAGTTAAACATTATTTAATTATCTAATTAGGTTATTCAAAATTGATTAGTCAATCTAATTAATTTTATTAAACTAATTACTTGATTAAATTTTGTTTAATTAGTTGATTAAATTTATTTCGTGCATGCACCTACACAATGTAAATCGCTTTATCGTTTGTGTTAGCCACCTTGTATGGGCTTTATCGATTTTATTTGTTATTTACAATTGTCTCGATCCTATTCTTTCTCCATTCACCAAGCATTTAAAACACTTTCAATAAAAATCGACCCAACGTCGAGTCTTCTTCTCAAACCTCGATCCAACGTCGAGTTAATTTTCAAAAATCAATTTTTCTACAAAACAAAAAAAACATGGTGCTATGGTATTTAAGTAAATCGTTAGAGGATAGCCCGACGATTTAATTAAAATGTATTTGGGCCATAGAGGGTAACCCAATGACTTAAATACTTTATTCCATACACTTAATAAAAGTGAACTTTGTTTCATCTCACTCTTTTCATAATAAAGATTTTGATGAGAGATGATCGGTTGACCTCAATCACCAATCTCGAGTATTGAATCGTTAGAGGATAGCCCAACGTTTTGGTATTTGTCATCCATAATTTAAAATCAATTCCAACACATTCAATATCTTTTGTGCGCCCAAGCACCTTTTACCTTTAAACCCTTTTCAAGATTAGACATGATTCATTTATAATTGAGATGCTTCTTCCTCTATTCCCAAGGTTTTCGACTTCTCCACTTGAGTACTAGAGGTGTTCTCAAACCCTCCTCATGTTGGTGCGTAGTCCTTTATTCTTTATCACACCTTGTGGACGTTAGACGAGTCTCTCCTTTAAAATGACGACTTGTCTTTTCATTTAAAATCAATCAACAAACAATCATTTTTCGTAAGAACTACGGAGTTTTGACTTTCCCATTGCACGAGGGAATACGTAGGCACGCGGTTTCAAAACCGTGTCAAACTCAAAATAATAAAAACATTTCTCCTCTCTTTCTTTCTATTTTTTAAATTTAGAAGATCGTAAAAAATTTCACACTAACACACAACCACACTTTGAACTAAATGGGTACCATCGAGTACGATGGATGTGAGGGGTGCTAATACCTTCCCCTTGCATAACCAACTCCCGAACCTACAACTCTTAATTTCGTAGACCGTCTTATCCTTTTTTATTCGTGGGTTTTATCTATATTTTCCCGTTCTTTTTAGAACAAATAAAATTAGGTGGCGATTTCACTTTTTTTTATTTTAATTGATTTTTGAAAAAAACGAGTTGCTTCACATAGTAAATTCCCTATTATCCTAATTCCCACATACTACTCATCATACAACCCATTAGAAAGTCAGAACTCCACCCTTACCTTGGATTGAAGGTTGCTCTACGGAGTTCCGGTCGAATTTCGGTTTGGCTTTCGGTCTACAATTTTCTGACGACAGTTTTTCTCCCAAGCCTATTCCTCTTTTTCTTCCTCTTTCACGTATACTATTTTTCCCTTTTCTTCTCCTTGTTTTCTAACAACCTCTCCAAAACCTAATTTCTTATTATTTATAATAACTAATAATTATATTTCTTTATTGGACCTATTTCTCTACACCTCTCTTTCTACTAATTTCAACCATCTAAGCCCAACAAATTATTCTAATTTTATTATTATTACTAGTAGTCAATTATTATTATTATTATTATTATTATTATTATTATTATTATTATTATTATTATTATTATTATCTATCGGCTAATCAACAATTAATCTAATTAACGCTCTTATAATAATTCGATAATCCCAACTTCGACTAATTCCAATAAATAATTTCTTATATAATTTAATTAAATAATTAATTAAATTTCCGGGCGTTACAGTTATAGTGACGGACAAAGTCTCACTATTGGCTTTAGCAACGGAAGCGTCCGTAGGTAAAAGCTTAGGAAATTCAAATGGGAACGATGATGTTCTTGGCGCGCGTTTTACTTTATTATTCAGAAAACGATTTCATTTATAATCTAATTATTCTATTTTACTAACACAAAAGCAGCTAGCTGATGGTCAAGAAGCGTATGATAACCTGAGGACCAAGGTTCGAACCTTGGCTCCTTACAATATCCTTTTCCAAAACTAACTTTTCCATTATTTTCATATTTTTTCAATATTTTCTTTTCTATTTAATTTTCTTTCAAACATTTTTCTAAAATACCATAAAAATCACAAAAAATGTTTTCTTTTTGCATTTAGGTCAGAAAAATACTTATTTAATTTTTGACATTAAAAAATCATTTTTCACTTATATTTTAATTAATTGTTATTTAATCATAAATTAGCACTTAATTACTTTTTTCACATCAAAATTAATCCAAAAAATTCCCAAAAAATGTTTTCTTCATATAATTAGGCTTACTAACCTTAAAAGTATTTTTCTACTAATTTCCAAAAAATTTACTAACATATTTCTTATTATTCTGACTATTTACATTATTCTGCATTTACAATTCTAGAAAAGATGTATAGGTCACAAGGTATTTTCCATGTAATAACGTAGATTTACATTTCTGTCTTTACTTTCCGCATTCCTTTTATGTATCTGCTCCAAAGCCATGTAATAGCATAGGATTTACTTTCCCGCACTTTTACATTCGCACTTTATCTTTCTGTACATATATTAACTGCTAGTAACTAGGCATGTATGGCAAGACTAATTCAATCAATATAGCTAACATTAATCACAAGATAAATATCTGAATACAACACACTCTTTGCACTCACTCACACCTTAGGGTATCCTCTTATTTTCGAATACATGGTCATGTCCTCGAACGTAGGGATATCTTAGCTAAGATCACGAATCATCATCCTCTTCGAATCAAAGATCATAGTCCCTCGATGACCCTCGATTGTTGCCTACGAATACATGATCTTGTCCCTCGATTGTTGTCAATGAAAAGTGATGATCGTCCCTACAAAATGCTAAGGTATCCTTACATGTTGCCTTTCTATGACCATACGATGACCCTTCGAATGTCCCTTTACATCCAATAGATAGAGTTACCTACCAACTAATGGTATGGATAGCCCCTAAAGGAAAGCAAAATAACATGGAAACGGCCATTCTGAGTAGGTAATAAGACTCTTTTTCTTGCTCCAATCAATTCAAAAATACTTTTCACACCTCACACTATTTTCAAAACTTTTCAAACACTTTGTATACATTCCAGCGTGAATCATTACAAAGTTAAATACTTTTTCAAAACAAAATATTTCCAAACACTTCGTATACATTCCAACGAGAATCATTATGAAGTCATAGAGAAATGCCTTTCAAAAACATCTTTTCAAACACACACAGAAAGCAAATTTCAAAGTGATCTAAGCAATTAAGAGCTTGTAGATAACTACGGATAGAAGTGGTGTTAATACCTTCACTTTTCATAATTGCCTCCTTACTCGTAATCTAACGAAGGTTTTTCCTCGTTTTTCACCTTTCCTTAATTGGATAAAAGAAAAGTCGGTGGCTAATCTTGCTATCTGCAACATTTGTGATAAAACACAAACAAACAAGTCGGTTCTCCCACCGTGTCAAATGCAAAGATGACTATTGTCTCCATGGGTGAGTCTCCACTAATCTTCTAACCCTGAAGAAAACTAAAAATAGTTAAATGGTGTAAGCAAATAAATGTGTTGTTTGGCTATCAACATGTTCTTAAAGTGGTCAACAATGGAGTTACTCCTTATTGTAGAAGCAACGAGGCATAAAAGGCGCACACAAGGAAGAGAGGAAGAAATACTATAAGGTGTTATTATTTATCCATTCTTCAATATTGACAACTTTAGAAATTTAATGATTGTGATTCGAAAAGCAAGCATGGGAGATATTGAAGAAGGCTTATAGGGGTAAACCAAAGGTGATGAGGTAATAAACTCAAAAGTGATTGTTCGAAATGGTTCAAATGGAGGAGAAGGATATAATCAAAGACGACGAATGTGCATTACGTGTTTGGTGAATCAAATCAAGTCTTGTGGAGATAGCGTATCGGATAAGATTTTGTATCGAAAATCTTGTTATTTGACACCAAGATTTGACAATATTGTAATGGCGTTTAAGAGTCATATGATTGTCGACATTGATCAAATAGAGCTTAAAAGCTCTCGAGGCTCATGAGAAAATGATGGATGGAGGAGTAACGAAGGCAAAGGTAAAGATCACTTTGCAATCTTGGTTCAATGAGAAAAAAAGAAGTTGAAAGGAAAATGGCCCACAAAGAACAAAGGAAATTTTTCAGATTTTTGGTGGAAAAGAGTCATAAAATTCAAAGGATTCGAGATACCAAAAGGGTTAGAGCAGTTGTAAAAATGGTGGTCTATGAAACTACACCAAGAGACTTGACAATAGTAAAGTGCAATGCTTGGTCATTACGCACGCGGTTGTGGTGTGAAGCCCATAGATTCTCAAGGAGATGAAGCTAAGGTTGCTAGACAAGAGGTGGATGAAGATAACACACTTATGATTATGATCAAAGAGGGAATTTGCAGCAGTAGTAAGTTGTTAGACAACAAATGGAAAAAGTTGTTGGATAACATTTGTAGCAGTTGGAATGTAAATGTGTTCGAAGAAAATGTTATGGTGACTATGAGATGGTGTCCAATGCAGTTTGAATGGTACTTGAAATCCATTTTTCAATGCATATGATAGTCATTCCTTGATCAAATATGTTTTATACATTCCAGAATTAAATGTAATCTTAAGCATTGGCGAATTACTTGAGAAGAATTACATGATTCGCTAGGAAAACAAGATTTTATGTGTTTTAGATGCAAACGAGGTTTGGGTCCTTAAAGCGTTTATGTGTGCCAATAGTTCTTTAAATATTGAGCTGAAAGTGATGTAACATAGGTGTTTTTATACAATGGCAAGTCGATATTAGTGTTTATGGAACTACCATCTTAGGCATCTCAATTTTCGAGACCTCGACACGTTACAAGGAATGGTATGGTAACTCAACTATCAACGATCAAAATTCCGTGTTTGTGAAGAGTGTATACAAGGAAGAAACATAAGAAAAGTTCAACAAGTATACAAGTCATAGAACCAAGCATCACCTTGAGGTGGTGTATTTCAATGTGTGTCAACCGATGCAAGTTGACTCGTATGGTATGTAATATGGTGGGAGAACCGACTTGTTTGTATGCTTTATCGCAAATGTTATGGATAGCAAGAGTCTCCACCGACTTTTCTTTTATCCAATTAAGGGAAGGCGAAAAGAACAAAAAAAGACCTTCGTTAGATTTTGAGTAAGGGAGGCGGTTATGAAAAGGGAAGGTATTAGCACCCTTTCCATCTGTAGTTATCTACGGGCTCTTAATTGCTTAGCTCACTTTAATTGCTTTTTGTGTGTGTGTTTGAAAAGAGTTTTGAAAAGGACATTTCACTTTGACTTCGTAATGATTCACTGGAATGTATATAAGTGTTTGGAAATGTTTTGTTTTGTAAATGACTTTGTAATGATTCACGCTGGAATGTATACAAAGTGTTTTGAAAAGTTTTGAAAGTGTGAGGTTGTGATACGGTGAACTGACTTTGTAGGATTTTTGTATCCAAATGTGCGGATAGCAAGAGTCGCCACCGACTTTTATTTTTATCCAATTAAGGGAAGGTAAAAGTAACAGAAAAAGACCTTCGTTAGATTCTGAGTTCGGGAGAATGGTTATGAAAAGGGAAGGTATTAGCACCCCTTTCCATCCGCAGTTTATTCTACGGGCTCTTAGTTGCTCTTAGATAACCTTTTTTAAAATTGCTTTCTGTGTGTTTGACAAAAATGTTTTGAAAAGGCATTTCGCTTTGACTTTGTAATGATTCATGTAGGAATGTATACAAAGTGTTCGGAAATGTTTTTGTTTTGAAAAGAATTTGAACTTTGAAAAGAGTGTGTGGTGTGAAAAGCATTTGTTTAGAGCAAGCAACTAAAAGACTTATTTACCCACTCGTAATTGGTCGTTTTGTACTTTTACATTCCTTTAGAATAGCGCTAGCCATACCATTAGTTAGTAGGTAGCTCCATTCGCTGGATGTAAGCGGGACATTCGAAGGGACATCGGATGGTCATAAGGCAACTTGTAGGAGGTATCCTAGCACATTCGGGACTATCATCATTTTTCGTAGGCGACAATCGAGGGTCAAGATCATGTATTCGGAGGCGACATCGTGGGTCTTATGATCTTTGTATCGAAGGGACTATGATGATTTGTTTGGAAGGCAACGGTGCTAGAATACCTCTACGTTCGAGGGACATGACCATTTTGAAATCGAAAGGCATCGAGAGAGAATTACCCTAAGGGGTGCGTGTGTGAAAGAAGTGTGTTGAATTCAGATATTTTATCTTGAAATTAGTGTGAGCTATGTCCAATTATTATCTTGCCATACACGCCTAATTACTAGCAATTGATAAGGGTGCGGAAAATAAAATGCGGAATGTAAAGGTGCGGAAAGGTAAACCTACGCTATTACATGGCTTTGGGGCAGATACATAATTAGGAGTGCGGAAAGTAAAAGCCTAGATTTAACTATTACAACCCATGAGCAATTACATTATTGAAAAATAAAAACGGAAGAATCGTCTGAATCGGATCAACCTGTGAAAGGATAAGAAAATCGGAAAATGCAATATGAATCGAACAAGAGAAAAATGTTAGAAAAATGCAAGTTTTGATATGGAAAAATTAATACATGTTGGAAATAAGATAAATAAGTTAAAATAATTTTTGGGATTTTTTGGAAAAGATTTAATAATAAAAATGCAATTTACAATGATTTAAATGCAAAAATAAAGATAAAATAAATATGCATGCAAAAATTATATTTTTTAATTTATTAAATTAAATAAAGGTTTTTGTGAAAATAATGTAAAAAGAAAAATGTTTTTGGTAATTTTTAATGCAAAATAAAATCATGAAAACAATTAAAATTGGATGCAAAATTAAATAATATAAAAAACATGAAAATAGAGTTTTGGAAAATGTAAAAGGGATTGTCCAACCAGAATCGAACTGGGACATCCTTTCAAACCTTGAAAACCACACGACCAACCGAGCCAACGCACGCCACCGTTTGAAACGGATGGTTTGAAAATAACACGCCGCCTGCTTCCGCGCCAATTCATCGCCTTCTTCATTTTGAATTTCAAGCTAGCCGGTTTCTTCGACGCCACGCCCCGGCTAATATCAAAATGCAACACACATAATATAAATACATTCTAAAGCCATGGTTCGATTGGAAACATCATTCCGAATGCAATGGTACTAGTCCCGAGGTCCAATTTTTCCTGTATAGAGAAACCCTAAAACGATCACATAAACCCTAATCATGGCAATACACGATTCCGGCCATAGAAATCCAATCAAAGTACCCAGAAAGTTTTTAAGTTTCTCACTAAACACAAAACAACAACCTGATTAATAATGCATGAATATGGATAATCGAATTTTGAAAAATAAGAACCGAACCTGGATTGCTTGATTCGGGTGGTTTTCGATGAAGTAGGTATCCGAATCACCCCGAGGTACCAAGGAATGTGTTTGACACCTTAAAATCGATTGAAAACCTGAGGATGGATTGCCAATTGCTTCAAGAACACGAAATTTTGAGTTTGAAACTAGGGTTCTGGAGCAATTCTTTCGTCCTCTTTTGATTGATATGCATTGTGTATATATACTGGAAGGATTTGAGATTGAATTTGGAAAGATTTGATCAATAATCAATGATAATCAAATTTGATTTTTTCATGAAAATCAAATTTTCAAATTTGATCAATTTCAATCCAATCTTGCCTTTTTGCTTCAATTGATTTGGCTAGCATTTGTGAGTTAATGGACATCAAGGAAAGAATAAAATCAATCTTTCAATTAATTTTGATTTTATACTTTATTTTTGAATTTAATTTGTATTTAAATGAATAAATTCCAAATTAAATAGAAAAATAAACCAAAATTCGTGGCATTGGGCTTGGATATTCCTAATTGCTTGAGGAACAAGATGAAGAAAAGTAGGCCCATTTGCAAAAGATTTGATTTTTGAAGTATCTCTGCATTCCTTCAAAATTGCCCAACTTGTGAATGGTGCAACTTGCTCAATTTTCCACATTTTGAGTGTTCTTGGATTTTTGAAAGCTCTAAGAGTCCTCTAACCAATGTCTTTGGTCTCATCTCAAGAGTTACCATGCTCAAAATATCTTCAAAACAAAAGTTGACTTTTGTTGACTTTGAAATGAGACTAGTTGAAGCATTTTTCAAACAAATTGAATTGACTTTTCATCTAGAAACCCTAATTTAGAAAGTTTGACTTTGGGCAAATCTTGAGTTTTCTTGATGAATCATGATCAACCCTTGATCAAATGATGAATGTAACTTCAAAATGAGGATGTTGACCAAAAATCGAAGTTTTGACGTATGTTGACCACGCTGACTTTTGTCCAACCGATTTTCAACCATCCGAACAATTGTCTCGAGGAAACTTGACTTGTGAGGCTTGAAATTGACATGGAGAATCTTTGAAGCATATGAGGAGGCATGAAGGTCATGTTGGAAATCCATCTTGACTTGAGAGATACCAAACCCTAGTTTGGGTTGATTGTCTAGGAGAGAGTTTGTCGATCAACTCTCGAGGAATCCTCGAGTATGGATGTATGAAATCTCTTGAGTAGATGGAGGGCAAATTTTGGGTATGCCTGCCCCTGCTCAATCTTCTTGTACTGGAAGGGTTAGATTGACATGCTTGTCTTTCGTGACCGGAGGTAGAAGATGATTGAACACCGAGTACACCGAAAATTTGCACTCGCCTGGTGGATGATGCGGAATGGGCTTACGATGCCATTTGGAGAAGTTGGAGACTTCACTGGGAACGAGTCGACGCTAGACTCGAGGTTGTTAATAGGAGAGCTGACAGAGATGGGCTTAAGATGCCATCTAGAAAGGTCGATGTTGGAGGGTGAGTCGTACGTTAGACTCGAGATGTTCTTGAATGGAGAGGAGATGGGCTTAAGATGCCATCCGGCGGAGTCGACGTTAGACTTCGTGATCACTTTGAATGAAGTTATTGGTCCGTATTGATTTTAACCATATATGCAGATTCGATAGTGAAGAGATGTTGACAAATAGTCGGAGACGGGCTTAAGATGCCATCCAAGGCAATCGAGTCGACGCTAGGCTCAGAGTTGCTGCTGATAATCGAATAAATCTTCGTGTTGATTACTCGAGGGAAATTGTAGTTGGCAAGAATGTGGATAGCTTCCTGTGCATCGGTGTTGATCCATTGCCCATATCGGAGGATAACCGAGGTGGTCTTCGGATAGTTTTCCGCCGGTTCGGGCTTAACTCGACCACCGTCGGAGGCGGTCTTCGATAGTTTTCCCGGCTCGGGCTTAACTCGACCTGCTTAAGGCGGTCTTTAGATAGTTTTCCGCCGGCTCGGGCTTAACTCGACTCGTTTGCGCCGAAATGATCACACTGCTTTTGGAGAAATCAAGAAAACTTTGATAGAATATTTGTTAGTCTTATGCAAAGTGTGATGCATGACTGTATATGAATGACATATGCATGAATCATGACTTTATGAGAAATGTATGAATGATGAATGTTGTGATATTTCAAAACATATCCATCTTGAAGAAGATCCGATATTCGCTTGAAGATTTGACCGCCTGGGAATTGAGTAGGTGAGAACCCCGCTTTGAAGGAGAAGAAAGATATCTTGGATTCCTCCGATGCACTATCCGACCAAGTCTTGGGCCTAGACGTTGTTGAGGAAGGTAGAGATTTGAGAGGCTCGTTGTCGGAGATCTTCATATAGACCCCGCCGAGGAGAGTCCGGAGGCGATCCGTTGAGGACCTTGTATGTAGATCCCGCCGAGGAAATTTAAGAGACGCCCACGGGATTTCGAGTGTAGATCTCACGGAGAGCATTTGATGGTTGCCGAGAGATCGGGCTAGAAGAGTCCGAGTCCGTTGTAATCTCCGGCCGGGAATGGAAGATGCATGTTTCTCCGATGCACTATCTCGACCAAGTTTCGAGTCCGGATACCGGGGAGAGGGGAGGATTGAGAAATATCCACGGGATGAAGTGTTACCGCTGAGACCGATGTAACGTTGTTGGTTGAGTGAAATTGTTGCTCGTGGATTCCTTATGTCTACTGGGAAGGGGTGTTGTGAGTGACACCTTTATGCTCTTGTGGGGAACTATTCGTTGACTCGTCGTCATCCCAATTTCCGAACTCGTAGTAAGTACTTTTGCATATTCACTTTTCGTATGTTTGCAGAGATTTTTGTCAAATGCGATAGTCATTCAAAGCAAACGTTGGACTTATTGCAAATAACAACAATGTAAATTGTAAAGAGAAAGAAGTCAGATTTATTTGAGTGGCGATGGCCAAGTAGTTTGTACACAAGAAAGGTAAAAGCTATGCGGAAACAATCTCGTTAAGTTCCAACTATGCTAGTACTCATATATTTCAACTATCTCATCTCCTTGTCACAAGAGAAAGTGAGTAGACCGATCTTCGCCATTTGAATCTTGAATGTTGATAATAGTCCGGAAGGGTGATCCGAAGAGACATAGTCGACGCTTAAATCCCTAATTTTTCCCTAGACCGCTTTCGGTTTTCACCCACCGATACCTTTTTGCCCAAGCCGCCTTTTCGTGTTTTCGACTTGCCGGTGTACATGTTTTGTATATATCCTTAATTTTTGCCCGAACCTTTGGTTCGCCAGATGCCCTTATTTTTGCCTAGGCCACCGACCCTCTTTTATGCGTAGTATTTTTGACTATGTCCGCTCACGTGGTGTGGGAAGTCTTCACCATCCATGGTGCTAAGTATCATAGCTCCGAAAATACTGCCTTGACTACAAACGGTCCCTCGTAGGTGGGAGTCCATTTGCCCCGGATCACCTTGTGGAAGAATGATGCTTGACTACTAGATCACCGACTTGGTAGACTTGCTGACCTTCTTGTTAAATGCTCGATCATTCGCTTCGATAAATTTGTCCATGGCGATGGATGCGAGTCGCTTTCTCATCAATTAATCCGTCAAGGCGAGTCTCGACCCAATCGCCTTCGCCTAACTCGCCTCCCGGAGGACTCGTCGAGGGTATCCGAACCTCGATGGGTAAGACGGCTTCCATACCGTATACAAGAGAGAAGGTTGCCTCGGATGTTCGCCCAAGTGTGATAACCATGAAGAGCAAATGGTAACATCTCATGCCAATCTTTGTAAGTCACCGTCATCTTCTCAGATAACCTTCTTAATGTTCTTATTGGCGGCCATCGCGCCATTCATCTTAGGCCGATATGGAGAAGAGTTGTGATGTTTGATCTTGAATCTGCGGCAGTTCAAGTGATCATCTTGTTGTTGAGATTGGAACCGTTATCCGTGATAATCCTTTCGTGAATGCCATATCGATGATAAGATTATGCTTGATGAAACGAGCCACAACATTCTTGGTAATGATGCATACGAGGTCGCTTCTACCCACTTGGTAAAGTAATCGATTGCTACAAGGATGAAACGATGTCCATTGGAAGTCGGGTTTAATTTCTCCAATCATGTCAATGCCCCACATTGCAAAAGGCCAAGGAGAAGTTAAAACATTCAGAGGTACCGAGGTACGTGTACTTTATCGGCATAACCGCATTTGTGACAAGATCGAGCATAGGTGACAATCGCCCATGGTGGACCAATAGTAACCTGCTCTCAAAATCTTCTTAGCCATGGTGTGTCCACCGGAGTGGGTACCAAATTCGCCTGTAACTCTTCCATGATACGATTGTCGCTCGTCACAATGAGTAAGCACAAGTCGTGGTTGCGCTTTGTATAAGATGCCGAGGAAGAATTTGGAAGCAAATCTTCTCATGAACTCTTATCATTAATGATGCCTCTGGATATTCCCGAGTCTCAAGGTACCTCTTCACGCCATAGTACCAAGGTCTTCAGATCAAGCTCATAACAATACCGGTTCGTGAAACTTCTCAATGATGATCCGGGAGCCTCGTTGTCCCATCTAACCTTGAACATAGACGACATAGTAGCCAATGCGTCCGCCAACCGATTCTTCTCGTGGAATATGATTGAAAGTGATCTCTTCAAAGTAGGAATCAAACTCGTAACATGCTCGATACGGAATGAGATTCGGATGCTTCGATCCCACTCGCCTTAACTCGATCACTAAAGTCGAGTCTCCATACACTTGTAAGAACTTGATTTAAGTGAATAGCACTTTGATACCCATGATGCACGCTCAGACTCGCCATGTTGTTAGTGCAATCAAAACAGTACCTGATGAATGACGCCATGCCAACTTGAGGCTCCATCAAAGACCATAGTCCCATCCATCTTCAATCCAACTGGTTCCCAATCCATCTTCGCTCCATCCATAGATCGAAGTTCTTGATGAGCCAAATGATCGGCTACTCATCGCTTCACCCATTCGGTCAAGATCATTTGCCATCTTGCTATTCTTCCGAGGAGGTTTTTATCGCATCCATGAAATCCGTAGGTGAGACCAAGTTAAAGGCAAAGTTTTCTCGAGCTGTGAGTATCTTGTTTCACAACGGTAAACTTTTGCTAAGGTAGTATATTGCATGCTTTTTCGACTGCACTGCCATGTTGCCCCAACACACACCCCATTGAGTTCTCTAACACCGCAAGTACATGATAAGAGGTCTTCCTTCGGCAGGAGGCATTAGGATAGGAGGATTCTGTAGGTATTCCTTGATTTTGTCAAAAGCGATCTGGCAATCGTCATTCCACTCCACTACTTGATCCTTCTTTAATAACTTGAAAATTGGCTCACAGGTAGCAGTTAGGTGTGCAATGAATCTGGCAATGTAGTTCAATCGGCCCAAGAAACCTCTGACTTCCTTCTCGCGGGAGTCGGCATCTCGAATAGCTTTAACCTTGGCGGGATCAACCTCAATACCTCTTCCACTGACTACAAACCCTAGGAGTTTTCCGGATCTGACTCCAAAGGTGCACTTGTTGGGATTAAGTCTCAGTCTGTACTTCTTCAACCTATCAAACAATTTCTGCAAATGATCGAGGTGTTCTTCTTCAGTCTGTGATCGAGCTATCATGTCGTCGACGTAGACCTCTATCTCGTGATGAATCATGTCATGAAATAATGTTACCATAGCACGATAAGTGGCGCCTGCTCTTCAACCGAACGGCATAACCTTGTAGCAGAAAGTGCCCCATTGTGTAACAAAAGTAGTCTTCTCCATGTCTTCGGGAGCCATTTTGATTTGATTGTAACCGGAGAAACCATCCATGAAGGAGAAAACCTTATGCTGAGCGGTATTGTCTACCAAGACATCAATATGAGGAAGTGGAAATCGCCTTCGACTCGCTTTGTTCAAATCTTTGTAATCCACACATTCGTACTTACCATCCTTCTTAGGCACGGGTACCACATTTGCAACCCATCGATAGGAGGTGACAAATAAGAAACCAGCGTTGAACCGCTTCATAACTTCGCTTTGATTTTCTCTCGACATCTCAGACGATGCGACGAACCTTCGCTTTCACCGAGAAAACCTTCCTTTGTCGGCAATCGATGTACCACAATATCAATGTCAAACCCGCATGTCTTCGTATGACCAAGCAAAACCTCAACATAATCTCGTAGCATCCGAACCAACCTTTCTTTAACACTGCTCAAGACCCGCCTCCTATCTTGATCTCTGCCTTCGCCAAGACTCCAAATTCACAACCTCAACTCGCTTCGTGGTGGCAGATAACTCGCCTTTTGCTGTAGCAGTCGCAAGTTCTCCGGCACTTCACAATCTTCCTCACTTTCGCCTTCGCTTGGTAGATCGGATTATCAAGTCATATTTAGCACTAGCATAGCTATTAACTAGATTCGAGTGATTCGCAGTTGTATCACGGGTGTGTGTAAGAACACATAGCTTTTGAAGGGGTGATAAAGTAAAAGAAAGAAAACAAACAATTGAATGCAAAAGTCCAACGAATTTATTGAATGAAAATACGCAAACGACAGATAAAAACCTCGAACGAGCCATGACGCCCGCAAGGCACGCTTTCAAAGTTTATTGTTCAAAACATAAAGAAATACGAAAAGCAAAACAAAACAAGAGCAATTACTCCCGCTAAAGGAGATTGGTATGACGCTTCGCCTTCCAATTGCCGAGCCCATGATCCGAGTCGAAGATCCACTTGCCGATGTCAAGCCATTGTCGCCGCCTTCTATAGCATGGATTCCACTGCCGATGCGAAAGGAAAGGCCGGCACGCTCACGCGATCTTCCGACCTTGATGGTGAAGCCTAAACCACTTTGTCAAATTTGAAAGGAAGATTAGGAGCTGTCCCCAAATAGCACTACCTCCTTCAACAAATTGAGCATCTTTAGCGAGGCCATTCTAGGTGGAGCTTGTAACTTCAGAGGACGGGGAGTCAACATGCATGACTGGAATTGTTTCAAAAGCTTGACAGGAGTCTCAAGAATTCACTCTCCATCTCGAGATAGCGGATGATCAGATGATCGACCATATATTCTTCTTCACCACATACCGTAAAACCTTCCCTTTCACCGTACTCGGGCCGACCGCCCCATGTATCCAAGGGCCCAAGTAGGCAAGAATAAGTCGGACGGATGTCCATGACAAAGAAAGTGGAATCAAAAGTCCGGGAACCGACTTTAACAGCAGAGTGAGCTCCGAGCACCGCTCGCTTAGAACCATCAAAAGCTCTCACGATAATGTCACCGGGTCTCGTAACCAACCCTTCGACATCAAGTCGATCAAAAGCGCCTCGAAGGATATTTAGAGCGTAACCGTATCCACCAAAACATGAGATAAGGTAGTGCCCTTGCATTCAATAGATGTGCAAGGCCTTGTTATGTTTCTTTCCTAAGGAGTCAAATCAAGATCGAGAAGCCTAGCCGTTGTTGGCACCAGCTAGCAATACAAACTTCGAATTGATCAAGTAGTGTTCGCACATGAGCATTCTTCGAAACTTCACCAAGGCATGCTAGCATGAGCCCTGAGCACAAGAGCAAAGCGAGCATGGATATCTTGGACGAGTCTCGTCCCAACTGCTCCACAACATTGTAGTCACTCTTCTTGATAATTTTCAATTCTCCATTTCTTGTTTCGAGGTGTCTTCAAGAACTTCCTTTGGCACTTCGGTCGAGGTGATGAGTCACCGGTTCTTTCCTCTAGCGGGATATTGATTGAGTAGCTGGAATGCGAGCCGGAGTCGCAGTTGTCTTTGGAGGAGAGATATCCGAGAGAATACCCTTCCGGCTCGGGTCACCCATCGATCCGTGATGTTGTCAATGTCGAATAGAAACTTCAGCAGAAGATCTTCAATTGTCGAGGATCTTGCTTGACACCATGATAGTAAACATCACCCATAATTCCAAGGGATAGCCTTGTCGAGGAATATGGAACAGTCTTGGAGAAGTGATAATGAGAGGTGCCACTCTAGGCACAGGATCAACAGAGGAAACTTATAGTGTTAACATCAAGATAGTCTTCTGGAAATCGTCACCCCATCCGTCGCTTTAACATCTCCAATAGGAATCTTGTAACTATCGTGACAGTACTTCACCATGTAATCATACTTTCCACTTGGCTGCCCCAAGGTATCCCACAGATGGTACAGCTGCTCGCATTGTCGATCTTCAACTTAGACATTTCTTCACACGCCGCATGTGTGGTTTCGTAAATAGTATCTCACGGTTGTCCATCATACATCGAACACGCCTTCTCAACCAAGCACAACCATCGTGTACGGGCACCAACGATTCGGGCATCCCGGATTGACACCGCTTGCAACAAATTCTTCTTAATACCATCGAGGGATGGTCAAGTCATCTATGTTGAAAACATAAGTATCGCCACCAACAAAGATTGGAACTCTTGTCATGGTTAGGCATAGCGCATTGATCACATTCGAGTCTCAACAGAGGGTCAAACTCAATCGCTTAGCTTCAATCATATCCCGAATCTTGTTTTTCGTGAGCCCAACAATTGTCGTCGTGCCTCGGGTCGTTGGAATGGTAAGCACACTTAGCATTAGGATTGTACTTGAGAGGAAGTGTTGACATTCCGAGGAGGATCCTCCTAATCACCGCTCAACATGTGTTGCAAGGCATGACAATGGCATGTTGATCTTCAGAACCGCCTTCGTGGCGCTGCTCGCTACGCTACTGTCTCACCGAGGTGGCCGATGTAGGATCGAGATCACAACCGCCCCCACGATTGAGCGCGGTCGGATTTGGCTCGGCTTTTCCGACCATACAAGATTAGCTTCTTTCTTAGCACCAAAAGGTTTCTTCGCAGATTCAAGATGTCTCTACATGAATCTTCCCACTCTTGATACCTATGCGCTCATCAATATCACCGTGAATCCAGATGAAGAATTTCCAATCGATGATTGAAGAATGGCCCCGCTGTCCCCATAAACATATCAACCAACTCCCTATTGGACAAGGGTGGTTGAACTCACCGCTAGATCTCTCCACTTCGAGCATACCCTTGAACTTCGTCACGACCCATAGACATGCTTTGTAGTTGCATGCGAGTGGGTGTCAATTCAAGATTGTACTCATATTGTTCAGAAAGCATCACTAAGTCACCCAAGTACGGATACGGTCATTCTCTAGTCGATAGTACCATTCCAACCGAGTTCCGACAAACTCTCTTGAAAATAGTGCATCCACAACTTTCTCATCACGGGGTTGATCTTCCGGACATAGGACTTCAAATGCAGCTTAGGGCAAGACATGCCATCATATTTGGAAAAGTAGGAACTTTGAACTTGGGAGGAATCACAACACTGTGAACAAGATTCGTGTCATCAAAATTCAGCCCTGACATTTTCGTGTTTTCCACAAGATTCAGCGATCTTCAAGTTGCTTGTACTTGTCATCTTCCTCGTAGTGTTGGCTATAATTAGACCGGTCCTCCTCCTTTCTTTGGCTCACGCTGATCACCTTCATCACCCTTGGTACCCCCGGTATGGACACTTCCTTCAGAGAGCTCAATACGGCCGACCACCTTAGGACCCCTTTGAAACGCCTACCCATGTCGAGGAGACCAACAACCTTCTTCTTCTTGTTGATGAGCTTCTTCAGATCTTCTTGGCCTGACCAAGTTGGTAAACATCTCAAAACCGAGCATTCTCGAGCCTGAGATCTTTGATACTGCTCAAGAGCCATTTCGCTAAAATAAATAGCGAGCAAATGAGAAAACCAATCTCCAATGTACCGTGATGCAATGTTATGCTATGATATGCAATGTTTATGCGAATGCAATGCAATGTTTTCAAGGACCTAAGAGATTTAAATTTGTTAAACAAGCAATGAACAAACATTTATTAGTACTTCTCATTATTTTTCTTTTAAGTACAAGAGATAGTTCAAAGCAATAAAAGAAAACATAAACATCCTAAAGCTCTAAGTCTCCCATGGGCGCTTCCTCTGGTGCCGATGTAGGCGCTGATATTTCGCCTTCATGAAGTAGCTTGGTCAACTCTAACACTTTCTTCTCGCTTGCATAGCACCGAGCTTCAAAGGTATCCTTCTTCTTTAAGTCAATCCAGATCTCTTCAAGTCTTCAAAATCAAGAGGCATGTCGGGATGGAGAACAACATAGGTACGCCACCTATAGCAACAGTTCCATAATTACCGTAAAACAGCGTGAATGGCATCATGAGGTTTTGAGCTCGAGCTCGCACCCATTTGAGGTAAGGTTCCCAAGGAATGGAATTCGGTGCCCCAAAGTCTTGGTATCGCCTTCTTTACCATGCCCCAAGCATGTATAAACCTTCGCTTAATTCGAGATCGTGATTGTAGTCGAACACAACATCTGGAGAAGCATATCATATGGACCATCCTTTCGAGCAAAACCAAACCGACGAGAGCTAGAGAAGGTTGTAAGTAATACCTCCCTTATACCGAGTAGTGGTACATTAGGGAATTCTCCACAACGCCAATGAATGTGAAGTCCTTTTGAGAGAAAAGACTCCAACGGATATCCGAATGAGAGAGTGACATTAATATTTGAGACCATCTCAACCTTTGTTCATTCTTCAAACTGATGGAGGAAGGTAAATAAACCACCTTGAAAGTAACGGACACAACACATGAGAGTTCCTTGTCGCTTAGTAGTACGAGTGTGGAGAGAATGTAGAATGTCTCCAAGTAAGGTAGGCATCGATCGGGTAAGAAACAACTTGATGGCATTGACATCTATGAATTGATCCGAGTTAGGAATAGAACCAAACCATAAATTAGCAAGGCCACAATGTTCTCAAATGCATGGAAACTCATAACTTTGAGGAATTCGTGCTTGATTAAGAACTTGGAAAGTAAACCCTTAACTCCACTTCTAGTTTCCCAATTGGCTTCAATGTCCGAGCGCTTAAGATGTAAGGCGGATGCAATGTCTTCGAACTTAGGACCTTTTCTAAACCGTGAATGGCATTTGGTCGAGAATAGGTATCCCAAGTAGTTTAGAGAATTCTTCCAAGGTAGGAACCAACCGATAACTGAAATGTAAAGCAATGGTGTTTCGATCAAGAACCGGAATAGACATGCATCATATCTTCTTCAAAACCGAGATAACCAAATCAAGTAGATAACCATGTCTTTTGATGAACCGAGCATGGTCGGAATTTCAAACCAATTTTTGAGTTGAGAAGGGATACCCATGAAGTTGATTCGATAGTCTTTCTAGAAGCCATAATCCCTACAAAACAGAGCAAAGATAAACCCTAGGTCCTTGAAATAGTTAGAAATGATATGCAATGCAATGATGTCATGATGTCATGTTTAGCACACACAAACAATTCACACAATGAGCCTATGTTTAAGGCTTGCATGAGGTATAGGTGATTACCCCACCAAAAGTTTGAGTTGGTTCATCCCGCCCTATAATAGTAACCGGTTCTAGGAATCTCACATCATCGATCTTTCTCGTAGGCGCTTATTTCAATACGACGCCAAGTGGTCGATCGAAATGTCCCAAAAGTCCGATCTCAATGAGCGTAGCATCGAGTATCAACCAACCTCGGTCTACTCAAAGCCGCCATCTCACTACCTTCTAATGGCCAAGATGGGTCAATTAAGGTTCTAAAAGTTTAGTTAGCGCGATGACACCACGCAGAAGCCAAATACTATCTTCAACTTGGGAATGAAGAGTATCGGACAACCAAAGTGTCACGCTAACGTAGCCATCATGTTGACCGCGTAGTTATACGCCTAACGGTCGCGATGATCTAATGCTACTTACCTAAAGGAAACCCGATCCGTGTAGGATCCCAACAATATAATACCCAAGCAACCCTTAAAGATAAAGCATACAATTCAAGCAAAAGCAATAAAGGTTATCTAGAAATCCCTAAGGCAATTCTCTTTTGGGTGTATTCTCAACAGAGTCGCCGCTCTGATACGTGAACTAACTTTGTAGGATTTTTGTATCCAAATGTGCGGATAGCAAGAGTCGCCACCGACTTTTATTTTTATCCAATTAAGGGAAGGTAAAAGTAACAAAAAGACCTTCGTTAGATTCTCGAGTTCGAGAATGGTTATGAAAGGGAAGGTATTAGCACCCTTTCCATCCGCAGCTTATTCTACGGCTCTTAGTTGCTCTTAGATAACCTTTTTTAAAATTGCTTTCTGTGTGTTTGACAAAAATGTTTTGAAAAGGCATTTCGCTTTGACTTTGTAATGATTCATGTAGGAATGTATACAAAGTGTTCGGAAATGTTTTTGTTTTGAAAAGAATTTGAACTTTGAAAAGAGTGTGTGGTGTGAAAAGCATTTGTTTAGAGCAAGCAACTAAAAGACTTATTTACCCACCTTAATTGGTCGTTGTATTTTTACATTCCTTTAGAATAGCGCTAGCCATACCATTAGTTAGTAGGTAGCTCCATTCGCTGGATGTAAGCGGACATTCAAGGGACATCGATGGTCATAAGGCAACTGTAGGAAGTATCCTAGCACATTCAAGGACTATCATCATTTTTCGAGGCGACAATCGAGGGTCAAGATCATGTATTCGGAGGCGACATCGTGGGTCTTATGATCTTTGTATCAAGGGACTATGATGATTTGTTTGGAAGGCAACGTGCTAGAATACCTCTACGCTCGAGGGACATGACCATTTTGAAATCGAAAGGCATCGAGAGAATTACCCTAAGGGTGCGTGTGAAAGAAGTGTGTTGAATTCAGATATTTTATCTTGAAATTAGTGTGAGCTATGTCCAATTATTATCTTGCCATACACGCCTAATTACTAGCAATTGATAAGGGTGCGAAAATAAAATGCGGAATGAAAAGCGAAAGGTAAACCTACGCTATTACATGGCTTTGGGGCGTATACATAATTAGAGTGCGGAAAGTAAAAGCCTAGATTTAACTATTACAACCCATGAGCAATTACATTATTGAA
The DNA here is from genome assembly GCA_021764765.1 of Vicia sativa. Lineage (NCBI taxonomy): Eukaryota > Viridiplantae > Streptophyta > Magnoliopsida > Fabales > Fabaceae > Vicia > Vicia sativa. Next base: position 208,888,784 of record CM038795.1, on the reverse strand, counting down.
AATAAAAACGAAGAATCGTCTAATCGGATCAACCTCGTGAAAGGATAAGAAAATCTAAAATGCAATATGAATCGAACAAGAGAAAATGTTAGAAAAATGCAAGTTTTGATATGGAAAATTAATACATGTGGAAATAAGATAAATAAGTTAAAATAATTTTTGGGATTTTTGAAAAGATTTAATAATAAAATGCAATTTATAATGATTTAAATGCAAAAAAAAATAAAATAAATATGCATGCAAAATTATATTTTTAATTTATTAAATTAAATAAAGGTTTTTGTGAAAATAATGTAAAAGAAAAATGTTTTTGGTAATTTTTAATGCAAAATAAAATCATGAAAACAATTAAAATTGATGCAAAATTAAATAATATAAAAAACATGAAAATAGAGTTTTGAAAATGTAAAAGGGATTGTCAACCAGAATCGAATCGGGACATCCCTTTCAAACCTTGAAAACCACACGCACCAACCGAGCCAACGCACGCCACCGTTTGAAACGGATGGTTTGAAATAACACGCGCCGTCGTCTGCTTCACGCTAATTCATCGCCTTCTTCATTTTGAATTTCAAGCTAGGCCGTTGCTCTTCGACGCTACGTCCTCGGCTAATATCAAAAATGCAACACATAATATAAATACATTCTAAAGCCATGGTTCGATTGGAAACATCATTCAATGCAATGGTACTAGTCCCGAGGTCCAATTTTTCCGTATAGAGAAACCCTAAACGATCACATAAACCCTAATCATGGCAATACACGATTCGCCATAGAAACCAATCAAAGTACCTGTAAAGTTTGTAAGTTTCTCACTAAACACAAAAACAACAACAAATCTGATTAATAATGCATGAATACGGATAATCGAATTTTGAAAAAAGAACAAACCGAAATGGATTGCTTGATTCCGGTGGTTTTCGATGAAGTAGGTATCCGAATCACTCCCGAGGTACCAAGGAATGTGTTTGACACCTTAAAATCGATTGAAAACGAGGATGGATTGCTAATTGCTTCAAGAACACGAAATTTTTGAGTTTGAAACTAGGGTTCCGAGCAATTTTTTCGCCCTCTTTGATTGATATGCATCAGGTATATATATCGAAGGATTTGAGATTGAATTTGGAAAGATTTGATCAATAATCAATGATAATCAAATTTGATTTTTTCATGAAAATCAAATTTTCAAATTTGATCAATTTCAATCCAATCTTGCCTTTTTGCTTCAATTTGATTTGGCTAGCATTTGTGAGTTAATTGACATCAAGGAAAGAATAAAATCAATCTTTCAATTAATTTTGATTTTATACTTTATTTTTGAATTTAATTTGTATTTAAATGAATAAATTCCAAATTAAATAGAAAAATAAACCAAAAATTCGTGGCATTGGGCTTGATATTCCTAATTGCTTGAGGAACAAGTTAGGATGAAGAAAAGTAGGCCCATTTGCAAAAGATTTGATTTTTGAAGTATCTCTTTGTGCATTCCTTCAAAATTGCCCAACTTGTGAATGGTGTAACTTGCTCAATTTTCCACATTTTTGAGTGTTCTGGATTTTTGAAAGCTCTAAGAGTCCTCTAACCAATGTCTTTGGTCTCATCTCAATTGAGTTACCATGCTCAAAATATCTTCAAAACAAAAGTTGACTTTTGTTGACTTTGAAAATGACCTGTAATGTTTTGAGCTATACCTCTCAAATGAAGCATTTTTGGACATTATTGTGAGACATGAAGTTGTAGAGAATTGAATTTCCTTCAAAACAAGAGGTGGTGGAAAATTTCGAGAAAGTATGAGAAAGTTATGATCACCAAAGTTCATTGACTTTTCATCTAGAAACCCTAATTTAGAAAGTTTGACTTTGGGCAAATCTTGAGTTTTCTTGATGAATCATGATCAACCCTTGATCAAATGATGAATGTAACTTCAAAATGAGGATGTTGACCAAAATCAAGTTTTGACCGTATGTTGACCACAGCTGACTTTTTGTCCAATACACCCGATTTTCAACCATCCGAACAATTGTCCGAGGAAACTTGACTGTGAGGCTTGAAAATTGACATGGAGAATCTTTGAAGCATATGAGGAGGCATGAAGGTCATTGGAGATGTTGAAATCCATCTTGACTTGAGAGATACCAAACCCTAGTTTGGGTTGATTGTCTAGGAGAGAGTTTGTCCGATCAACTCGAGGAATCCTCGAGTATGGATGTATGAAATCGAGTAGATGGAGGGCAAATTTTGGGGTATGATACCCCCTGCTCAATCTTCTTGTACCGAAGGGTTAGATTGACATGCTTGTCTTTCGTGACTGGAGGTAGAAGATGATCGAACACCGAGTACACCGAAAATTTGCACCGCTGGTGGATGATGCGGAATGGGCTTACAGATGCCATTGGAGAAGTTGGAGACTTCACTGGGAACGAGTCGACGCTAGACTCGAGGTTGTTAATAGGAGAGCTGATGAGATGGGCTTAAGATGCCATCTAGAAAGGTCGATGTTGGAGGGTGAGTCGACGTGACTCTCAGAGATGTTCTTGAATGGAGAGGAGACGGGCTTAAGATGCCATCCGGGAGTCGACGTTAGACTTCGTGATCACTTTGAATGAAGTTATTGGTCCGTATTGATTTTAACCATATATGCAGATTCGATAGTGAAGAGATGTTGACAAATAGTCTGAGATGGGCTTAAGATGCCATCCAAGGCAATCGAGTCGCACGCTAGGCTCAGTAGTTGCTGCTGATAATCGTAATAAATCTTCGTGTTGATTACTCGAGGGAAATTGTAGTTGGCAAGAATGTGGATAGCTTCCTGTGCATCGGTGTTGATCCATTGCCCGTTATCGGAGGATAACCGAGGTGGTCTTTCGGATAGTTTTCCGCCGGTTCGGGCTTAATCCTCGACCGCCGGAGGCGGTCTTTCGATAGTTTTCCGCTGCTCGGGCTTAACTCGACCTGTTTATAAGGCGGTCTTTAGATAGTTTTCCGCCGGCTCGGGCTTAATCTCGACCTGCTTAGGCGAAATGATCACACTGCTTTTGGAGAAATCAAGAAAACTTTGATAGAATATTTGTTAGTCTTATGCAAAGTGTGATGCATGATGGTATATGAATGACATATGCATGAATCATGACTTTATGAGAAATGTATGAATGATGAATGTTGTGATATTTCAAAACATATCCATCTTGAAGAAGATCCGATATTCTGCTTGAAGATTTCTCGCCTGGGAATTGAGTAGGTGAGAACCCCGCTTTGAAGGAGAAGAAAGATATCTGGATTCCTCCGATGCACTATCCGACCAAGTCTTGGGCCTAGACGTTGTTGAGGAAGGTAGAGATTTGAGAGGCTCGTTGTCGGAGATCTTCATATATAGACCCCGCCGAGGAGAGTCCGAGGCGATCCGCTGAGGACCTTGTATGTAGATCCCGCCGAGGAAATTTAAGAGACGCCACTGGGATTTCGAGTGTAGATCTCACTGAGAGCATTTGATGGTTGCCGAGATCGGGCTAGAAGAGTCTGAGTCCGTTGTAATCTCCGGCCGGGAATGGAAGATGTATGTTTCCTCCGATGCACTATCCGACCAAGTTTCGAGTCCGATACCGGGGAGAGGGGAGGATTGAGAAATATCCACTGGGATGAAGTGTTACCGCTGAGACCGATGTAACGTTGTTTGTTGAGTGAAATTGTTGCTCGTGGATTCCTTATGCTCACTGGGAAGGGTGTGTGAGTGACACCTTTATGCTCTTGTGGGGAACTATTCGTGACTTTCGCTCATCCCAATTTTAACCCGTAGTAAGTACTTTTGCATATTCACTTTTCGTATGTTTGCAGAGAGATTTTTGTCAAATGCGATAGTCATTCAAAGCAAACGTTGGACTTATTGCAAATAACAACAATGTAAATTGTAAAGAGAAAGAAGTCAGATTTATTTGAATGTGGCGATGGCCAAGTAGTTTGTACACAAGAAAGGTAAAAGCTATGCGAAACAATCTCGTTAAGTTCCAACTATGCTAGTACTCATATATTTCAACTATCTCATCTCCTTGCACAAGAGAAAGTGAGTAGATCGATCTTCGCCATTTGAATCGAATGTTGATAATAGTCCGAAGGTGTGATCCGAAGAGACATAGTCGACGCTTAAATCCCTAATTTTTCCTAGACCGCCTTTCGGTTTTCACCACCGATATTTTTGCCCAAGCCGCTTTTCGTGTTTTCGACTGCCGGTGTACATGTTTTGTATATATCCTTATTTTTGCCCGAACCTTTGGTTCGCCAGATGCCCTTATTTTTGCCTAGGCCACCGACCTAGCGGGTCTCTTTTATGCGTAGTATTTTTGACTATGTCTGCTCACTGTGGTGAAGTCTTCACCATCCATGGTGCTAAGTATCATAGCTCCGCCGAAAATACTCGCTTGACTACAAACGGTCCCTCAGGTGGGAGTCCATTTGCCCTCGATCACCTTGTGGAAGAATGATGCGCTTGACTACTAGATCACCGACTTGGTAGACTCCGCTGACCTTCTTGTTAAATGCTCGATCATTCGCTTCGATAAATTTGTCCATGGCGTATGGACGCGAGTCGCTTCTCATCAATCAAACCTGGTCAAGGCGAGTCGACCCAATCGCTCGCCTAACTCGCCTCCCGAGGACTCGTCGAGGGTATCCGAACCTCGATGGGTAAGACGGCTTCCATACCGTATACAAGAGAGAAGGGGTCCTCGGATGTTCGCTACCAAGTGCGATAACCATGAAGAGCAAATGGTAACATCTCATGCCAATCTTTGTAAGTCACCGTCATCTTCTCAGATAACCTTCTTAATGTTCTTATTGGCGGCTTCCATCGCGCCATTCATCTTAGGCCGATATGGAGAAGAGTTGTGATGTTTGATCTTGAATCGCTGCGCGAGTTCGGATCATCTTGTTGTTGAGATTGGAACCGTTATCCGTGATAATCCTTTCGTGAATGCCATATCGATGATAAGATTATGCTTGATGAAACGAGCCACAACATTCTTGGTAATGATGCATACGAGGTCGCTTCTACCCACTTGGTAAAGTAATCGATTGCTACAAGGATGAAACGATGTCCATTGGAAGTCGGGTTTAATTTCTCCAATCATGTCAATGCCCCACATTGCAAAAGGCCAAGGAGAAGTTAAAACATTGAGGTACGGAGGTACGTGTACTTTATCGGCATAACCGCATTTGTGACAAGATCGAGCATAGGTGACAATCGCCCCATGGTGGACCAATAGTAACTTTCAAAATCTTCTTAGCTATGGTGTGTCCACCGGAGTGGGTACCAAATCGCTGTAACTCTTCCATGATACGATTGTCGCTTTCCGGTCTACACAATGGAGTAAGCACAAGTCGTGGTTGCGCTTTGTATAAGATGTGTTGCCGAGGAAGAATTTGAAGCAAATCTTCTCATGAACTTTTATCATTAATGATGCCTCTGGATATTCCCGAGTCTCAAGGTACCTTCACGCCATAGTACCAAGGTTTCTTCCGATCAAGCTCATAACAATACGGTTCGTGAAACTTCTCAATGATGATCCGGGAGCCTCGTTGTCCCATCTAACCTTGAACATAGACGATATAGTAGCCAATGCGCCGCCAACCGATTCTTCTCGTGGAATATGATTGAAAGTGATCTCTTCAAAGTAGGGAATCAAACTCGTAACATGCTCGACACGGAATGAGATTCGGATGCTTCGATCCCACTCGCCTTAACTGACCGATCACTAAAGTCGAGTCTCCATACACTTGTAAGAACTTGATTCTTAAGTGAATAGCAGCTTTGATACCCATGATGCACGCTTGACTCGCCATGTTGTTAGTGCAATCAAACATAATCGCGGTGAAAGGAGTATGTCCGTCATAGGGACGAATGATGGCGCCAATGCCATTGCGCGTTGAGGCTCCATCAAAGACCATAGTCCATCGATCCTTGTTCGGTCCTTCGTCCGGCCTCGGTTCTTCACAATCAGAATTAGCAAAACATCTTCGTCTCGAAATTCGAATCGCATAGATTGATAGTCGTCACGGCTTGATGAGCCAAATGATCGCTACTACACTTCCTTTGATCGCTCGAGAAGTGTACCGATGTCATATTCGTCAAGATCATTTGCCATCTTGCTATTCTTCCCGAGAGAGTGGTTTCTCAAAGATGTATTTTATCGGATCCATCTTGGAAATCAATAAGGTAGTGTGAGTCAACATATACTGCCTTAGTCAAGCAGCAAGTTAAAGCTGTAAGTTTTCTCGAGCTGTGAGTATCTTGTTTCACGGTAAACTTTTGCTAAGGTAGTATATTGCATGCTCTTTTCGACTGCACTCGCCATGTTGCCCCAACACACACCCCATTGAGTTCTCTAACACCGCAAGTACATGATAAGAGGTCTTCTTCAGTGAGGCATTAGGATGAGGATTCGAGGTATTCCTTGATTTTGTCAAAAGCGATCCGCAATCGCTATTCCATTCCACTACTTGATCCTTCTTTAATAACTTGAAAATTGGCTCACAAGTAGCAGTGTGCAATGAATGCAATGTAGTTCAATCGCCCAAGAAACCTCTCGACTTCCTTCTCGCGGGAGTCGCATCTCGAATAGCTTTAACCTTGGCGGATCAACCTCAATACCTCTTCCATCGACTACAAACCCTAGGAGTTTTCCGATCCGACTCAAAGGTGCACTTGTTGGGATTAAGTCTCACCGCACTTCTATCAAACAATTTCGCAAATGATCGAGGTGTTCTTCACCGTGATCGAGCTATCATGTCGCCGACGAGACCTCTATCTCGTGATGAATCATGTCATGAAATAATGTTACCATAGCATCGATAAGTGGCGCCTGCGTTCTTCAACCGAACGGCATAACCTTGTAGCAAAGTGCCCCATTGTGTAACAAAAGTAGTCTTTCCATGTCTTGGAGCCATTTTGATTTGATTGTAACCGAGAAACCATCCATGAAGGAGAAAACCTTATGCGAGCGGTATTGTCTACCAAGACATCAATATGAGGAAGTGGAAATCGCCTTCTGACTCGCTTTGTTCAAATCTTTGTAATCCACACACATTCGTATCTTACCATCCTTCTTAGGCACGGGTACCACATTTGCAACCCACGGGATAGGAGGTGATGCTAAGAAACCAGTTGAACCGCTTCATAACTTCGGCTTTGATTTTCTCTCGACATCTCGTGACGCATGCGATTTAACCTTCTCGTTTCACCGAGAAAACCTTCCTTTGTCGGCAATCGATGTACCACAATATCAATGTCAAACCCGCATGTCTTCGTATGACCAAGCAAAACCTCAACATAATCTCGTAGCATCCGAACCAACCTTTCTTTAACATCTGCTCAAGACCCGCCCTATCTTGATCTCTTTCTGCCTTCGCAAGACTCAAATTCACAACCTCAACTCGCTCTTCGGTGGTCAGATAACTCGCTTCTTCTTGCAGTAGCCCGCAAGTTCTCCGCACTTCACAATCTTCCTCACTTTCGCCTTCGGCTTGGTAGATCGGATTATCAAGTCATATTTAGCACTAGCATAGTCAGTATTATAGATTCGGAGTGATTCCGCAGTTGTATCACGGTGTGTGTAAGAACACATAGCTTTTGAAGGGTGATAAAGTAAAAGAAAGAAAACAAACAATTGAATGCAAAAGTCCAACGAATTTATTGAATGAAAATACGCAAACGACAGATAAAAACCTCGAACGAGCCATGACGCCCGCAAGGCACTAGGCTTTCAAAGTTTATTGTTCAAAACATAAAGAAATACGAAAAGCAAAACAAAACAAGAGCAATTACTCCGGCTAAAGGAGATTGGTATGACGCCTTCGCCTTCCAATTGCCGAGCCCATGATCCGAGTTGAAGATCCACTTGCGATGTCGAAGCCATTGTCGCCGCCTTCTATAGCATGGATTCCACTGGCCGATGCGAAAGGAAGTTGGCCAAGACGTCATGTATCATCTTCTCGACCTTGATGGTGAAGCCTAAACCATTTTGTCAAATTTGAAAGGAAGATTGGAGCTGTCCCAAATAGCACTACCTCCTTCAACAAAGCTGAGCATCTTTTAGCGAGGCCATTCTAGGTGGAGCTTGTGTAACTTCAGAGTGACGGGAGTCAACATGCATGACTGGAATTGTTTCAAAAGCTTGACAGGAGTCTCAAGAATCACTCTCCATCTCGAGATAGCGGATGATCAGATGACGACCATATATTCTTCTTCACCACATATCGTAAAACCTTCCTTTCACCGTACTTCTCACGCCCCATGTATCCAAGGGCGTCCGAGTAGGTAAGAATAAGTCGGACGGATGTCCATGACAAAGAAAGTGGAATCAAAAGTCGGGAACCGACTTTAACAGTGTAGTGAGCTCTCCAGTACCGCTCGCTTAGAACCATCAAAAGCTCTCACGATAATGTCACGGGTCTCGAACCAACCCTTCGACATCAAGTCGATCAAAAGCGCCTTCGAAGGATATTTAGAGCGTAACCGTATCCACCAAAACATGAGATAAGGTAGTGCCCTTGCATTCAATGAGATGTGCAAGGCCTTGTTATGTTTCTTTCCTAAGGAGTCAAATCAAGATCGTAGAAGTTTAGGCCGTTGTTGGCAGCCGTGCTAGCAATACAAACTTCGAATTGATCGAGTAGTGTCTTGCGCATATGAGCATTCTTCGTAAACTTCACCAAGGCGTTAGTATGAGCCTGAGCACAAGAGCAAAGCGAGCATGGATATCTTGGACGAGTCTCGTCCCAACTGCTCCACAACATTGTAGTCACTCTTCTTGATAATTTCTAATTTCTCCATTTCTTGTTCGAGGTGTCTTCAAGAACTTCCTTTGGCACTTCGTTGAGGTGATGAGTCACCGTTCTTTCCTCTAGCCGATATTGATTGAGTAGTGGAATGCGAGCTGGAGTCGCAGTGTCTTTGGAGGAGAGATATCGAGAGAATACCCTTCCGGTTCGGTCACCTTATCGGATCCTGATGTTGTCAATGTCGAATAGAAACTTCAGAAGAAGGTCTTCAATTGTCGAGGATCTTGCTTGACACCATGATAGTAAACATCACCCATAATTCCAAGGGATAGCTTTGTCGAGGAATATGGAATGGTCTTGGAGAAGTGATAATGAGAGGTGCCACTCTAGGCATGTGATCACAGAGGAAATCCTTATAGTGTTAACATCAAGATAGTCTTCTGGGAAATCGCCACCCCATCCGGTCGCTTTAACATCTCCAATAGGAATCTTGTAACTATCGTGACAGGTACTTCACCATGTAATCATACTTTCCACTGGCTGCCCCAAGGTATCCCACACGATGGTAGCTGCTCGCATTGTCGATCTTCAACTTAGACATTTCTTCACACTTCCGCATGTGGTTTCGTAAATAGTATCTCACGGTTGTCCATCATACATCGAACACGCCTTCTCAACCAAGCACATCCATCGTGTACGGGCACCAACGACAATTCTCCGGGCATCCCGGATCGACACCGCTTGCAACAAATTCTTCTTAATACCATCGAGGGATGGTCAAGTCATCTATGTTGAAAACATAAGTATCGCCACCAACAAAGATTGGAACTCTTGTCATGGTTAGGCATAGGCGCATTGATCACATTCGAGTCTCAACAGAGGGTCAAACTCAACTGCTTAGCTTCAATCATATCCCGAATCTTGTTTTCGTGAGCCCAACAATTGTCGTTGTCGTGTCTCGGGTTGGAATGGTAAGCACACTTAGCATTAGGATTGTACTTGAGAGGAAGTGTTGACATTCGAGGAGGATCCCAAGGTAATCACCTGCTCAACATGTGTTGCAAGGCTCATGACAATGGCATGTCGATCTTCAGAACCGCCTTCGTGGCGCTCTCGCTACGCTGCCGTCTCACCGAGGTGTGCCGATGTAGGATCGAGATCACAACCCCCTACGATTGAGCGGTCGGTTTGGCTCGGCTTTTCCGACCATACACAAGATTAGCTTTTCTTAGCACCAAAAGGTTTCTTCGCAGATTCAAGATGTCTCTACATGAATCTTCCCACTTGATACCAGCCTTCGCCGCTCACAATATCACCGGTGAATCCAGATGAAGAATTTCCAATCGATGATTGAAGAATGGGCCCGCTGTCCCCATAAACATATCAACCAACTCCCTATTGGACAAGGGTGGTTGAACTCACCGCTAGATCTCTCCACTTCGAGCATACCCTTGAACTTTCGTCACGACCCATAGACATGCTTTGTAGTTGCATGCGAGGGTGTCAATTCAAGATTGTACTCATATTGTTCAGAAAGCATCACCTAAGTCACTCCAAGTACGGATACGGTCATTCTCTAGCTGATAGTACCATTCCAACTGAGTTCCGGACAAACTCTCTTGAAAATAGTGCATCCACAACTTTCTGTCATCAGTGTGGGGGTTGATCTTCTGGACATAGGACTTCAAATGCAGCTTAGGGCAAGACATGCCATCATATTTGGAAAAAGTAGGAACTTTGAACTTGGGAGGAATCACAACACCAGGAACAAGATTCAGGTCATCAAAATTCAGCCCGGACATTTTCAGGTTTTCCACAGCATTCAGGCGATCTTCAAGTTGCTTGTACTTGTCATCTTCCTCAGAGTGTTGGCTATAATTAGACTGGTCCTCTCCTCCTTTCTTTGGCTCACGCTGATCACCTTCATCACCCTTGGTACTCCCCTCGGTATGGACACTTCCTTCAGAGAGCTCAATACGGCTGACCACCTTAGGACCCCCTTTGAAACGTCTACCCATGTTGAGGAGACCAACAACCTTCTTCTTCTTGTTGATGAGCTTCTTCAGATCTTCTTGGCCTTGGACCAAGTTGGTAAACATCTGCTGAAACTGAGCATTCGAGCTCGGAGATCTTTGATCTGCTCAAGAGCCATTTCTGCTAAAATAAATAGCGAGCAAATGAGAAAACCAATCTCCAATGTACCTGTGATGCAATGTTATGCTATGATATGCAATGTTTATGCGAATGCAATGCAATGTTTTCAAGGACCTAAGAGATTTAAATTTGTTAAACAAGCAATGAACAAATATTTATTAGTACTTCTCATTATTTTTCTTTTTAAGTACAAGAGATAGTTCAAAGCAATAAAAGAAAACATAAACATCCTAAAGCTCTAAGTCTCCCATGGGCGCTCCTCTGGTGCCGATGTAGGCGCTGATATTTCGCCTTCATGAAGTAGCTTGGTCAACTCTAACACTTTCTTCTCGCTTGCATAGCATCGAGCTTCAAAGGTATCCCTTTCTTCTTAAGTCGAATCCGTGATCTCTTCAAGTCTTCAAAATCGTGAGGCATGTCGGATGGAGAACAAGATAGGTACGCCACCTATAGCAACAGTTCCATAATTACCGTAAAACAGTGAATGGCATCATGAGGTTTTGAGCTCGAGCTCGCACCCATTTGAGGTAAGGTTCCCAAGGAATGGAATTCGGTGCCCCAAAGTCTTGGTATCGCCTTCTTTACCATGCCCCAAGCATGTATAAACCTTCGCGTAATTCGAGATCGTGATTGTAGTCGAACACAACATCTTGGAGAAGCATATCATATGGACCATCCTTTCGAGCAAAACCAAACCGACGAGAGCTAGAGAAGGGTGTAAGTAATACCTCCCTTATACCAAGTAGGGTACATTAGGAATTCTCCACAACGCTCAATGAATGTGAAGTCCTTTGAGAGAAAAGACTCCAACGGATATCCGAATGAGAGAGTGACATTAATATTTGAGACCATCTCAACCTTTGTTCATTCTTCAAAATCGATGGAGGAAGGTGCGAAATAAACCACCTTGAAAGTAACGGTACACAACACATGAGAGTTCCTTGTCGCTAGTAGTACGAGTGTGGAGAGAATGTAGAATGTCTCCAAGTAAGGTAGGCACGGATTGGGTAAGAAACAACTTGATGGCATTGACATCTATGAATTGATCCGAGTTAGGAATAGAACCAAACCATAAATTAGCAAGGCCACAATGTTCTCAAATGCATGGAAACTCATAACTTTGAGGAATTCTCGCTTTCTTGATTAAGAACTTGAAAGTAAACCCTTAACTCCACTTCTAGTTTCCCAATTGGCTTCAATGTCCGAGCGCTTAAGATGTAAGGCGGATGCAATGTCTTCAACTTAGGACCTTTTCTAAACCGTGAATGGCATTTGGTCAAGAATAGGTATCCCAAGTAGTTTAGAGAATTCTTCCAAGGTAGGAACCAACCGATAACTGAAATGTAAAGCAATGGTGTTTTGATCAAGAACTGGAATAGGACATGCATCATATCTTCTTCAAAACCGAGATAACCAAATCAAGTAGATAACCATGTCTTTTGATGAACTGAGCATGGTCGGAATTTCAAACCAATTTTTGAGTGAGAAGGATACCCATGAAGTTGATTCGGATAGTCTTTCTAGAAGCCATAATTCCCTACAAAACAGAGCAAAGATAAACCCTAGGTCCTTGAAATAGTTAGAAATGATGCAATGCAAATGATGTCATGATGTCATGTTTAGCACACACAAACAATTCACACAATGAGCCTATGTTTAAGGCTTGCATGAGGTAGGTGATTACCCCACCAAAAGTTTGAGTTGGTTCATCCCGTCCTATAATAGTAACCGGTTCTAGGAATCTCACATCATCGATCTTTCTCGAGGCGCTTATTTCAATACGACGCCAAGTGGTCGATCGAAATGTCCCAAAAGTCCGATCTCAATGAGCGTAGCATCGAGTATCAACCAACCTCGGTCTACACTCAAAGCCGCCATCTCACTACCTTCTAATGGCCAAGATGGGTCAATTAAGGTTCTAAAAGTTTAGTTAGCGCTGATGACACCACGCAGAAGCCAAATACTATCTTCAACTTGGGAATGAAGAGTATCGGACAACCAAAGTGTCACGCTAACGTAGCCATCATGTTGACCGCGTAGTTATACGCCTAACGGTCGCGATGATCTAATGCTACTTACCTAAAAGGAAACCCGATCCGGTGTAGGATCCCCAACAATATAATACCCAAGCAACCCTTAAAGATAAAGCATACAATTCAAGCAAAAGCAATAAAGGTTATCTAGAAATCCCTAAGGCAATTCTCTTTGGGTGTCTCACAGAGTCGCCACTGTGGATACTTGAACTAACTTTGTAGGATTTTGTATCCAAATGTGCGGATAGCAAGAGCCGCCACCGACTTTTATTTTTATCCAATTAAGGGAAGGTAAAAGTAACAGAAAAAGACCTTCGTTAGATTCTGAGTTCGGGAGAATGGTTATGAAAAGGGAAGGTATTAGCACCCCTTTCCATCCGCAGTTTATTCTACGGGCTCTTAGTTGCTCTTAGATAACTTTTTAAAATTGCTTTCTGTGTGTTTGACAAAAATGTTTTGAAAAGGCATTTCGCTTTGACTTTGTAATGATTCATGTAGGAATGTATACAAAGTGTTCGGAAATGTTTTGTTTTGAAAAGAATTTGAACTTTGAAAAGAGTGTGGTGTGAAAAGCATTTGTTTAGAGCAAGCAACTAAAAGACTTATTTACCCACTCAGAATTGGTCGTTGTATTTTACATTCCTTTAGAATAGCGCTAGCCATACCATTAGTTAGTAGGTAGCTCCATTCTGGATGTAAGCGGACATTCAAGGGACATCGGATGGTCATGGCAACTTGTAGGAGGTATCCTAGCACATTCAAGGGACTATCATCATTTTCGTAGGCGACAATCGAGGGTCAAGATCATGTATTCGGAGGCGACATCGTGGGTCTTATGATCTTTGTATCAAGGGACTATGATGATTTGTTTGGAAGGCAACGGTGCTAGAATACCTCTACGCTCGAGGGACATGACCATTTTGAAATCGAAAGGCATCGAGAGAGAATTACCCTAAGGTGCGGTGTGAAAGAAGTGTGTTGAATTCAGATATTTTATCTTGAAATTAGTGTGAGCTATGTCCAATTATTATCTTGCCATACACGCCTAATTACTAGCAATTGATAAGGGTGCGGAAAATAAAATGCGGAATGTAAAAGTGCGGAAAGGTAAACCTACGCTTATTACATGGCTTTGGGGCAGATACATAATTAGGAGTGCGGAAAGTAAAAGCCTAGATTTAACTATTACAACCCATGAGCAATTACATTATTGAAAAATAAAAACGGAAGAATCGTCTGAATCGGATCAACCTGTGAAAGGATAAGAAAATCTGAAATGCAATATGAATCGAACAAGAGAAAATGTTAGAAAATGCAAGTTTTGATATGGAAAAATTAATACATGTTGGAAATAAGATAAATAAGTTAAAATAATTTTTTGGGATTTTTTGGAAAAGATTTAATAATAAAAATGCAATTTACAATGATTTAAATGCAAAAATAAAGATAAAATAAATATGCATGCAAAAATTATATTTTTTAATTTATTAAATTAAATAAAGGTTTTTGTGAAAATAATGTAAAAAGAAAAATGTTTTTGGTAATTTTTAATGCAAAATAAAATCATGAAAACAATTAAAATTGATGCAAAATTAAATAATATAAAAACATGAAAATAGAGTTTTGGAAAATGTAAAAGGGATTGTTCGAACCAGAATCGAATCGGGACATCCTTTCAAACCTTGAAAACCACACGACTAACCGAGCCAACGACGCCACTGTTTGAAACGGATGGTTTGAAATAACACGCGCCGCCGTCTGCTTCGCGCCAATTCATCGCCTTCTTCATTTTGAATCAAGCTAGCCGTTTCTTCGACGCTACGTCCTCGGCTAATATCAAAATGCAACACACATAATATAAATACATTCTAAAGCCATGGTTCGATTGAAACATCATTCAATGCAATGGTACTAGTCCCGAGGTCCAATTTTTCCTAGAGAAACCCTAAACGATCACATAAACCCTAATCATGGCAATACACGATTCGCCATAGAAATCCAATCAGTACCGTAAAGTTTTTAAGTTTCACTAAACACAAAACAACAACAAATCGGATTAATAATGCATGAATATGGATAATCGAATTTTGAAAATAAGAACAAACCAAACTGGATTGCTTGATTCGGTGGTTTTCATGAAGTAGGTATCCGAATCACCCCGAGGTACCAAGGAATGTGTTTGACACCTTAAAATCGATTGAAAACGGTGAGGATGGATTGCCAATTGCTTCAAGAACACGAAATTTTGAGTTTGAAACTAGGGTTCGAGCAATTTTTCGTCTCTTTGATTGATATGCATCAGTATATATACCGAAGGATTTGAGATTGAATTTGGAAAGATTTGATCAATAATCAATGATAATCAAATTTGATTTTTCATGAAAATCAAATTTTCAAATTTGATCAATTTCAATCCAATCTTGCCTTTTTGCTTCAATTTGATTTGGCTAGCATTTGTGAGTTAATTGGACATCAAGGAAAGAATAAAATCAATCTTTCAATTAATTTTGATTTTATACTTTATTTTTGAATTTAATTTGTATTTAAATGAATAAATTCCAAATTAAATAGAAAATAAACCAAAAATTCGTGGCATTGGCTTGATATTCCTAATTGCTTGAGGAACAAGTTAGGATGAAGAAAAAGTAGGCCCATTTGCAAAAGATTTGATTTTTTGAAGTATCTCTCTTTGTGCATTCCTTCAAAATTGCCCAACTTGTGAATGGTGCAACTTGCTCAATTTTCCACATTTTTGAGTGTTCTTGGATTTTTTGGAAAGCTCTAAGAGTCCTCTAACCAATGTCTTTGGTCTCATCTCAATTGGAGTTACCATGCTCAAAATATCTTCAAAACAAAAAGTTGACTTTTTGTTGACTTTGAAAATGACCTGTAATGTTTTGAGCTATACCTCTCAAATGAAGCATTTTTTGGACATTATTGTGAGACATGAAGTTGTAGAGAATTGAATTTCCTTCAAAACAAGAGGTGGTGGAAAATTTCGAGAAAGTATGAGAAAGTTATGATCACCAAAGTTCAGCTTGACTTTTCATCTAAACCCTAATTTAGAAAGTTTGACTTTGGGCAAATCTTGAGTTTTCTTGATGAATCATGATCAACCCTTGATCAAATGATGAATGTAACTTCAAAATGAGGATGTTGACCAAAATCGAAGTTTTGACTGATGTTGACCATGCTGACTTTTGTCCAATACACCCGATTTTCAACCATCCGAACAATTGTCCGAGGAAACTTGACTTGAGGCTTGAAAATTGACATGGAGAATCTTTGAAGCATATGAGGAGGCATGAAGGTCATTGGAGATGTTGGAAATCCATCTTGACTTGAGAGATACCAAACCCTAGTTTGGGTTGATTGTCTAGAGAGAGTTTGTCCGATCAACTCTCGAGGAATCCTTGAGTATGGATGTATGAAATCTTCGAGTAGATGGAGGGCAAATTTTGGGGTATGACAGAGGTGTGAAAAGTATTTTGAGCAAGCAAAAGAGACTTATTACCACCTAACGGTCATTTTCGTTATTTTACTTTCCTTTAGAATAAAGCTACCCATACCATTAGCAAGGTGTAATCCTATTCGTTGGATGTAAAGGGACTCAAGGGACATCGGATGGTCATAGAAGGCAACATGTAAGGATACCTTAGTGTATTCGTAAGGATGATCATCACTTTTTGTAGGCAACAACCGAGGGGGCAACATCGAGGGTCATCGATGGACTATGATCTTTAATTCGAACGAACTGATTTTATGAGTTGGTCAAAATAGAAAGATAAAAACTATAATTTTGCCTTTTATATATAAATCTTAAAAAATAATGACAAAATATTTGTAAAGGTTACTTTTTTTTGGAATTAAAGAATTAATTTATTACCAAAAATCAATGATTACAACCGATCCGTGGATCCAAGAGCCTGAAAGACTAAATTAAGTATATAAGCCTACACGACCACTTAATTTCCTCACACTACTACATCTAATCTTAATAGTGTGTATGATTCTATCTACAATGTTGTCAGCACTATAGTTCCATTGAAAATAAAACTATTTCAGTCTCTTCAGATTTCATAGGTCATTTCAGCAAGAGCAAGCTTCAACATTAAACAATGTAGGCCTTTCTTTCAAGTCATTATGTTTATCCAATCAATTTCCCTCTCCTGCTCCATTGGGTTATGGTGAATCTTTAGCCATGTGAGGATGTTATGCCAAATTTGCTTGGTGTGATGGCATCCAAAGAACATATGTTACAATGTCTCTTCATTCCAGCAAAAACAACAACAAGTATCCATAGCAACACCGAATCTCGCTAGTCTCTCTTTAGTTGGGAGCCGGTTTTGCAAAACCATCCACAAATGAAATTGTGCCTTTGGCCTAGCATAGTTTCGAAAATAATGCGCTTCCATCTCATATGTTCAAAGCTTTCACATAGTGATTTGTACATGGAACCAGTTTTATACTTACCCTTGTTAACAACCTCTTCCCAGTAGGTTGAGCCAGTCAGCGACTCTACTTTTGAGGATCTTTTTCAAAATCCATGAACATGACTTGGAGATGTGCCACTCTAGGACATTGCAGCCTTTGAAATAGAATGTGTCGATCCACCTGATCCATAACCGATCCGCTTTCAAATGGATGTTCCACAAAAGCTTCCCTAACGAAGCTTGACTCCAAATCTGCAGGTTAATTAGATTCAGGCCCCCTACAACTTTTGGTTTGCAAACCGAATCCCAGGCAACCAAAGATCTCTGACTAACATCCCCAGAGTCACTCTAAAGGTAACTTCGGAAAACAACATTAATACGCTTTAGGACCAACTTAGGGAGAGGAATAACCTGGAGCCAATAAGTGGAAATAGCGAAGAGAATGCTTTTTATTAGCTAACATCTTCCCGCATAGCTCAGAAGATGTGCAGTCCAATGCTTTATGCGTGCCGTAATCATGTCGATAAAGGGTTGGAACTGGTGGATAGTCAGTTTCCTACTAGCCAGAGGGACCTCCAGGTATTTAAAAGGAATTTCACCTTCTATGAAATTTGTAGCTTCAAGAATCTGCAATTTAACCGTCGGATGGACCCCACCAAAATGGACTTTGCATTTAGCAGGATGCGCACTGAAAAACGTACATCACAATATTGACCGAAGTAACATCGCCTCTAGTGAACATAATAAGATCATCAACAAAGTTGATATTAGTGATGCCAAACTTTTCACACCGCAGATAGAAATTAAAGTTCGGCTTCAACTTCAATTTGTTAGTCTGATTAAGGGAGGACAGAATAACAGTTAATGTTAGGTACGCATTGATCGACCGTGGTGTCGAGGGTTGAGGGATGACGGGGTCATCAGCTTGATCCTTGGGTTTCTGGTTATCCAATAAGGAATCTTGGTCGCCAGCATCTTTAGAATTTGGGGATGCGGTCCTGCCATCCCTATGATTAATAGTGTCCTCTAGAAGAGGAGATGAATTAGTCTTGTCCGTTTTTCGAACAGGTGAGAGAACAATCTTGCCGGAAAGGAGTTGATCATTGTTATCAGGCATCTCCTTAGGAGTTTCGAGAGTATCTTTGATCTTCGTATTTTGGGATGACGAATGAAGACGGGGAAGATAGTTCCCCAATACGGCGTCACTGATCTGCATAAATGATCAGAATCGGAGACGGCTGGAACGATTAATCATCCTTCGAGCAAGTTGATATTGAGGAGGGGGCAGTGTACCTGCAAGGCACTTCGATGCTAAAGTAAGAAAATGTTCAAGGAAGAGGGTAGAAATTATTAGGGTTTTTAGTGTAAGAAAGTGATACCTTGTCCTCAAAGATATGAAGGTTTATATAAGGGACATATGAGGATTCTCATTGGTTACTATATTTGGGCCGAAATACGCGGATCCGCAAATATAGTCGTCCAAGCTGACTAGGACAAGGCCGAACAGATATGCCCGCAACTAGCCGTTATGTCGAGCATGGATGACATAACGGGCATAGTTTACGATGGGATAAACTGTGGATTAGCTCGACATACTTCGAGCAGAGTAAATGCAATGCGGGCAACTGAGAGCCCTGAATACGCTGCTGAGGCCTGATAGGTTGTTATAATTAAGGGAGAAATGACCTGCCCGAAAGCTTTTGGGCAGCCCAGAACAGTTAGCATATGGAATGTTATTCATGTAAACTCTTTTGACCTCAGTACTAGGACAATGATCTATACTCATCTTGAATTGAGGATTTGTTGGAGTCACAACATGCTTTAAATTCGACATACCAAACATGTTGTGAATCTTCCGTAGGTATGCCTCTGGAGATAAACATGATTTTGAATGTGTTCTGTCTCTTTAGATATTATTCCAAAGAATCTGATGTAGCTCTTGATCCTTCATGTCGAACTCCTTATCGAGTTCAACCTTCACCCTCATTATATCTCCGACATTGTTGCTTTCTATGATAATATCATCCACATAAAGAGACAATAACAAATTAATTATCAGGTCAATATTTGAAGTAAACACAGGGTCAAACCGACTTCTAATGAAACTTATGTGTGTCATGATCTTGTCGAATCTCCTATTCCATTATCGAGGAGATTGTTTCGCACTATATAATATTCTATTCAACTAGGACACATAATCTTCCATTCCTTTTCCACATACCCTTCAAGTTGCCTCGTTAAGATTGTTTCATCTAGCTTACCATACAAGAACACGGTCTTCACATTCATTTGTTCCAATTCAAGGTCAAACCATCCCACCATGGCAAGCAACATTCGAATAGACATGTGCTTCAAAACAAGAGAGAACACATCATTGAAGTCGACACCTTCTTTATAAGTGAAACCTCTTGTGACCAACCTTGCTTTGTATCTTTTTGACGCCCACCCTTCAATTCCTTCCTTAACTTTAAAAATACACTTACAACCGACTATCATGGCTCCAGAGGTTTCTTTATCGATCCCAAGTGTGGTTATAATGAAGAGATTTCATATCGTCATTCATGGCCTTCAACCATTGAGTATTACTTCAACTCCTCGTAACTTACTTGTGTTCTCTAGGTTCTGCCTAGAACCTCACTTGTAGAGACTAAGGCATAAGCTATAAGATATGCATACCTAAATCTTTGAGGTGCCTTGTGACTCTTCTCATCCTATATCTTGCCAATAAGTAGTCATCGACAATTTCCTCAACTTCCTCAAAGATCATCTACTTATTCTTTGACTTCATATGGGATACGCATTCAAAGACCAACATGCTCCACCTCAACAAGAATCTCTCCTGCTCTAGATCTTCATCGATATTTTCGCACTTCACCAACATCATCGCTTTCTTGAAAGTTGTAACACCCTTCTAAAATACTCCGCGAATTAATAATTAAATCAGAGTTAACATATGACAAAGGGCATTACAATTCAAATTCAAATATAAAATATCAAAACAGTAGTCATGCTTCACTGAAGAACTTTATTAAAATAATCAAAACCAATGATATGTTCTACGCAACGGAAAATAGCAACCAAACGGAATAAAATTCAATTCATAATTATTCCCAAAATAAATCAAAGAACAGTAGAGTATAAAACAAAACTCTCAGCCAAACGTTCCCCAGTGTTACAACTATCAGAGCATGACACTGACACGCGGATTGTGACACCCCAAATTAATTCAATTATTAAATAATTAGAAATTTAATTATTAATTTAATTAAGGGTTTAATTATTGGAATTTTTGAATTAAAGAATTTAATTAATTAATTAAATAATGGAAGTGTTGGGGGTGTGAAGTTGAATTGTAGGGTGTATGGAGTAAAAAGCTCTACTTAATTCTAATTAATTTATTTCTATTATTTGGCAAATAAAAAGGAATAAATAAAGGAATTGAGGAATAAGAGAAGGATTGGAGAAAATTAGGATTCGTCCTACGTGCTTTTGGAAAAGAGAAGAGAAAAGAGGAAAAAGCCAAACGCTGAGAATTTGAAGATTCATTGCGAGGTAAGGGGAGATTGATCTGATTAATATACCTTATAGGTTTTGATGATCAATAGAATAATTCAATTCGTTAGGAATCTCGAATTATGATTCTAGGTTGTGCCCTACCGTTATAATCCGACGTAAAACCATGATTGGAATTGTTATAAAAAATTAATTTATGTAAGATGAATATAGGTTAATTAGAAAACAAATTTTATGGTCAATTGGATGTAAAAATGCAGTAATAAATTTTGTTCTGTGATAATATGAGGTTGGGTGATGATTGGAATTAATGGGAATTCGTAACAGTGAAGAAAACCTGGATTTTGGTGAAAACTGACTGTATGAGTCGACACAAGGCAATATGGATCGATGCAAGTTGTAAAAACTTAGAAAACTAGAAGCATAGAAAAGGCTTGCATCGACACAAAATGACTTGCATCGACTCATGTGGTGGAAAATTGAGTTATGCATCGATACAAGGATGCTATGCATCGACACATAGGCCAAAAATTCAGTTATGCATCGACACATACGTGTTATGCATCGATGCATACTGAACAATTTTTAAAAAATGCAGAATTTTAAAGTTATGCATCGATGCATACGAATTATGAGTTGACACATGTTGTTTATGCATTGATGCATAGGCTTATGCATCGATGCATACTGTGCTGAGACATAACATGATTTTTTCGAAACGGTTTCGCCATATCTTTGGACCGAATCGATTTAGGCATAGTTGGTATCGTTGGAAAGCTTAGAACGAGTACTATCTAATAAAAATATTTTCAACACCAACAATTGAGATATGGAAGAATTATTTTGGCTTCCGTAATAAGAACTCGCTAGAATTTATCAATCATTCGTTGAGTATATGTGCGATGTTAATTCCTTGGATTGTAATTAACTTTAGATGCTCATGATTGTTGTTATCATATGCTGTTATGGTTATTGATCATAATGGGAATAATGTTGTGTGATTCTATTCCATGTTTGAAATGTTGCATGCTTCTGAGGTGCATGCATGAGCATTTTGGTAATGGTTCATTCCCATTGTGTGGAATTGAACTTGCAGGGCCAATAACCGTACCCAATGGATAGTGGTGGTGAGGCTAGATTCTTGACCCAAAGGTGTATGGGCTAATCATTGATTGATGTTGTTTTTCGAGGTGTAAGCGGAACAGGTGTGGACTTGGTTCACGCTTGGTACCACATGCATTTGAGTTCTGATTGTATATGTAATTATAACATGTTAGGATGATTTTGTTATAATTGCATTGATTGTTGTTGTATGCATAATGATCAGTGTGAATTGTATTTGTGAATCATATTCCAATGCTGTTAATAAGGGTGGAATAATGAATTGATTGTTTTATTGTTTTAAAGAAACGTATAATGCATTTTAATCTTGATGAAATCTCACCCTTACTTTAATGATTTTAGATTGAAGTGATTAATGCTTCGGAATTGATGAGGATAGCTTATAGAGTTGTGCTATTTAGATAGTCCGCGTGTCAGTGTCATGCTCTGGTAGTTGTAACACTGGGGAACGATCGTTTGAAATTTTATGAACTTAAACTTGTTTCTTTTGAGTCATGTTGGGAATAACTATGAATTGAATTATTCCGGATTTTATGTTATTTTCCGCTGTGTAAAACATAATTATTGGTTTGAATTACATTTAATAAGTTCTTCAGTAAATGCATGACCACTGTTTTGTTATTTTTAAATTCTTAAAATTGTGACCCTTGATGTTATATTTAAAACTCGATTAATTATATACATTGGGGTGAATTAGAAGGGTGTTACAATAGTGGTATCGAGCATAGTCGTGTCTTAATGTCATTATCCCTTGGCACGTGATAAGTGTGTACAACACCGCTTGCACTTGTTGCTTTTCCGATTGCATCGCAGAGTAGTGTGAAACTAAGTGGGGAGAAGAGATGCTTCCCGATATGTTCCGATCAGTAAGTAATTGGTACGAGGTAATCGCTTTAGAAGACAAAGGCAAGAGTGGTTAGAAATGTTGGAATCATTTGGATCGTGAGTCATAGTTGAAGTGCAAAAGGTGAGTACGATTCGAGAACAAGAAGTGTTGGTAATGATGATTTATACTCAAAGATGGTTATCGGATGTCTATTGACAAATTGAGGACTTGATCACCCTTAATCTCTTGTTGATAGTAGACGAAATCGTATTGGATGGTGTACAATTGTCTTGCTATCTAAATGGGGCATAAAGTGATGAATATGAATGAAGTTTGGTAGAAGCTTGTGAACCATATGAGTTGACGAAGACTCTAATAAGGACAATGAATTAAGATGGATGGTCAGAGTTGCGCAGCTGTTAATGATGGTGCGGTATTGTCATGTTGTATTCTTCGCCAGAAGCGAGAGAAAAAGCTAAAAGTAGTGAATTACCAGTGGTGAATGAATTTCCCGAAGTGTTTCCGAAACATGTTAGTGAATTTCCACCAGAGAGAGAAGTGGAGTTTGCTATAGATTTAATTCCTGGAACTAGTCCGGTGTCGATGGCGCCTTATCGCATGTCGGTATCTGAATTGTCCGAATTAAAGAAGCAGTTAGAGGAATTGCTTGAGAAGAAGTTTCTTCGTCCTAGTGTTTCGCCGCAGTGCTCCGTGTTGTTGGTTAAGAAAGAGGGTTCAATGAGGTTGTGTTGACTACGCATAGCTGAACAAAGTTACAATCAAGAATCGGTATCCATTGTCGAGGATTGATGATTTAATGGATCAATTGGTTGGAGTTTGTGTATTCAATAAGATTGACTTGAGGTCTGGATAACATCAGATTCGTGTGAAGACGGAGGATATATAGAAAACTGCATTTAGAACGAGGTATGGACATTATGAGTATTCTGTTATGCTGTTTGGAGTTACTAATGCCCCTGGTGTTTTTATGGAGTATATGAACAAAATATTTCATCTGTATCTTGATAAATTCGTGGTGGTATTTATTGATGATATTCTGATCTATTCGAAGAATGATGAAGAGCATGCAGGACATCTTAGAATTGTGTTGGAACCGTTGAGAGAAAAGAAGTTGTGCGGTTGTCTAAGTGTGAGTTCCGTTAATGAAGTAAGCTTTATTGGTCATGTGATTTCCAAGAATGGCATTGTTGTTGATCCTACGGTAGAAGCGGTATCTCGGAAGCGCCACATAATGCTTCAAATCCATAGTTTTCTTGGTCTTGCGGTGTTATTACGTAAAGTTCATCAAGGATTTTCAAGTTATCTTGCCGCTGACTAAGTTGACAAGAAAGGGTCGTGTTTGTTTGGGATTCTGACGTGAGAAAGGATTCCAAGAGTTGAAGAAGAGGTTACTAGTGCTCCGATTCATTTTATCGAATCCGCGTAATCTTTGTTGTGTATTGTGATGCCCCTGATGGGATTAGGTGGTGTTTTGATGCAAGATAAGTAGGTTGTGGCTTATGCTTCAAGACAATTGAAGGTTCATAAAAGGAATTATCCGACTCATGATATAGAATTGGCATCAATAGTATTTGTTTTGAAATTGTGGAGGCATTACTTGTATGGTTCTCGATTTGAGGTATTCAGTGATCATAAGAGTCTGAAATATCTCTTCGATCAGAAAGAGTTAAACATGAGGCAGAGAAGGTGGTTAGAATTTCTGAAGGATTATGATTTTGGTTTGAATTACCATCCTGGTAAGGCAAACGTTGTTGCAGATGCACTGAGTAGGAAGTCCTTGCATATGTCTATGTTGATGGTGTGTGAACTGGAGTTGGTTGAGCAGCCTCGTAGATTTGAGTTTGGTATGTGAAACTACTTCTAATAGTGTTAAATTGGGTATGTTGAAGTTGACTAGTGGTATTCTTGAGGAAATTCGAATCGCGAAAACGATGTTGTTTTGGTGGATAAGTTGACATTGATCAACCAAGATCAAGGAGGTGAATTCGTAATTCGAGAATGGTGTTATGAGATTTGGCATGTGGTGTGTGTCTTGATATTGCGTAACTTAAGAGGAGTATTTTGAAGAAGGACATCGTAGTGGATCGAGTATTCATCCCTGCTACTAAGATGTATCATGACTTGAAAAAGTTATTTTGGAGGCCCGGAATGAAAAAGGAAATTGTTGAGTTTGTTTATGCTGCTTGGTTTATCGAAGTCAAAGATTGAACATCGAAACCGTCAGATTAATGGAACCGTTGTTTGTTCCGAATGGAAATGGATGGCATTTCTATGGATTTTGTATTGGTTTGCCTAGATGGGGAAGAATTGTGATTCTATTTAGGTTATTGTTGATCGTTGACTAAATCGCACAATTTATTCCGATAAAATGGATTACCCAATGGAGGTTGGCGTAATGTATGTTGAGAAGATTATAAGTTTGCATGGTATTCCTTCTAGTATTGTGTCGATAGAGATCCGAGGTTTACGCCTAAGTTTTGGACGTATGCAAGAGGCGTTAGGTACTAAGTTAGGTTGAGTTCGCTTATCATCCGCGCATGATGGTCGATGCAGAGAACGATCTACTAGAGGATTTGTTGCAGCTTGTGTGTTGGAAAAGGTGGAGCTTGGGATAGTTATTTACCATTGATTGAGTTTGCCTACAACAATATTTTTCATTCGAGTATTGGTATGGCTCTTTGAGGCATTGTATGGTAGGAGGTGTCGGACACCGTTGTGTTGGTACGAATCTGGAGAAAGTGTTGTGATTGGACCGGAGATTGTCCAACAGACTTCAGAAAAGATCAAGATGATTCAGGAGAAGATGAGAGCCTCTCAGAGTCGTTAGAAGAGTTATCATGATAAGAGGAGAAAGGATCTCGAGTTTAGTGAAGGAGATCGTGTGTTTATGCAAGTTACTCCGATGACTGGTATTGGTCGAGCTTTGAAGTCAAAGAAGTTGACTCCGCACTTTATTGGTCCGTATCAGATCATCAAGAAGGTTGGAATAGTTGCTTATCAGATTGCTTTACCGCCGTCGCTTGCGAATTTGCATGATGTCTTCCATGTATCTCAGTTGAGGAAGTACATTCCTGATCCGTCTCATGAGATCCGTAGATGATATACAAAAGTAGATAATCGACGTTGAAGCATTACCTGCGAGAATTAAGGATCGAAAGGTGAAGCAATTGCGTGGTAAAGAGATAGCATTGGTGAAAGTAGCTTGGGGAGGACCAGCAGGTGGAAATGTAACTTGGGAACTGGAGAGCCAGGTGAAGGACTCGTATCCCGAACTTTTCGTCTAAGGTATGTTTTCGAGGACGAAAACTCTTTTTAGTAGGGGAGAGTTGTGACACCCCAAATTAATTCAATTATTAAATAATTAGAAATTTAATTATTAATTTATTTATTAATTTAATTAAGGGTTTAATTATTGGAATTTTTGAATTAAAGGATTTAATTAATTAATTAAATAATGGAAGTGTTGGGGGTGTGAAGTTGAATTGTAGGGTGTATGGAGTAAAAAGCTCTACTTAATCCTAATTAATTTATTTCTATTATTTGACAAATAAAAAGGAATAAATAAAGGAATTGAGGAATAAGAGAAGGATTGGAGAAAATTAGGATTCATCCTACGTGCTTTTGGAAAAGAGAAGAGAAAAGAGGAAAAAGCCAAACGCCGAGAATTCGAAGCTTCATCACGAGGTAAGGGGGGATTGATATGATTAATATGCCTTATAGGTTTTGATGATCAATAGAATAATTCAATCCGTTAGGAATCTCGAATTATGATTCTAGGTTGTGCCCTACCGTTATAATCCGACGTAAAACCATGATTGGAATTGTTATGAACGATTAATTTATGTAAGATGAATATAGGTTAATTAGAAAATAAATTTTGTGGTCAATTGGATGTAAAACTGCAGTAATAAATTTTGTTCTGTGATAATATGAGGTTAGGTGATGATTGGAATTAATGGGAATTCGTAACAGTGAAGAAAAACTGGATTTTGGGTGAAAACTGACTGTATGAGTCGACACAAGGCAATATGGATCGATGCAAGTTGTAAAAACTTAGAAAACCAGAAGCATAGAAAAGGCTTGCATCGACACAAAATGGCTTGCATCGACTCATGTGGTGGAAAATTGAGTTATGCATCGATACAAGGATGTTATGCATCGACACATAGGCCAAAAATTCAGCTATGCATCGACACGTACGTGTTATGCATCGATGCATACTGAACAATTTTTGAAAAATGCAGAATTTTAAAGTTATGCATCAATGCATACGAATTATGAGTCGACACATGTTGTTTATGAATTGATGCATAGGCTTATGCATCGATGCATACTGTGCTGAGACATAACATGATTTTCTGGAAACGGTCTCGGTCATATCTTTTGGACCGTAACTCTGATTTAGGCATAGTTGGTATCGTTGGAAAGCTTAGAACGAGTACTATCTAATAAAAATATTTTCAACACCAACAATTGAGATCTGAAGAATTATTTTGGCTTCCGTAATAAGAACTCGCTAGAATTTATCAATCATTCGTTGAGTATATGTGTAGTATGTTAATTCCTTGGATTGTAATTAACTTTAGATGCTCATGATTGTTGTTATCATATGTTGTTATGGTTATTGATTATAATGGGAATAATGTTGTGTAATTCTATTCCATGTTTGAAATGTTGCATGCTTCTGATGTGCATGCATGAGCATTTTGGTAATGGTTCATTCCCATTGTGTGGAATTGAACTTGCAGGGCCAATAACCGTACCCAATGGATAGTGGTGGTGAGGCTAGATTCTTGATCCAGTGGTGTATGGGCGAATCATTGATTGACATTGTTTTCCGAGGTGTAAGCGGAACAGGGTGTGGACTTGGTTCATGTTTGGTACCACATGCATTTGAGTTCAGATTGCATATGTAATTATAACATGTTAGGATGATTTCCAGTGTTATAATTGCATTGATTGTTGTTGTATGCATAATGATCAGTGTGAATTGTATTTGTGAATCGTATTCTAATTTTGTTAATAAGGGTGGAATAATGAATTGATTGTTTTATTGTTTTAAAGAAACGTGATAATGCATTTTAATCTTGATGAAATCTCACCCTTACTTTAATGATTTTTTATCAAGTGATTAGCTGCTCGAGAATTGGTGAGGATAGCTTATGAGTTGTGCTATTTAGATAGTCCGAGTGTCGTTGTCATTCTCCGTAGTTGTAACACCGGGAACAATCGCTTGAAATTTTATGAATTTAAACTTGTTTCTTTTTGAGTCATGTTGGGAATAACTATGAATTGAATTATTCCATTTTATGTTATTTTACCGTAAAACATTAATATTGGTTTGAATTACATTTAATAAGTTCTTCAAGAATGCATGATCACTGTTTTATTATTTTTAAATTCTTAAAATTGTGACATCGCGGGTGAATTAGAAGGAGTGTTACACAGATAACTAACTAGCACAACTCTATAAGTCATCCTCACCAACTCCTGAGCTGCTAACTTTAATCTGAAATCATCAGAGTAAGGGTGAGACTTCATCATAATTAAAATGCACTATAAGTTTCTCAAAATAATAAAATATCACAAGTATATTAATCCACCCTTTTTAGCATAATCAGATAAGTCGAGTTTTCACCAATCAATCCATAACGTACATCCATGCACGACAAACAAATTATAACACAGGAAACCATCCTATCATGTTATAATGTCACACAAATGCAAATGCACGACTCTATGCATGTGGTACCAAAACGTGAACTAAGTCACCAATATCGATTCGTCCATAATCTCCCGGACATGAATCCAGCCTCACCATCCATAATCACCCGAACGGTTATTAGCAAAATCTCACTAATTCCGCACAATGAGAATTAGCTACCACCAGAATGTATATGCATGCACATCATAAAGCATGCAACATTCAAATAAGTTTATGATCATACCAACGTCATAAACCAAAACAAAACCAAAACATGATATCTCCACTGATCATGCACACATCAAACGCATAAAACATGCATTTCATCCAACAAATCCTGATACAAACAATTACCACTTGATACAACACCGCGATACCTCAAATATGCACAAGGTATAAAATCGATAATTCAACCGACGATTTTCAAAATAATTTCAAACTACAGTAATTTTATTCATTTCATTAAATAGAGCATTAAATTTAAGAAACAACGTCCAAAACGACGCTCAAAACGGACTTACGGTTTGAAATTTATGAATTTTTAAAGTTTAGTATTTTTCAAAAAGTAACAGTGGGAACGGGTTCCTCCAAATGGGGAACCGGTTCCTGGAAAAATAGTCATTTTCATGTGTAAAATTAGCACTGGGAACCCGGTTCTCCCTAGGTAACCGGTTCTTCGCTCAAAATATCATTTTCCTTAACTAACACATTGGGAACCCTGGTTCTACATGGGAACCGGCCCCACGACTACAAGATGTGAAAACACTAGTTTTTTGCAGATGTTCCCAAACCAAGTTCATATCAATCCCAATTGAATCCATACATTCCAAGGCATAATTACTCATCCAATAGCAGAATATGCAATATAACATATTTCGATCATTCCTATCGATCCTATATCATGCAAATTAATCAATTCTACATAATTCGACATCAATTGGGATAATTCCTACAAACTTAGAAATACTAAATTGATATTCTTAACATGTTATGATCAATCCTATTGAATTCAAAACCGATAAGGCATAGTAATTAATCGAAATCACCCTTACCTTATGGATTCTTCAATTCACCTTTGGCTTTTTCCTCTTTCTTCTCTTCTCCGATGCACGTATGATAGAAAACTCAAATTTCTTTTTCCTCCTTTTCCTTCTTTTATTCCATTATATTATTCTAAAATAATATTAAAATAATTAGTATGAGTAGTCTTTACTCCTCACACCCCACTTCATACCTCACAGCACCAACACTTCACTTCTATTTTAATTAATGTCCAATAATTCAAAAATACTAATAATTAAACTTCTAATTAAAATTCTAATTATTTAATAATTGAATTATTTGGGGTGTCACAACTTTCCCCCACTAAAAGAGTTTTCGTCCTCGAAAACATACCTTGGACGAAAACTTCGGGATAGGACGACTCTCCAGCTCCCAAGTAACATTTCCAGTTGCTGGTCCTCCCCAAGCTACTTTCACTAAAGCTATCTCTTTACCTCACAACTATTTCAACTTCCGATCCTCAATCCTCGCAGGCAACGTTTTAACAATCAAATTATCTCGTACATGTATATCATCTACCTGAATCTCATGAGATGGATCAGCAATGTACTTCCTCAACTGAGATACATGGAAGACATCATGCAAATTCATAAGCGACGGCGGTAAAGTAATCTGATAAGCAACTCTTCCAACCTTCTTAGTAATCTGAAACGGACCAATAAAATGCGGAGTTAACTTCTTTGACTTCAAAGCTCGACCAATACCATTCATCGGAGTAACTCGCATGAACACATGATATCCTTCACTAAACTCGAGATCCTTCCTCCTCTTATCATGATAACTTCCGACGACTCGAGAAGCTCTCATCTTCTCTCGAATCATCTTAATCTTTCTTAAGTCTATTGGACAACCGGTCCAATCACAACACTCTCTCCGATTCGTATCAACACAATGGTGTCCGACACTCCTACCATACAATACCTTAAACGGAGCCATACCAATACTCAAATGAAAACTATTGTTGTAGGTAAACTCAATCAATGATAGATAACTATCCAAGCTCCACCATTTTCCAACACACACGCCACAACAAATCCTCTAACGATGAATCGCTCTTCCGTCTCGACCATCTCCGCAGATGGTGCGTAACTTAACCGTAATTAGTACCCAAAGCTTCTTGCAACCCCATCCGAACTTAGACGTAAACCCCGATCTCTATCCGACACAATACTAGAAGGAATATCGCAAGCTCGCGATCTTCTCAACATACGTTCTACCAACCTCCATAGGATAATCCATTCTTATCGGAATAAAGTGAGCGACTTTGTCAACCGATCCACAATAACCCGTAGAATCACAATTTTTCTGTCCTCGGTGATGATACAAATCCATAGAAATGTCATCCCATTTCCAATCCGGTACAAACAACGGTTCCATCAATCCCGACTTGGTTTCGATGTTAAATCTTCGACTTTTGATAAATCGCATACATAAACAAACTCGCAATTTCCTTCTTCATTCCAGCCACCAAAACAACTTTTTCAAGTCATGATACATCTTAGTAGCACCGGTATGAATACTCAGTCCACTACGATGTCCTTCTTCCAAAATAATCTTCCTAAGTTCTGCAATATCCGGAACACACACTCTATCACCAAATCTCATAACACCATTCTCGCTAATTCGAATTCACGCCTTGACCTTGGTTGATCAATGTTAATTTATCAACTAAACCGACATCGATTGGCATCGAATCTCCGTAATACCACTAGTCAACTTCAACATACCCAACTTAACACTATCAGAAGTAGTCTCACATACCAAACTCAAATCTCTAAATTGCTCAACTAAATCTAATTCACGCACCATCAACATCGACATATGCAAGGACTTCCTACTCAACGCATCTACAACCACGTCTGCCTCACCAAGATGGTAATTCAAACCAAAATCATAATCTTTTATAAATTCTAACCACCTCCTTTGCCTCATATTTAGCTCTTTCTGATCGAAGAGATACTTCAGACTCTTATGATCGCTGAATACCTTAAATCGAGAACCATATAAGTAATGTCTCCACAATTTCAAAACAAATACCACAGCTGCCAGCTCTAAATCATAAGTCGGATAATTCCCCTTCATGAATCGTCAACTGTCTCGAAGCATAAGCCACTACCTGCTTATCCTGCATCAAAACACCACCTAATCCCATCAATGAAGCATCACAGTACACAACAAAAGATTCTTCTGGATTTTGCAAAATCAAAATCGGAGCACTAGTTAACCTCTTCTTCAACTCTTGGAATCCTTTCTCACATTCAGAATCCCAAACAAACACTTAACCCTTTCTTGTCAACTTAGTCAACGACAAATCTATCTTCGAAAATCCCTCAATGAACTTTCTATAGTAACCTACAAGACCAAGAAAACTATGGATTTCAGAAGCATTCTTCGACGCTTCCCACTGAGATACCGATTCTACCTTGTAGGATCAATAGCAATGCCATTCTTGAAAATCACATGGCCCAGAAAGCTTACTTCACTCAACCAGAACTCACACTTGGAAAACTTCACATAAAGCTTCTTCTCCTTCAACAATTCCAACACAATCCTAAGATGTTCTGCATGCTCTTCATCATTCTTCGAATAGATCAGAATGTCATCAATAAAGACTACCACAAACTTATCAAGATATGGATGAAATATCCTGTTCATATACTCCATGAAAACACCAGGTGCATTAGCAACTCCAAACGGCATAACAGAATACTCATAATGTCCATACCTCGTTCTAAATGCAGTTTTTTGAATATCTTTCATCTTCACACGAATCTGATGATATCCAGACCTCAAATCAATCTTACTGAACACACAAGCCCCAACCAGTTGATCCATCAAATCACCAATCCTCGGAAATGGATACCGATTATTGTTGTAACTTTGTTCAACTGCCTATAATCAACACACAGTCTCATCGAACCTTCTTTCTTATTAACCAACAACACAGGAGCACCCAGGGGAGAAACACTAGGACGAATAAACTTCTTCTCAAGTAATTCTTCTAACTGCTTCTTCAACTCAGACAATTTGGATGTCGACATGGGATAAGGCGCCATCGACACCGGACTAGTTCCAGGAATCAAATATATAGCAAACCCACTTCCTCTCGTGGCATTCACTAACATCTTCCGGAAACACTTCTGGAAATTCATTCACCATTGGCAATTCACTACTCTTAGCCTTTCCTTTCGCTTCCATTGAAGGATACAACATAAACACTACCGCACCATCATTAACAGCTACGCAACTCTGATCATCCATCTTCATTCATTGTACTTATTAGAGTCTTTGTTAACTCATATGGTTCACAAGCTTCTACCAAACTTCATTCATATTCATCACCATATGCTCCATTTAGATAGCAAGACAATTGTATACCATCCAATATGGTTCTGTCTACTATCAACAAGAGATTAAGGGTGATCAAGTCCTCAATTTGTCAATAGACATCCGATAATCATATTGGAGTATAAACCATCATTACCAACAATTTTCGTCCTCAGAATTGTACTCGCCTTTTTGCACTTCCAACTATGACTCACGGTCCAAACGATTCCAACAACTCTAACCACTCTTGCACTGTCTTCTCAAACAGTACCTCGTACCAATGACTTACAATCGGAACATATCTGAAGCATCTTCTCCCCACTTAGTTTCACTACTCCCGCAATAAGCAATCGAAGTTACTAGCACCGATGTGTTGTACACACTTGTCACGTACAAAGGGATAATGACATTAAGACACTGGTCACAATGACCAACTATGCTCTGATACCACTATTGTAACACCCCTTCTAAAATACCCCGCGAATTAATAATTAAATTAGAGTTAACATATAACAAAGGCATTACAATTCAAATTCAAATATAAAATATCAAAACAGTAGTCATGCTTCACTGAAGAACTTTATTAAAATAATCAAAACCAATGATATGTTCTACACAACGGAAAATAGCAACCAAACATAATAAACTTCAATTCATAATTATTCCCAAAATAAATCAAAGAACAATAGAGTATAAAACAAAACTCTCAGCCAAACGTTCCCCAGTGTTACAACTATCAGAGCATGACACTGACACGTGGATAACTAACTAGCACAACTCTATAAGCCATCCTCACCAACTCCTGAGTTGCTAACTTTAATCTGAAATCATCAGAGTTAGAGTGAGACTTCATCATAATTTAAATGCATTATAATTTTCTCAAAACAATAAAATATCACAAGTATATTAATCCACCATTTTTAGCATAATCAGATAAGTCGAGTTTTCACCAATCAATCCATAACATACATCCATGCACGACAAACAAATTATAACACAGGAAACCATCCTATCATGTTATAATGTCACAAATGCAAATGCACGACTCTATGCATGAGGTACCAAAACGTGAACTAAGTCACCAACATTGATTCGCCCATAATCACCCGACATGAATCCACCTCACCATCCATACTCACCCGCAACAGTTATTGGTAAAATCTCACTAATTCCGCACAATGGGAATTAGCTACCACTGAATGTATATGCATGCACATCATAAAGCATGCAACATTCAAATAAGTTTATGATCATACCGTAACGCCTGCTTATTAATATTATATTATATTAATATTTTCAATTTCCGATCGATATTTATTTTGCAACGAATATTGTGTTAACTAATATATCTATTAATTTATCTCGGCGACGTTCGCTCGGTCCCTAAAATATTATTCGGATCCGATATTTAATTTCCCTATTTTAATTGATTGAATTAATGATATAATTAGATGTGGGGAGCATTTTGTTAGAATTTGTTTTTCACCCTTGGCTCACTAGTGGGAAAATACCATTATAAGAACCATTTCTCCTCACTTTCCTTCCATTCAAAAATACCAAAACCAAACATGTGAACTTGGAAGCTAGTAAGAAAACAAGTTATAAAACCATTTCCTTTGTTTTTCTTCCCATTTTTCCAACACAACCAAAAATAGAAACTTGGGAGAGAAAAGAGAGTTTTGGAAAGAAGAAGAAAAGAGGAAGAAGGAGAACAAGAGAGCAAGAGAGGAAGCTTGGGTTGAACTTTGTAGAACCTTCATGGATCATCCAAGCTAGAGGTAAGGGTTTGATCTTCCATTTCATTATAGTTAGGTTTGGTGATATATGTTGGATTTGGGGAAAAATTGTTAGTTGGATTCATGAGTTCTAGTCGAATAATTGATCCAATAACTTAGAAAAGGTTGGGTTAGTAGTATGAATTGTTGGTGTTTATGGTTAAGCTACTAGGATTAATTTGAGAAAAAAGTTGAAATGAAATAAACTATAAACATGAAAAAAATACACTGTCTGTTAAACATGGAATTAAAACACACTGTCTGTATTTTGGCAAGAATGAAGGAGAAAGGATGGAGGGAGTGGCGTGAGGGGGAGGCGCCCACCTCACTATGAGGGGTGGCCTCCCCTGTAGGGCGCACGCCTCCCTTTCCAAATCAAGCATGGGACGTACGTCCCCAAGGCTGGAAGGAGAGGAAATGGTTTGCTGTTTATCTGTTTTTCAATTTTCTGCGTTTTTGCTGTTTCTGTAACATTGGTTTTTCCTACATAATTGCCTCTGTTTCTGTCAATTTTCTCAATCCCACATACTGTCATTTGGTATCAGTAAAATATAATAGGGACTTAAGTTAGCTAATTAAATTTAGAACCCGATTATGTTCTGATTTTCCAATTCTAAATTCGGCGACGGAGCAAGTTACTCAATTCAATTTAAAATTGACGTATAGCTAAGTTCGACGTAGAACGTATTGGTGAGGTTAGTTTTTAGAAATTATGAGTTTTACGAGATGACCGAAATAGGCCAATTTACGGTAAAATTGAATTGGATTGTGTTTAGTAGATTTAAGGCACGTATGGACAATCCGATTTCGACGTTGATGTTTATAAATAATGCCGGTTATTAGGAATGGCTTTTGCGACGAGTATAGGTGTTTTGACTATTTTTCCATTTTCGAAATTTAGTGAATGAATTGGTGATGATGTGGTGCGACTAAACATAATGATTATGATTGACGTATTAATTAATAAATACTTGATGATTTGCGATGCGATAATATATGTCTTTGTACGTGATGTTGTGATGATATATTTATCTGTATGTGGATAAATTATGGCGATGTAGACTTTATGTCAATTGTGATGAGCGATGATGATATGTTGTTGTGTAGTCTTTATTATTGAGTCACATACATTTCATAAGCGAAGAGGGCTTTCATGCCAAGCGATGATGGCTTTTATGCCGAGAGAAGATGGCTTTTATGCCGAGCGAAGATGGGCTTTATGCCTTGTGTCCCTAATTATGGACAAAGCGATGGGTACCACATGTATAACATAGTCGTGTCTCATGGAGTCGGTTATGTTTGAGTTTTTATGTTGAGTTTTGTTGATTGATGGATGATATTGAATTGGATGAATTAACTTGATGAAATGCTTAAATGCAAATATGATGTGATGATGTTTGTGACGATGGGCTTTTATGCCAAGCGATGATGGGCTTTAGCCAATTGGTGATGATATTATTTATGTTGATTAAGTTATTAGTATGATTTAATGTTGTTGTTTGATGTTGTTGCTTATAATTGTCGTGTTGATTAGTGAGGTAATAACTTGTGATGATCTCGTGGTGATGGAAGTTTATGTGTTGTTGTAATGATTTATGCCGATGAGGTTATAGGGTAGATTATACACATTAGAATAACGATCAAAGTAAGTGAAGTTTGATACGTGTTGGAATGCACTTATTAACTTATATCCTTTATAATTCCAAAATATATATTTTCTATTATGCCTTTAATTATATGTTTTGGAGTATCTCACCCTTTACTTGTTTCGTCATACTATATATTGGTAACGTGCGTGTGAAGACGGAGTTTTTAGTCACGTTAGTCGAGTCGGTGTCGCTCTGATACGTAGCACTCGGGGGGAATATTTATGTTGTCTTGTTGTTGTTCTTTTGGTGTTATTCCTTTATGTATAAGAATTATATTTTATGAAAACATGATTTATTAAGGAAGTTTAATAAAGAAGATGTTTTGATGTTTATGAATCAAATTATGTTTTCCGACGATGCTATGTATCCGAGATTTATACTTTAAAACAAATTGTTTAAAGTGAGTTATTTTTGAAGGTGTGATGCCTCAGTATTTAATCTATGAAATTTTAAATTACTCTGATTTTTGCATATTAAACTTTGGGTAATATTGGGGTGTTACATTAGTGGTATCGAGAGGTCGTCTGCTTCACCAAAGTTATTAGTGTGTTTAATGCGATATGTGTGAAACATCGCGTACTTGTTTGTTTTAAATTGTTTGTCTGCAGAGATAAGTTTGAAACAAGTGGGGAGAAGTTTTACTTGGTGGCGCCAGGGCTTAGGATGGAGCCTCAGCGCTGTTACGCTCGAACTTGAAGTGTAAGTTTGAAGACGTTGTTGTAGTTGATAGAGATGGTTTATGTCACCATCATGATTGTCGATTATTCATCGACAAATCGAGGGAATCATCCTTAATCTCTTGTTGATAGTAGTCGGAATTGTGTTGGTTGGGATAAACTTGTCTTGCCAACTTAATAGTGTATAAGTTATGGCACAACATGGTTACTGAGTTGTGAGCGAATTTGGATTTTAGGTAGAAGCAAGATTTTGGCAAGCGAGCTTGTTGTGATTCTTCCAAGCATGTTGAGAAGATGTTAGGGAATTGTCGCAGAGGGCAAAGTGAAGTTTTGATGGATTTAGTTTCGAACTAGTTGTGATTCAAGCATCCTTAAGGGATGATTGCTTCGGATTAGAGTTGAAAAGTCAACTTGAGGATTGGTTTGAGTAGAGTTTGTTTATTCGAGCGGTTACCGTGGAGTGCTACCATTGTGTGTTCAGAGAAAAGGCCCGAGTTGGTGTGTTGTTAAAAAAGGAACGAAGTGGATGTTGAGGACGAGTGTCTACTTCGAGGATTGATATTTGGATGAATCATCATTTGAGTTTTGTGTTTAGTGAGAGTGTGATGCGATGTCTGGCTATCACGGATTAGTGAGGGTTGAAGATGCTGGCAATGCCTTTCAAGATAGTGTATGGTTCGCGAGTATTTGTTGATGTCAGTTAGTATGACGAATGCTGTATGATTTTGGATGTTCGACAAGACTTCATGAGTATGTAAGAGAGTTATTTCGTGTTCATGGATATTAATTGGTTCACATCAAGTCAAGGAATTGTGGCAAGCATCCAAGCGCTATGCTATCGTGAGTGAAGTTACATTGGTGCATGTCGAGTATTCTAAAGATAGGATTTTGAATTGTTAGACGAGAGTGCTTTTAAGTAAGTGACTTAGACGGTGATATTTTGGACAATTCGCTGAAGATTTATTTTACGCTCTTGTAGAAGACTTCAAGGGTTATTTCGGAGTTTAGAAGTTCCTTTGTTTTGGGATGGTTAACTGTGAGTTTGACGAAAGATCTTTTATAAGTTGGTTTTGGTCGTGAGTACTTTGACGATGGTTGAGTCGCTATTCGACTTCGCAGGAAGTGAATTTGTTTAAGCCTGGAAAGTTTAGCGATGCTTTGATTTTGTTTTGTGTTGTATCAAGAACCTTGTGCTGGGACAGATATTCCATTTGACTTAAGATGTACATAGAGTTGGAAGAGTGTATTGCTACCTTGGAACAATTTGATGTTCATAAGGAAAATTGTCTAATGAGCTAGAGTTTGATACGGTTGTGCTCATTGAAATTTTAAAGGTAATGATGTTAACGGTGGGGAGATTGAATTGTTGAAGACAATCCAAGTTTGAGTGCAATCTATAAAGAGATCATGTTGAGCTTAGTATGTCGATGTCGCGATAACCCAAGTATATCCGATTTGGAATTGTACACGTGAAGAATGTTGCATGTTTGTTTTGGAACAATTGTTGAGATTAAGTCCAAGATTAATAGGGATTTGTTCACTACTAACTTATGAATCTTTCGGATACTAATGGTCGCGGTGGATTATTATATTACGACTAAGATAAGTCTTAAGAATTTTGTGATGGTTTGGTAGCCATGTACCTTAAGACAATTGATGTTTTATAAGGAAGGTGTTCTATTGTGGATCAAGTCGGTCATACGGTGTTTTGTGGGTTTCTAGGAATTGGTGTTATGGTTCTAAGTCCAACCGCTTTGTAATTCCAGAGTATGAGCCGTTGATGAGCAGAGTTCTTGATAGAGTGTTGTGGTTGAGTTACCACTTGGGACGATGGAAAGTTATGAAAGGTATTTCAATGAGGTAATGTATTGATTGTTGCGACGGTGCGCAGGATGGTGATTACTTATTACAAATGTTGGGAATTGAGCTGATATGAGGGAGGATGTCATACCCCAAAATTTGCCTCCATCTATTCAAGAGATTTCATACATCTATGCTCAAGGATTCCTCAAGAGTTGATCGACAAACTCTCTCCTAGACAATCAACCCAAACTAGGTTTGGTATCTCAAGTCAAGATGGATTTCCAACATTCCAATGGCCTTCATGCCTCCTCATATGCTTCAAAGATTCTCCATGTCAAGTTTCAAGCTTCACAAGTCAAGTTTCCTACAATTGCTCGGATGGTAAATCGGTGTATTGGACAAAAGTCAATCATGGTCAACATACGGTCAAACTTCATAATTTTGGTCAACATCCTCATTTTGAAGTTACATTCATCATTTGATCAAGGGTTGATCATGATTCATCAAGAAAACTCAAGATTTGCTCAAAAGTCAAACTTTCTAAATTAGGTTTCTAGGTGAAAAGTCAACTCGAACTTTGACCGATCATAACTTTCATACTTTCTCGTAAATTTTCCCACCAAAGCTCATTTTGAAGGAAATTCAATTTTACAACTTCATGTCTCACAAGAATGTCCAAAAATTCTTCATTTGAGAGGTATAGCAAAAACATTACAGTGTCATTTTCAAAGTCAACAAAAGTCAACTTTTGATTTAAAGATATATTGATCATGGTAACTCCAATTGAGATGAGACCAAAGACATTGTTTAGAGGACTTAGAGCTTTCCAAAAGTCCAAAACACTTAAAAATGGAAAATTGAGCAAGCACCATTCACAATTTGGGCAATTTTGGAAGAATGCACAAGAGAGATACTTCAAAATCAAATCTTTTGCAAACGGGCCTACTTTTCCTTCATCCTAACTTGTTCCTCATGCAATTAGGAATGTCCAAGCCCAATGCCACGAATTTTTGATTTATTTTTATTTAATTTGTAATTTATTCATTTAAATGCAAATTAAATTAAAAAATTATAAAATCAAAATTAATTGAAGATTGATTTTATTGCTTTTGTGATCCAATCAACCCATAAATGCCAGCAATTTGAAATTAGATCAAATTTGGCAAGATTGGATTGAAATTGGATTAAAATTTGAAAATTTGATTTATGAGAATATCAAATTTGATTTCCATTGAATATTGATTAATTCTTTTCCAAATTCAATCCCAAATCCATCCAAAGATATATACTGATGCATCTAACTGCAGGAAACGAAAAATTGCCTTTAGAAACCCTAACCTAATTCAAAAAATTGTGTTCTTGAAGCAAGTGGAATCCTACTTCCACCATTCTCAATCGCTTTTGAGGTGTCCAATGTGTCCTTGATACCTCCGTGGTTAATCGACCTTTACTTTGCTAAAAACATCAAGAATCAAGCAACCCGTGTTTGGTTTGTTCTTGAATTTTCAAATTTCGATTTCTCATATTCATGCATTATTAACTTGTTTTGATTGTTTCTTTGTGTTTAAAATCAAGCTTAAAGCTTTCGGGCAAACCAATGAAGTTTCCATGGCGGAATCGATTATGCCATAGTTAGGTTTTCTGTCGAATTAGGTTTCAAACAGAAAATTGGATTAATAAGACCTATGCCATTGAATTGTGAATCGATGTCCCGAATCGAACCATGGCCCGGATTTTATTTATATTATGTATAATGCATT
Organism: Vicia sativa; assembly: GCA_021764765.1. Classification (NCBI taxonomy): domain Eukaryota; kingdom Viridiplantae; phylum Streptophyta; class Magnoliopsida; order Fabales; family Fabaceae; genus Vicia; species Vicia sativa. The sequence goes on along the minus strand of CM038795.1, from coordinate 208,848,156 downwards.
TTGATATTAGTTGTGACATAGCGTCGAAGGAACATTAATTTTGAAAATTCAAAACGAAGAAGATACCGATGGCGCGAGATCGTGGCAATGGAAAGCGATGTTATTTTCATCGCTCGTTTCAAAACACAAACGCAACGTGGCTCGCTTGGTCGAGTGAAGGATCTCAAGGTTTGAAAGCCGTGACGTGAGTCTTAAACCATGCCAAGGCCAACTCGTTTCTTTTCTACAAACTCAATTATTTCCTATTTTCATTATTTTTAATATTTCTATTCAATTTTAATTTTTTATATATTTTATTCTGCATTAAAAATTACCAAAACATTTTTTCTTTTTACATTATTTTCATAAAAATCTTTATTTAATTTAATAAATTAAAAAATATATTTTGCATGCATATTTATTTTATTCATAATTTTGCATTTAATTCACTTTTAATTACATTTAATTATTAAATTTTTTCCAAAAATCCTAAAAAAAAATTATTTTAGCTACTTATCTTATTTCCAAAGATATTAATTTTTCATATTAAAATTTGCATTTTTCTAACATTTTATTTTGATTCCATCATATTTTTTCGATTTTCGCTTGTTTCACAAAGTTAACTGATTCGCATTTATTCTTCCGCTTTTATTTATTCTTCAATAATGTAATTGCATATGGGTTGTAATAGTTTAATCTAGGTTTTATTTTCCGCATTTTTAAATTATGTATCTCCCCAAAGCCATGTAATAGCGTAGGTTTATCTTTTTTCGCACCTTACATTCCCGCTTTACATTCCGCATTTTACTTTCCGCACCCTATAAAATTAGTAATTGTATGGTAAGATAATAATTGAACATAGCACACTAACCTTCAAGATAAAATATCCATTTGACACACTTCTTCACACACGCACTCCCTTAGGTAATTTCTCGATGCCTTTCGATTCAAAATGGTCAACTCGAACGTAGAGGTATTCTAGCACCGTAGCTTCAAACAAATCATCATAGTCCCTTCGATACAAAGATCATAAGACCCACGATGTCGCCCGGTCACATGATCTTGACCTCATTGTCGCTTACGAAAATGATGATAGTCCTTCGAATGTGCTAGGATAGTTGCCTTCAATGACCATCCGATGTCCTTCGAATGTCCCGCTCACATCCAACGAATGGAGCTACCTACTAACTAATGGTATGGCTAGCTATTCTAAAGGAATGTAGAAGTACAAAACGACCAATTCTCGGTGGGTAATAAGCCTCCTAGTTGCTCGCCTATCAAATGCTTTTCACATCACACACTTTTTTCAAAGTTCAAATTTTTTCAAAATAAACATTTAACACTGTATGCAACACTACTATGAGTCATTACAAAGTCAAAGCGAAATGCCTTTTTCAAAACATTTTGTCAAACACACATAAAGCAATTTAAAGTTATCTAAGATAACTAAGAGCTCAGAATAAATCATGATGGAAAAGCTTTTCATAACCATTCTCCCGAACTCAAATCTAACGAAGGTTTTTTCCTTTACCTTCCCTTAAATGGATAAAATAAAAGTCGGCACTCCTGCCATCCCATTTGGAACCACCAGCGTCCCACATGAACCAGTGACTGCTAGGGACCACCTAAAGAGAGAATTGCCTCAAGGATTTCTAGATGCAACTTTATTGCTGTTTTAATTGGTATGCTTTATATTGCTGTCAATCCTAGCAATCTGGATCCGGCTTTCCCTTTTAGGTGGCAGCATTAGATCATTACGTAATCACTGACTATAATCCCAAACACGATGATACACTTATCCATCATCCCGTTATTTTAGAACCTTAATTGACCCATCTTGTAAGGTAGTGAGATGGCCGGCTTTGTGACCGAGGTTGATTGATACTGAGATTAGACTTTGGGACATTTCGATCGACCACTGCGTCATTTGAGAAAGATCTATGATATGAGATTCCTAGAACCACACTATTATAGGATGGATGAACCAACTCAAACTTTTGGTGGGTAATCACCTATACCTCATGCAAGCCTTAAACCTAGGCTCATTGTGTGAATTGTTGTGTGCTAAACATGACATCATGACATCATCCATTGCATATCATTTCTAACTATTTCAAGGACCTAGGATTTATCTTTGCTCCTTTTGTAGGGTATTATGGCTTCTAGAAAGACTATCCGAATCAACTTCATGGGTATCCTTCTCAACTCAAAGAATTGGTTTCAGAAATTTTACCATGCCTTATCAAAAGGCATGGTTATCTACTTGATTTGGTTATCTGTTTTGAAGAAGATATGATGCATGTCCTATTCCATTATTTGATCCAAACACCATTGCTTTACATTTCAGATTATCATTGGTTCCTACCTAGAAGAGTTCTCTAAGCTACTTGGGATACCTATTCTCACCAAATGCCATTCACCTTTAGAAAAGGTTCCTAAGTACGAAGATATTGCATCGCCTACACCTTGCTACCACATTGAAGCCAATTGGGAAACTAGAAGTGGAGTTAAGGGTTTACTTTCCAAGTTCTTAATCAAGTCTTAGAATTCCTCAAAGTTACGAGTTTCCATGCATTTGAGAACATTGTCTTGCTAATTTATGGTTTGGTTCTATTCCCTAACTCGGATCAATTCATAGATGTCAATGCCATCGTTGTTTTTCAACCCGTAATCCAAGGCCTACTTTACTTGGAGACATCCCGCATTCTCTCCACACTCGTACTACTAAAAAGACAAGGAACTCTCTGTTGTGTACCACATTTCCGTGGTTTATTTGACCTTCCTCCATCTTTGAAAACGAACAAAGGTTGAGATGGTCTCAAAGATGATGTCACTCTCATTCGTATATCCAATCTTTTCTCTCAAAAGGACTTCACCTTCATTGAGCGTTGGAGAATTTCTAATGTACCACTACTTGGTATAAGTGAGGTATTACTTACAACCCTTCCTTAGCTCTACGCCAGTTTGGTTTTGTTCAAGAGATGGTCCACATGATATGCTTCTCCAAGATGTTGGTTCGACTACAATCACGATCTCCGATTACCGACGAAGTTTATACACGCTGGGGCATGGTAAAGAAGACTGATACCAAGACTTTGGGGCACCCAACTCCATTCCGGGAACTCACTGGGTCAGCAGCTCGAGCTCAAACCTCATGATGCCATTCACTGCTTTTACAAGAATTATGGAATTGCATATAGGTGACGCCTTCTATGCTGTTCTCCATCCCGACATGCCTTACCATTTTGAAGACTTGAAGAGATCCCGGATCTCAACTGAAGAGAGGATATGTCTCACAGGCAAGCAAGAAGAAAGTGTTAGAGTTACTTCACGAGAGCGAAACATCAACGCCACATCGGCACCAAGAGGAAGTTTCCATGAGACTTAGAGCTTTAGGATGTTTATGTTTTCATTGCTTTGAACTATCTCTTGTACTTAAAAAGAAAAAAAGAATAATGAGAAGTACTAATAAATGTTTGTTCATTGCTTGTTTAACAAATTTAAACTTTAGGTCCCTGAAAACATTGCATTGCATTCGCATAAACATTGCATATCATAGCATAACATTGCATCATGTGTACATTGAGATTGGTTTTCTCATTTGCTCGCTATTTATTTTAGCGAAATGGCCTTGAATGTGATCGCAAAGATCTCCAGTGCCTGAATGCTCGGGCCAAGTAGATGTTCACCCACTTGGTCCAAGGCCAAGAAGATCCAAGAAGCTCATCAACAAGAAGAAGAAGGTTGTTGGTCTCCTCAACATGGGTAGACGCTTCAAAGGGGTCCTAGCTGGTCGGTCAGATTGAGCTCTCTCGAAGGAAGTGTCCATACCGAGGGAGTACCAAGGGTGATGAAGGTGAGCAAGTGAACCAAAGAAAGGAGGAGGAGGATCATTCGATTATAGCCACACCATGAAGATGACAAGTACAAACAACTTGAAGATCAATGCCGTGGAAAACTCAAGATGTCCGAAATAACTTTGATGATCCGAGTCTCGCTCTCGGTGTTGTGATTCCTCCCAAGTTCAAAGTTCCAACTTTTGCCAAGTATGATGGCATGTCTTGTCCTAAGCTTCATCTCAAGTCCTATGTCCGTAAGATCAACTCCACACGATGACGCAATCTATTTTCAAGAGAGTTTATCCGAACCCAAACAACTAGTCCACCGATCCGCATCTGGTGATTCTGGCTTGATGCAGTGATGAGCAATGA